>OZ007587.1:211474992-211894302 GCA_963931845.1 Maratus michaelseni
ATGGTTTTAATAAACGTTTTCTTTTTTCTTTTTTGGTAGTGTTGATGAAAAGAATAGATTCTGATTTTCCGTAAAGATGATGTCCAAGAATTCTATCAGCAACTTCATAAGCACCACACTCTCGATGTGAAATGGCTTTTAAGCCAAAACTAAAAAGACGACTGCGCAAATCTTTGTTTGCCAATTCATTCCAGAAATCTTCCATGTCAGATTTTTCTTTTTTCGTAATATAAGATGTTATATAACGAGCCACTGCTATTTCTTTATCTGCAATAAATTGGACATCAACATTAGCTTTCCATATATATAAAAGCAATGGATTATAATCATTAATGTACATTTCAGCAGATGTTCTGGGGAGTATGTAAAGCCGCTTTTTTGACTTGGAAGATAAATGGTGTCTTATACTAGAATGCACATCATTTAATTTTGCAACTGTAGCTGTTGCTCTTGGAAATTTAAATCGACATCTGGTAAGAAATTTGTCTCCAGATTTGTATTTTCTTTGACAAGTTGGATTGCATCGGTGCATTTGATACTTCTGAACATATTCATGCAAAGTTGGACTTTCAATTTTATCAGGAAGTGAGCATATGACATATTTTTGAATAAATGCTAATATTTCTTTATCGCTGGCATTACCAATTTTTGGCGCATCTTTTATCCAAAGTACCATACGAATATGAGGTGTCCCTCTTCCTTGATATTCCACTCTCCAGAAGTAATGTTCTACTTTGCCAAAAATGGCATTTTCTTGATTCATAATAAGGTGTTTCCAAAGAGCTTGAAATCGGTTGTGGTAATGCAGAGAAACAGCAACAGGATCTGAGGAACACAATTCTGCAATACTGTTAGGGGCAATTTTATCAGAATATGACAATCGAAGGTGCTCATGCAGTTCGAACCAGTCATATTCTGCACAACTTAGAGTCACAAACCATGTTGGACTACCAAAATTTTGCATCATTGTCTTTAATTCTCCTTGTCGTTTGTACCAATATTCCTGTGTACCTCTCATGTTTTGCATAAAAACTGATAAAGCAGTTTCGAGTTCTGAATCTTTGGCAATAAATTTATCAATCAGAGAGTTGACTGGCATTCTTTTGTTGCCAGTCATTCGAAGCATAAATTTAATGCAATTGGTCATAGATTTTATCTCACTTTCATAAAAGCAATGAAAAAGGTATTGTTCATTGAGGGAAAACCTTCGATCTTTATTCAGTATTCTAGTAGCTCTATAATCAGCTTCTGTTAAGTCACCAAAAGGCCTATCAGAATATCGGCCACCTTCACCTGTGGGGAACAAATCAGGAAAACACATAAAGTCCAATTTTTTTTCAAATAAACTAACAGCTTCTTTTTCAATTTTTTTCATTTGAAATACTTCTAAAATACCTGTAGGATTTTTTCCGTTGACAGGATGGATTGTATACTGATCAAAGAACATTTTTTGTTGAGTTTCAGATAATCTATACAATAAAGCATCTGGTTGCGTAGAAATTCGATTATCTATTTCACTACAATTACCACAAATATAATCAGTGTTACACTGAGAAACATGAATATCAGCATACAAAGGATTAATTTCTTTTAACTTTCTCAGTGCTTTCATTATCTTTTCAAGCCTAACAATTGATTGACAAACTATTTTATTTTTAGTTGGTTGGCCATTAACTAATATATGAAGCTCATGATTATCTGGTAAACCTCGAGGAATCATGTCAATATTATTTTGCAGAGGCAAATGTAAATAAATAATTTTACCTTTAATTGCCTTTGTTAAGCCAGAATGGTTTAAAGTCTTTAGCTTGGTTCCTAGTCTAACTACCACTTGAAATGCTTTACACTTCTGAATAAGTATTTTTTCAAACATATTCAAATTTTTAATTTCATCAGGTATTGGATGCACTTGTAATCCATTGAGGAAGGATCGCTCAGGAACTTTACCTGATATAATTCTCTTGTAGCAGTAATCACAAAGATTTAATTCCTCAAACAGTTCTATATCAGAGCCGGGTTTTTGCAAAAGCCAAGTTGTTCTTAATATATTGAATGCAATATTTTGTGTATTTTCTAAGTCATGCTTGGAAACCAGTTTAGACACTGGTGTAAGTTTCCTTTTTTGGTACAATTTTTCACAGGAATCGCAAGGTTTGTCATGAAATTCATGCATTTCTCGAAAACAGTGTGCCAAGGGCTTTTCAAATTGTTATAACAATTCAGCTTCTTTCCAAATAGGTCTTATGACAGATGTATTTGAATTTGTTTCACAATTGTCTTTCTTTTTTTCTTTGTCTATGAGACCTCCCAATTCTTCGACTACCACTTTTAAATCAATAAAATCGGCATTAAGAATGGCTTTATCAATTAAATTGCATGCATCAAAAAGTTTTTTTATTCCATACACATGTCTAAGAAGAGTTCTCAAGTCACTATAGTGAGGTGACAATTCAGTCATGACTCTCAAAATGCTTTTACATTTGCAATTGTCTATGCAATGAACTGCATGACCCAACTTAACAGCACACATTTGATCTTCTTTTGTGTAATACGATTTATACTCACAACAATCTATGTTTGAAAATAATTCCTTTGTAGAACTGCCCTGAGAAGAAGCAAATATATGAAGAATATGCAATAACCTTCGAACTGAATTCTCTCGAATGTTACAGAGAGGTCCACATTTCCACATTTGAGTTTTGGGATGATGACCATCAATGTTTTTCTCGAAATGTAAATCACCTAAAGGAATATGTTCTATTTTAGAATTGGAATGACTACTATAATTATGATCTAAATGTATGTGAACTAATGGGTGATATGCTATTTCCAAAAATAGGGTTCTGCATTGGAGTTGTGAATTCTTTCGCCACCAATTATTTCACATAAATTTTCTGCAGTGATATTTTGAGTTGATTTTGATAACATCTGTTGACATTTGTTTGAAAAATTTTCTGAAGCCGATAAACTCTTTGCATACAAACCATTTTTAGTATGAATAGCTTTACGCGCAAGTAATTGAGCTTTTATTTGAGTTTTTACAAATTGAATATTTGTTCTTCTGCTTTGCTGAGCTATGTTTGATTTATAACTCTTTAGCAGATTTTTCACTAAAGCAAGCTGTCGATATCTTGAAGGATTAATTTTGTTAGAGGTGAGAATCCTATTATGATTTGAGTATTTTTTTTTGTTCCAGTATTTTAGCTTATATTTATTAGCCTTTGATTTATTTCGCAAACAATATGAAGCATTACGCTTCTGTATCTGGCTTTTACATTTTTTATAATATGCGGCTCTTTTATTTTTGATAATTTCACGATTTCCTCGATAATATCGTGAATGTTTATTTGATGTATCACTTAACGGTTCAGACAGAGATACTCTTTGTATAGGGTTAGGATACTCTTCAGTTGGGCCATTTAAATCAATGAAATGCCGAGAGCAAACATACCAGTCTCTAGTCACCGTTTCTGTATTTGTTATACCACAAGCAGAAAGCCATTCGTTACATTTACTCAAGTTTTTCTGTGGTTTAGGAAAAGGGAAAAACAAAACTCCCAGCATATAGTCTTTGTAAAAGTATCGTGCATCACTCTTGCAACCAGAAAATTTGCATTTTTTCACCATGTTGAATTTTAGTAATCATCGATTAAGAGAGAAATTTAAAAACGCATTTCGTAACATCACAGGATCCCTAGATAAGTAAATATCGAACATTCATCCAATTTTGATAAAGACAGTAACATCTAAATTAAAGTCCAAATACTGCTTAAAGTGATAAAAACATAACACGGAATATTTAAAATACCTTTTTAATATAGATCGTTCACAACTATTGGTGACATCTTCGGATCTTAAAGATAAATACAATATTCTCGCATATTTTTGAAATAGTAAACATATACCACGAGATCGCATGTCCAAGGCTAGCAGGTGCTTAAATTGACCAAAACTGGGAAACGTGAAAAATTATAATTTGTTTTTATTTTTATTGCTTCTTCAATCTATCGATCACCGCGTGCCAAATTTTAGCTAATTATTTTAAATATTCCGTGTTATGTTTTTATCACTTTAAGCAGTATTTGGACTTTAATTTAAAGACTCCGCGTTTACTACATTTAGAGTTTTTTGATTGGAGGATTTATTTTTTTACAGAATTAGGTGTTTTGAAGAAAATTTGTGGAAGCGCGTACAAAAAGTCGGAAAAACTCTAGTAAATTAACTCGTTCAATGGGATTTCCTGTGTTAAATTAACATTAGGATGTCACACTAGAAATAAATAAGCCTTGCGCTACCGCGCAAGGCTTAATACAAAAATAATCAAGTAAATTTCCGTTTATTGACGGAAATTGTTGAAAGGGATTTTTCAGCTGTGTTAAGCGTTTCCAATCTGAACTAAATTTTAACATAATATGTAGTATAGATCGATAGATCATATATAGGATTCACAAAAGAATTTGAATTATTTTTCGATTACTGATGGTAAGTGTCGAAATTGAATTTTCTAATATTTTAAGCATATTCCTATTCCTAATCGTTTATTTAGATATTATTTTTCATGTTAATAAACTGTGAAGTTTTGTTACAGTATTCTGAATGTGTTGGAAAGTGTTTCATATTCTATGAATGGTACATGATTTTTCTTTCTTGTTTTAAATTTTTAAACTGATTTCCGCTGAACATAGAATTTATATTAAAAAATTAAATTAAGGTGTTGTCTATTAGATCAGTTATATAAGTAGCATCATTTCTACATATACAATTTTATTTAATACAGCTTTTAAAAAGATAGTTTGATTTTCCAGTCATTTAAACATTACTTTTCGTATAAATTACAATTCAAAGATACATGTGAGTTCATATTTTTTTGTGTAGAGAAATATTTTTATGTATGCATGTTTGATCTGTGCACAAAAATTTATATAAACACAAATTTGACATATGCAGCACATAGAAATAGTAATTGCAATATCAGTATATTTTTTTTAGCTCTCTTCAACAAGCTAAAGTGTGCGTGAGCTTATAAAAATCATAAATGCAGATCTGTCTTGATAAGCGCATGTATGCTTTGACTGAAAAGGTTAAAATTTTATTTTTCTCTATTTGGACATTTTGCAAGAAATACTAGAGTATATGGAAAAGCCTTTTTAATAGAATTTTTTTTTTGTTTTTTTTTTTTTTTTTTTTTGCTTTTTTTTTTTTTTTTTAAGTTTCTCTAAACGTTTATTCTATTACCATGTAACATAAACATCACAGTACAGGCTTTTTGCTTAAAATAGTTTAGCAACTTTCACATGACAACAAAGCCTTTCGATTATAAATCAAACTTTACAAAATAAATACGAATCTAAAGAATAAATTTGATCAAACGGTCATTTTACTTTTTGTAAAATTTCTGGTCTGTGAAATAGCATGCACATTTTATAGATCTTCAGATTTAAAGGATTACATGTTCATGGTTTGTTGCACACTATCTGATTCGAACGAGAGCAGTGAACTTGGGCGAGTATGTTTGACAATATTTGACATAAGTTGCGGTATGTACGATCGTTTGTCACAGCCTAGACTGCACTGAACGCATTGAGGAACTGTCTCTTTTCATTTTTCATTCATTTTTATGATTTACTCAAACCTGTTTTTCCATTTTCTCCATCTATATTTAGCTTCGTAATGTTATTGTTTTCAGCAGAAACAAGAAAGAGAAATCATGTATCAAGCATAGATTAAAAACACTTTCCAACACACCAGAATATACCATAACGGAGCTTCGTCTTTTAATAAGGTGAAAGAAGATATCTTCTTAAGTAAGCAATTTAGAAAACGCATAACAATAGAGAACGTACTTTCAGATATAACCATCCATAGACGGCAATGTATCCAGTTCTTTGCTTAGTTCTGTAAATGAATTTGTTTATATTCTACAAAAATCTATTACTATACTAAATATAATTGACGCAAACATGGCAGCGACAAGCCACCGTGAAAGAGTCAAACCAGCCAAGTAGACCGACGCTACGCGGCGATCATGTACGCTACTGGCGCCCGGTGCATGTAAAATCCGTACATGGGTGCAAAGTCCTACAAGTTCTCTGTGAATTATACCTATGGAAATGCCTAGTCAGGTGAAGGTCTCGTCAACTGATCAAGGTTCTAAATTACGAGACCAACTCGCGTAGCGGTGACATGACGTATGGGTGTGCGATGCAGAGCGAAATTAGTAAATACTCCAGCATTTCATATCCATGCGGCATGACTTCGCTACACTGTCCAGTGCTGAATGGACTTATCCAACCATAAAGGTCAAAGTCAAACTGGGCCGGTAGGCCTACCTTTCGTCTTAAGCTCAACTTGCCCCGCCTAGCTCATCCAAACATCAATTAAAAACCGGCCAACTAAGGTTCGTTGGTTTATTTTATGACGCCAAATTATCTACACGAGGGATATAGGCCCTGGGGGCAGTGCCCTCCGTGGGGGTATTTCTAAGCCGGCCAACTAAGGAAAAGCATCCTAACATTTACTTTAATTTAAAAAAGTCTTACCAAAGACAGTTTAGGCCAAGATTGCTTTCACCACCCCTAGCAGTTTTTTCGTTTTATTTCTCAGTACCAGATAAATAAAAAAATTATTTACAAAAGTTAAGTGTAAAATCTAAAAATATTTGGCATAACAATGAAAAATATTTAATATATTTTATTGATTTTTTATGCTAATTCATGGGGTATTTAGTTTAAATTTTTGTAAGTAATAAACTGGAAAACTACGTAATAACCTATAACTGAGTTTATGACTATATAACTAATTTACATTGATTTTGTTAAGAATATTTCATTTGATTTACTCCTGTGCATTATTCAATTACAAGAAAAAATTGGTTTTATTAAATGAAATTGAAATCATTTGGTGATATTTGATTTAGTATTTGGCGAAATTTTCCAATGCGGAATTCTCGAATGTCTCAAGACAAGATATAGATAAAATTAAACGCCTTACAAATGTATATCTATGTATGTATTGTTTTCTTTAGTGCATATTTTTGTAATTACATAAAGTAATTATACATACAAATTTTTTTATAACATATCTTTCAGTAGACACGTATTTTTTAAACAGTTTTGAACGCTGTAAGGAATGTTAAAATTATACCTACTTCATATTCTGAATGCAATATTCTAAATATTTTATGTATGAAAAATTATTTATATTTTACTTTTTATATTATTTAATAAAAAACTTTAGTTCGTTTAATTTCTTAAAAATTAATATTGTACATATATATTTTTCCTCTTTTGTTTTCTAAGTGAAGTAAAATATTTGAACAACTTTATTAACTATGGAATAGAAAAGGAAATAGCGCGTTTGAAAAATGAAATTGAAAATGGAACAAAGCACTTGAAATACGGCGTCAAAAAAGTTAGACCCAGAAAAGATAAAAAGTTAATCCCTTTTTAACACTTTCCAACCTAGTTGAAAAGTGTTTATGACTTCGGTTTGTCTGCCGTCTGCCGTCTGGCCGTGTTCTAACTCCCGTAAATATGTTCGGATTGCTCTGCAATTTTTATATGTTATTGTCGTTATCTATAGCATGTTCCCTATTTCAACAGAAGTGTGTAGCACTTATAGTTTTTGTACAGGGACACTCAAAAGAATTCCGTTACATTGCGGTCTATGGGGAAAAATCATTTGCGGTTTATTTAAATAATGTTTCACTATTTTAAACGCATTGAAATTTATGTATATCACAAAGATGCATTAGAAGAAGCTTAATATGGAATAGGGTGTGCATAGCACTTATAGTTACTTTACAGGGACAGTCAAAAGATTTCCGTTACATTACGTCTATGGAGAAAAAATCGTCTGCGGTTTATTTAAATAATGTTTCACTATTTTAAACGCATTGAAATTTATATATATCACTAAGGTGCATTACAAAAGGCTTACTACAGAATATTGTGTGTATAGCAGTCATCGTTCATTTACAGAGACACACAAAAGAATTCTCTACTGCCTGTTAACAATAATTCCTGGAAGTGCGTTTTAAGTTACTGAACGCGATTTTAATTTTAACTCGCTTTTTGTCTATTATGTGGTGTGTATAAATTCTGTAGATCCTATACAGGGAAGCACACAAGTTCGCGAAAACATTTCCGTTTATTGACAGAAACTCCAGACGGAGAATTTTAAACTGTGCTACGCGTTTCCTAACTGAACTAAAATTTAGCGTCCTATGTAGTATATATACAAATCTATATACAATCCTATATATACAATCCTATACAGGGCTGAATAAAACAGCTGAGATATTGTTCCGAATAATGTTGGTAATTCCTGAAATTGAATTTTTAAATATGTTATTTGTTTTCAAAATTGTTTACTTAGATGTTATCTTTTAACTTATTAAACGGTATGATTTGTAAAATTATTTTGGAAGCGTTGGAAAGTGTTACATAATCTATGCTTGACGCATGATTTTTCGTTCTTGTTTTAAGTATATATATTTTTTTAATTAAAGTAATGCAATCGGAAAATTAATTAACGAAATGATGTTGAAATATTGAAAAGTTGGACCCTTTTATTAGCGCCATATAATTATCCTGACTACCCCTTTGCGACGAGCGTCAATTACTGTTATTCTTCTGCCACCACTTTCCCCGAATTTTTTTTTTCTTATCGTTTAAATCCTCTGATTAGAAAGACAAAATTTTATTTTCAAAAATACTGGTGCCCAAACTGAAGAATTTTTCTCAGCCTATACGGCCCATATACGGCTCATCGCGAAGGGGCCAAAGTGCTCTTGTGTATATATGAGGTAATATTGAGAATGAAATACCAGCTTTTCTAACATCAAATAATAAAAATAAAATTAACATGTATCAATAGAACAAATATTTTTCTATTACTTTAGATTGTACTCGGGGTCTATACTGATTAAATAAGTACGAGATAGACAGATCCGTTAATTTAAATTCAGAACATAAAAGAGCTGAAATACATAAATATGTTTCAGCATTCCACTCAATTTAAATGACACTGTATTGACACTATTTCTTGTGGATTTATAGATAAATTTAAATTCAGACATAAATAATTTAAAAGGTAAAGATTGCGACAATGGCTCTAATATGAACGGTAAACATATACGTTTACGATAAAGAATTCGATTTAAATCCTATTATGCATTTATGTCTCATATTCCAATTATTCCTTAAACTGGCATTCATTGATGCTGCAAGCTGCGAATATCAATAATGAAACTATTGGTTTATTTGCTATAATAGAAGAGTTGTAAATTGTTTCCCGCTCTGTTTGCCAGTGAACCATTGTAATTATTCGTGTAATTTATTTAAAAGCTGTCATCTAAAACACGGTGGTAGAATAGAATCGATAAACCTCGATAATTAAATACTTGATGGGTATGTTTTATTTGAAACCTATCAAACACACCGGGGTAATAGCCCGTTCAGAATGGATATTTAAGATATTTCAGACCGCCGAGCTCACTGAGAGAGTTCTGCAAGGAGTTCTGACTTCAGACTTTCTACGGCTAGATTCATCCACTACCACTCACTCTGATTGGTTGTGGAGCTCCGCTTTAACTGATTGGCTGTTGACGCTGGTTTTAACTTAGCGCATGCGCACACTTTCTATTTGTTCATATCTGAGACACAGTGACGTTCAATGAGTTATCTGAGATGAGTTTTGCGGTTTGAACATGTTCTTTAATTCCGGGGTGCACCACCTCAAAAATTGCGGGTCTTATCTTAAATATCCGGTCTGAACGAGATATTAGAGCGGATAATAGCAACTTATAAATCTTACTTAAATATATCTAAAATCAGTATTGAATTTAAAATTTTTTCTCCGGGAGGGATTTTTGCAGCTCCAGGGGGGGGGGGGGGAACACTGTGGAGTTCCGAGGGGGGAAGACACTGTGGTGTTCCGAGGGAAGGGGGGGTAGACCAATAATAACCATTAAATACTACCTCACCTATTTACACGCACCCAATGAAAAACTCCCGACCGCCAGGTCACCTTTGCGTCATGATAACATTTTGGGCGATAAACAGGATTAATTAAGAAATGCACACTAGAATTTTTTCCTCTTCGTGTTTCTGAATAAAAAATCGATGCCTTACCTTATTTAATAATTGGAAACTATTTCATATATTTTTGAAACCCTTTTTTTTAATCCATTCCCGAAAGTCTGCTTTATTCCGGGTGTATAAAGTAAAAGATTGGATGGATAAGTTATCAAATAAATATTGATTGATAAAAAAACAAAAAAAAAAAAAAAAAAAAAAAACAAGTGGGTAAGTGTGATCGAAGATCGCTCAAAGGGTTTCGTTTAATATTCCTTTCAAAACACTTTATCCTTTCTTTAATAAATTCAAATAAATTTCATTTAGCAACAACAACAACAAAAAAAAGTCATGCTTTTTATAAAGTAAAAATTTACCGGTCTATTATTTCGTTTTTTTTTTTAATATCTAAACCAACCGGATAGCGGGCGAAGCGCGCTATTATATTCTGTCAAAATAATATCCGTCATACGGACCAAATGCAATATTTACTAAAATAATTTCAAAATTAAACAAATTGTACACCTTTAAAATGTTAAAATATGCGAATATTTCCATAATCGGATTTTTATCACGATTCAATATGTTTCTCAAACTCATACATTTACTATTCTCTAGTACTCATTTCGATACTCGCTTCGTATTATTCTCAAACATTTGAAAAATTCGTTAAACTTCCAATATGACGTCAGATTTTCTTTTTAATTCTCTAATGACGTGATATTAATCTGCTTTGTTTACTTACTCATACTCATACTCCTTGTATTATTGAGAAATCTTAGACATTTTCTGTTTTATTACCACTATGACGTCAATCAATTTTATTTCATATTTATCTTTTTTCCAATTGGTGAAACTTTTTATTTCATTTACATTTTTCACGTGGAAATCGTCTGATAGAAAATTAATTATTGTAGAAAGAATTTCATTGGGGATTTTAAATTTTTGGCATCTGCTATAACGAAAAATGTTTAAATTTAATCGGAAAAGGATGTTAGAATTTTGGTTTTTTATCTCTATTTATTAAAATAATACGAATTTTTCAAATTTTAATATTTTGAGCTCTTCACAGCTGTTAGTCATCTAATATACACAAAGTTTCAACTCTGTAAGTTATATAGTTTTTGAGAATGGCTCTGTGACGGACAGACAACGGAGCGGGAGTAATAGGGTTTCGTGAGATGAACGAAACCCTAAAAAAAACCCCACTTTCGTCAAAATGGGTACTTTTAAAAAAATCACGAAAAATTCAAAATTCGTTGTACGAATTACGAATAAACTTTATTGAATAGAGGACAAAATTTAACATATTTGGCTATAATTTTTTATTGCTTTTATCGGCTCAAAAATGCCGGCTAATTTGGAAAATAGAGGAAATTTTTGAATCGTTCCATTCAGTATGCAATAACAAAAAAATCTAATACAAAAATTAAAATATCTAATACAAAAATTAAAATCTGGATCTCGGTGCAATTAGACCTGTATTCGTGTATCCGGAACCAAATTTGGATACATCTACGTGATGTGATAGATTTCCCTATCCATCAAGCAGACACACGCACATACACTTACACATATACACATACATCATACAGACACACAAATATCTTCCTTTTATTGAAATGACTCTTCAAAACTGGTTGAATAATCCAAATTACGGGCAAAATGTTTATCTGCATTTATATCTTTTGTTGTATTTGATATTTTATATAAAGTGAAAAATTTGTATATTTATTCAAGCGACTTAATCAGAATATCCAACTTTTATAATTGCTCTTTGGATTCTTTTGTCATCTAACATATGCGGAACGCTCCTAAAACTACCAACCAATGATCCACAATGGTAAAAGACAGACGTTTAGATCAAATTGATATACATGGATTGATACACATATATTTTAGATCAAATTGATATACATAATATTATTCAAAAGCAATCATTAATGAAAGCTTGAAAATTCAGTTCAGTAAGTGATTTTTTATTTCTGATTAAATTATTTATTAACTTATTTAATACGTTAGTATTTTATATACTTAAAACTTAATCTGTTTTTTTTTTGTTTTGTTTTTTAATTGATGGGATATAATATACAAATGATAAAAATGATTTTCTTGCCAAGTAAAATATAGTTTATCCTTATTTTGTTTATAATTTTATATGTTTGTTTTAGTAAAATTGTTAATTTACGTGAAATGTAAATTAATAGTTAAGTAAGGTGCAGTTTGAAAATTTTCTTGCACATAAGATAATTTACCTTAATATTTTTTAATGCTTTTTTGTAATTATTTTTGTCATAAACATAAAATAAATTGATATTTTTTAGGGGGGGGGGGTGTATATAGGGCTCCAACGGAAGTTTTGAACACAGGCGCCAAACACTTCTAGTGCGTCCCTGTCAATAACATATATCAATTACATGGCAATTCATATATATTTACAAGAGCTAGAGCACGGACAGACAAACCAAAGTGATAAACACTTTTCAACTAGGTTGGAAAATGTTAAAATGATTTAAATGCTTTAGTAACAAGACAATACTGAATAAATATAGTTTGTATATCGCTTGCAGTACCTTGCCCAATGTTAGTTATATTTTATTATATCTTCGCTATATCTTAGACAATATTGCAGGTTTTGCGCAAACTACTGTCCCAACATTGAGGTATTTACATTTTGTAAATATGCACCAGTATTGGCAAGAAATATTTCACTATTTCAATGGCAATACTTATACAATATTTGCGTTTTAATTCAATTATTTCCATTGTAAAACCAGCATTTAATCAATACTGGTATTCCATTGGAAATTTTCTAGATGGAAGCAATATTGGTGCTAAATGGGCACCAATATAACCAATATTGGTTTGCTAATGGAGTATTTGACTACTTTATGAGAAAAGTAAAGAGGAGAAATCGTTTACAAACACAATACTAGTTCTATAATCTTTTTAATTTTATTCTAACAAGTAACGTTTTCGAAAATGTATAAAAGACAATTTGTATGAAAAAAGTAAAGCGGGAGCACACTCGACAATAAACGGATAACGTAAAAATTAGAGGCTCAATCGCACCAGGAGTCCAGTAAAAAATAAGAAAAAAACAGAAGCTAGAAAACAGTTTCAAACGACTTTCCAAAAGTTAAAACAAAAAAGATAAGCTTAAGAAAACTAATGAAAGTTGAGTCTAAAAAATGGTGGGATATCAAATTTCCAAACTTTTATTATGGTTCTTATTTAACATTTTCCATCAATTAAGTTACAATATGTAAGCGAAGTGTCTGCGTATATGTTGGTAGAAATCTTTTTCTCCTGTACTAAATAAATCATAACGTGTTTCTGAAAATTCAAATCGCTCAAAATTATGTATGATGGGCTTGGCAGCCAGTTTTCCATATATTTTACACAAATTTCTAAGCAACCCAATCCCTAGCTAAAATTCGAAGTTCGAAATTGTTACTAAAACAAACATTTTTTCGCTTTTCTTTTATATACATTGTTATTTTTAAGCTATTTTACGTAGGTATATATATGTATTTTTAAGCTGGTTTTACGTATCCACTCATGCATAAAGCGAACTTATATATAGGGGAGATGGGGGATGAATGGGACATTTTCACAAATATGTTTATTTTAAATATTTTATTTAAGTTATTATCAATATTATGTATCCCATTTCATACATTAAGTGTTTGACTACATCTTTTGCAAAATATTTATTCAAGATTATTATTATACAGAAATATATTATGAAATTAAAAAACAATTCTTCTATGTCCCAATCATCCCCACAGCAGGGATGAGTGGGACACAAATATCTTCTTCCCTTTATTCAATGTTAAGGACTAAAAGCTGAAAAAATGCCTCCTGGGCAAAAGCTGAGAGATTGTAAATTATAATATGATCGCCAGAATTATTTGTTAGCCAATCATAATGGACTCATCTCAGCTTTACCTTAAAAGGCCCATAAACGGAAGTATTCAATGGCTGAAGACGATAACTACAATGAGGATGAAATGTTAACAGAATAATTACCATAAATTATTAATTTATCAAACTATATAATATTATTTAGCTAATAAATATATTTTTCAGCATCCTCTGGGGATGAATGAGACAGTTACATTCATCTCATTTGAAATGTCCCAATCATCCCCATGATGTCTATATTGAATTGTCAGCCATTTTGTCTCAAAAATTATTTTGTCACAATGGTTAATATTCATTCATTTTAAGTACCAATATTGAGCCTTGAAATAAAAAACTACAACATATCTTAATTGTTTATATTGCATAAGATATTTAAGTAACTTCAAATGTAAAAAAAATTACTTTTAAGCAGAGTTTTCAGGAAATGATAATTTGAAGGAAACTGAAAACAGCCATGTGGTCTTGCTTTTGGCTCTGAAGCACACTATGATAGTGAAATCTATGAGGATTGGAAGCAACTAAAAAACAGTTTATTGCCTGAAATATTGAGAACATCCTATCCATCCCTTGTCCCATTCATCCCCCATCTCCCCTATATATAAATTTTGTCTAAAAATTAAGATGTTCAGTATACGAGTTCATGGAATACAGTCAAACTCGCTTAATACGAACACGGTTAAAACGAACAATTTTCACGTTAAGAAAGGTTCATCATTTAAACTACTAAGAATTTCAGACCTTTTTACGTGCTACAAAAGCAGGATCACGGCTAATACAAGAACTCCATCTGTTCATTTCAATGTGAATTACGGCTAAAAGTAGGATAGAATTAGAAAAGAAATCACTTTTTTATCGAACACGGTTCTCTCTCAACGATAATAATTCTACATTACAACTGTCTATCAAAATGTAATAATTTATCAGTGTTACCAGACAGAATTTCAGCCTTCAAGAAGACCCACCTCCCCTCACCCAAGAAAATGCGAAGTAATGTCCAATGCACAGTAATGTCCCCAAATCATTGTAAGTACATATGCTGACTTTTAAATGTAGTTAATTTTTTTTTTTCGATTTGATTTGGATTTTTAAGTTTCGCACAGTGATTGGTAAAAATAGACCATTTTAAAGTTATTATGAAATTTCTCGCTTTATAACATAAGCATGATTTCTATTTTAAAAGTCAAACCATCTTTCTTTTATAATTGCTACTTTTTTCAAACCCATATCAACAGATTAAATTTTCAATTGATTCTTCAATCGGATGTTCCAATTTGTTTTTCCATTCTTCAATCTAAATTCATGTCCCCATAGAGGGACATGACTTTGGAATCATTTTAAGATCCATTTGAATTGGGAACATTCATTCCCCATTGAGAACATTGGCCTGTAAAAGTGAAAGGTTATGAAGATATATCTCATTATAATTTTTATTGTGCTATTTAAAATTTTTTATTTTATTTGTATTTTATTTTTAATCCAAATTTGTAAGCCTTGGATGTTTCCCTCAATGTAGTTTTTATGTAGGCACTATTTAAATTTCATTTCAGTAATAATTTAATTATTAAGAAACAATAATTTTATCTCACTCTTTATTTTCAGAAAATTTAAAATAACGTTGAAAATATGAGCTGGAATATTAAAAACTATTATAGCGCCATCTATTGCTCTTCATAATACATAAAACGAATTTCAAATCATCTTTTTTAACTTTGGATATTCCATTCCATCTTGATTTTTCTCTCATAACCAACAATTTGATAAGCTTCCATAGAAAAACAAAAACATATAGCGTTATTAATTAAATTAAGTATTTCAAAATATAAAGTTTTAGTTTAGATTTAGATTTATGTAAATTAATATAAAATGTAATAATATTATTTTTTAAGTCTATTAAAATAAAGTTTAATAATATATATATTTTTTAATATTCAGTTATATACCAAGGGAGAAAATGTTACAATTTTATGTATACAAAATGTGAAAATTTTCTTTGTATTTATAGAGGTCATTCATATTGGTGAAGAAAATCAAGAGTTTTTCTTTGCAATTAATTATTATTTTATTTTGGAGACATTATATCTAGTGTTGTGCAAGAGCGAACTCGTTGAGTTGAAACTCGTGAGTTTGACTCACATTCTATGCGTTTTCAGTTGAGTTTGATTCACGCGTTGAAAAGCCAGTGTGAGTTGAGTTAGACTCAAAAACTCCCTGAGTTAAAATTAAAACTTAACTCATTCCATTTTTTTCACAATTTACTGAAAATTTTTCTAATATAAAATACATTTTTTTTTTCTCTTTTAATGCCAGTTCTCAAGATTGGTGGAATTCCTGTCTAGAATTCTGAGAAAACATGTGTGGTAAATTTGTGTGCGGTGATGTGCTTATAGCATCTGACAGTCCATTTCTCTATTAGTAATCTTGCTCCACAACTCTGAGATACCTTCTTTGCAATCGATAGTGCTAATGAAAGCTAGGTATATTTTTTTTCTTTCCTAACAAAATGCTTGTGAGTTCCGGAATTCTATTTGGGTTTTTATTTCATTATTGTAAAAAAAAATATATTCCTTAACACGTTGATTATTGACACATAAGTTTATCCGAATTTGGTAACAACGAAAAGTAAAAATAAAGCGGTTAAACATGTACTTGACTGCAGAACTGCGTTGGAAACTGGCTCTGCAATTAAAATAAACAAAGAAAATGAAAACCCTGGTCATTCCTGCCTTTTTAAGCGTTTGTTTTAACAAATCATAAATATTTTCTGTAATAAATTATTTTTATGCAGATAAATACAAAAACGTAAGTTATCACAACTTTTTACTAACAGTCTGATTGTCAAGCTTCTATTTCCTACTCTTACCTTTCATCAAAATCAAACAATATGAATGTGAGTTGATAAATACTTTTAGAATAGCATTATTTCATTTTCAAGTTTGATTAATAATATTTAAAAATCACACGCGAGCCTTTTTATTTATTTTTATTTTTTTATCATTTTGCGTACTTAAGACATTTTAAATATGACTAAATTAAAATATTTATAGCATTTTTTAAAAAGTTGTTGTTATTTCGTTACTCGACTAATATAATCTGAATATGATTTTTAACCCAAATTTTAGTCTGTATTAATAATAAAACTTAATACTTAGTCTACTATCTCACGAGAAAAATAACAAAACTGGTATCTTTAGTAATGGGAAATCTCTAAGTAGTATTATTAATGTTTGTTTTTGAAAGACAACTCAGGCGACGTATATACACAACGAACAGTGCACTTGAAAAACAAAACAATGCACTCGGAGAATGCCAACGTGCAGGATTATATGCGACATGATAGTACTTAAACTAAAAACAAAATTAAAACGATGTACATCTTTAAATTTTAAGTCACTACATCTTGCAGAGAAATTTACACTGAGAATTTAATACTAAAAACCACTCAAGTAATTTAAGAATTTGAGATTAATTGACAATAATTAATTATATTAATTACAATATTGCAATTACCGCAAAGTATTTTAAATCTTGTTCCAATACTAAATTAATTAAACATATTTTGACATTTCAAATAGAAAGTTCACAAAATAATGTAAAATAATTATTTTCCTTTTTTCTAATAATTTTCTTTTTCTTATTCATTTTTCTTTTACTTTTTTTAAGGAATCCTTAGCGAGTTTTGCTTTAAAAAAAATATAAGTTTGAATTGAGCGGATTCGATTTATAAATTTTGAATTCGAGAGCGAACTTAACTCATTTTTCAGAAGGCAAATTTCAGTATGAATTAACTGTTTTGGGTGAGCTGGCACAGTATTGAAAATATCCATTGTCAGATGCATTGTACAAAATAAATCGGCTTTACAATGATGTCGATTATATAGATTCTGGAAACATATAGAATTTTCCATCAACTTTTCATTGCTTCTCATTTACCTCACATCAACTTTATGTTTATGTAAAAATGTGAGTAAGATATATATTTTTTTTTTTTTAATGTAATGAAAACAAAAAGATGGTATATAAAACAAGAACGAAAAATCATGCGTCAAGCATAGATTATGTAACACTTTCCAACGCTTCCAAAATAATTTTACGAATCATACTCTTCAATAAGCTAAAAGATAACATCTAAGTAATCCAAATACTTTTATTCAGCCCTGTATAGGATCTATAGATTTGTATATATACTACATAGGATGCTAAATTTTAGTTCAGTTAAGAAACACGTAGCACAGTTTAAAATTCTCCGTCTGGAGTTAAATAATACGGAAATGTTTTCCCGAACTTTTGTGCTTCCCTGTATAGGATCTACAGAATTTATACACACCACGTAATAGACAAAAAGCGATTTAAAATTAAAATCGCGTTTAGTAACTTAAAACGCACTTCCAGGAATTATTGTTAACATACAGTAGAGAATTCTTTTGTGTGTCCCTGTAAATGAACGATGACTGCTATACACACAATATTCTGTAGTAAGTCTCTTGTAATGAGCCTTATATAAATTTCAATGCGTTTAAAATAGGGAAACATTGTTTAAATAAAGCGCAGACGATTTTTCTCCATAGACGTAATGTAACGGAATTCTTTTGACTGTCCCTGTAAAGTAAGTATAAGTGCTATGCACACCCTATTCCATATTAAGCTTCTTCTAATGCACCTTAGTGATATATATAAATTTCAATGCGTTTAAAATAGTGAAACATTATTTAAATAAACCGCAAATGATTTTTCCCCATAGACCGCAATGTAACGGAATTCTTTTGAGTGTCCCTGTAAAAAAACTATAAGTGCTACATACTTCCGTTGAAATAGGGAACATGCTATAGATAATGATTATAACATATAAAAATTGCAGGGCAATCCGAGCATATTTACGGGAGTTAGAGCACGGACAGACGGCAGACGGCAGACGGCAGACGGCCAGACGGCCAGACGGCAGACGGCCAGACGGCCAGACGGCAGACGGCCAGACAAACCGAAGTCATAAACACTTTTCAACTAGGTTGGAAAGTGTTAAAAAAAAAACATGAATAGTTGGTTGGCATGAATTATGGAAAGGTTATTTAAATTACTTAAATATCAACTTATATGTTAAAGTATATTTATAAATGTGTGCAATTAAAACTGAAAATACATAATTTTCTAAAATTGTGAAACTTCGCAAGAAATACTTGTAATTTTATAAAATTATCTATAATCGATTTTGATACAGCATATTATATTTCATGAAACAATGCATTATGATTAATATTTTCGACGCTCTGAAGACAATGATCAATCATTTTACGTCATGTTTCAGGGTGTTTTTTTTTCCTTATTAAAATATCAATATTATACAGATTCCTTATAAATATACTGTATACGTTAACAAAGAATTTTCATTATCTATTTAGCATATAATTTCCGTTAAAATTTTAATACATAGTCTCGCTTTTTCAATTCAGCCATTATTCTTAAAATTTAGATTGGATATTAGCAAAGTATTAAAGAAAACCATTTAATAACTCACATATTGATCTTAATCTTAATAACTCATATTAATATTACAATTTTTCATCTAAATATCTTAATAACACATCTATATTATAAAGCAAAAGGATATCGATGACGTCATATTGACGATGACAACTTTTGACCAATAAATTTTTTTACCGATTTTTTTTTTATTTTTTTTCTACACGTCGCACAATTTTAATTTTTACAGCGTGGAATGGAGAAAAGAAATCTTCTTTCAAATTCAATTTCTTTGTCTGAAAACTATATCTCAATTTGCTGATTTTTTACCGCTTTTAAAACAATTTTCAAGCGAAATTTCTTTTTAAATCAATCTCTATCGCGTGCAGTCCGATTATGTAAGATTAACCCGTTTTCACTTAAAACGTAATAAGTAAATAATTCAGCTTTATTTTTCGGCTAATATTCCATAATGAAATTAAAACTTCAACCATAAATAAATCATGTGTGTGTGTGTGTGTGTGTGTGTGTGTGTGGTTATGCAAATTTTATCTTAAAAACGGCTCTAACGATTTTGACGAAATTTTGTATCCTACCGTTTTGGGGCACCAGAAAACCATTGGGCTAGATCACATGTTCAAGAAAATTCTATTAGTGGGTCATTTTGGGTTACCATGGGTCAGGGTCAAGCTAATTGTATCTAAAAAACGGTTCAAACGATTTTGATTAAATTTTGTATCCCACTAGTTTCGGGCACGAGAAAATCATTGGGCTAGGTCACATGTTCGAGAAAATTTGATTAGTGGGTCATTTTTGGGTCAACGCGGGTCAAGTTAATGTTATCTAAGAAACGGCTCAGAATATATATAGTCTAAATTTTGCATCCTATGGTTTTCAGGCGCGAGAAGACTATTTGGGCTAGGTCACACGTTACAGAAAATTCGATTAGTGTGTCATTTTGGTCATGGGTCATTATGGGCCAAGCTATTTTTATCTTAAAAACGGCTCAGAGGATTTGAACTAAATTTAGTATCCTACAGTTACAGGACACGAAAAAACTGTTGGGATACGTCACATGCTCAAAAAAAAATGCAATTAGTGGGCCATTTTGGTCATGGGTCACTGTGAGTCAAGCTGATTTTATCTAAAAAACGGCTCAGACTATTTAGCCTAAATTTTGCATCCTATGGTTTTCGGGCACGAGAAGACTGTTGGGCTACGTCACATGTTCCAGAAAATCCGATTAGTGGATCATTTTTGGTCAGTGTGGGTCAAGCTAATTTTATCTAAAAAAGGGCCCAGACTATTTTGACTAAATTTTATATCCTATGTGTTTCGGGTACGAGAAGACCATAATGGGCTTGGTCAAATGTTCGAGAAAATTTGATTAGTGGGTCATTTTGGTCATAGGTATTTATATTTGAGCATATATTTGAACTCAAAGCTAATTTTGACCGAGCATAGCTCGATCTTCCTTGCTCATAGAATAATAAAATATTGCAAATTAAACACAAATTTAACAGACATGTAATCGAACTACGCACTTAAACCACTGAAATTATCAGAATCGAAAAGGCTGCTGTAAGAAGTGAAATCTTTTTCGACTTCTTCAACTATTAACCGGGCTAATACGAAAGTACCGTTTATTATAAATTTCACAACTTTATTTGAATACAGAATTGATATTTTTCCTATAAAAATGCTCTTTTGGTTTTATTAATGGTAATCTAAAAATATATATTAAATGTAAAAAATATATTAGAGTTTCCAATTTTTAAAAGAAAAATTGTTTTCACCTATATTCTGTAACGCGAGAAGCCCGGGTTGGGTTCCCTAGTAATCTTAAAAGTATCTATGTATTTTTCTCATGAGATAATGTTGTTACCAGTAATTCATTTATATTTTGTATCGTTCCTTCCTCTTAACATATACCATACCTTTTTCGTCCTGGATAGACATCGTAGATTCCAATTGAATTTAAGTCCGCATGACCAATCAACTGTTTTCAATGAACGAAAAATCCTAAAGAAAATTATAAAAGTTCAATTATAAAGAAGGAAAAAAACGCGTTTTAAAGTTTTCAGCACGACATTATCAAATCATTGGCTCACTACCTGCAACAAATATACATTAGCCTTAATAACGTAAGCTATCAGCATCAATCTGTAAAACATGATTAGAAAGATGAGTAATTTTATACAAGAGAATCCTTCCCAAAATGTTGAATCATCAGAATGGATTTTTTTTTTTATATTTGAAGTTAACTTTTATTTTCTAGAACCAATATGTTTTTTATATATTTTTTTTTAAATTTCTGTATTCAATTTCAATTTTAAAATAATTATCTCTGCCACATATTTTTTTTAATTAAATCTATTAAAATAAATCAATCATAAATCAATTTAATCATAAATCAATCATAAATTATAAATCACTTTTAAACAATCCAATGTTGTCTTTATTATCTCTCTTAGAAAAACCAGTGTTTCAGAGGAAGAAACAAAAAATTAAACTATTGAATGTTTGAAAAGATCATTAAAAAATCAAAAATGATTGAATAAAAAGAAAAAATATATTGCTAGTGAATTTCAAAAATAAATATGAGCAAAAGGTTATTAAAAATTGTAAACTTAATAACATCTGTCAATATCAATCTGCATAACATGATTGAGAAGATGAGTAATTTTATACAAGAGAACTCACATCACTCTGTAAGGTCATCCGAATCTATTTTCCCATATTTGAAGTTGAACTTTTGTTTCTTAGAACCAATTTCTTTCTAACTTTTAATTTTTTTTTTTCATTTTGTATTTTGAAATAATGATACCCACTACAGAAATCAAATTTAAACAATCCAATGTTGCTTTTATTATCTCTCTTGAAATAAGAAAGCCAGTGTTTCAAAGCAGGTAACAAAATATGAAATGATCGAATATTTGGCTAAGATTATTAAAATTTCAAAAATGGTTGAACACAAAGTAAATGTTGGAGGGGAATTACGAAAATAAATTGAGCAATGTAATGCTAAAAATTGTAACTTAATAAATGATTAGAAAGATGAGTAACTTTATGCAAGATAACTCTTTCCACAACGTTACATAATCATAATTCATTTTCTCAGACTTGATGTTAACTTTTGCGTCTAAGAAGGAAATTTTGTTGTTGTTGTATTTTTCAATTTATATATTCATTCCAAATTTTGAAATAATGATGTCCTCCATGACCTCTATTTTGAAGAATCCTATATTGCTTTAATTATATCTCTTGAAGCAGAGAACCGGTGTTTCAAAGGGAGAAACAAAAAAAAATTAAATTATCGAATATTTGGCTAAGACAGTTAAAACTACAAAAACAAATGGACAAAATTAAAATGTTGCTACTAAATTACGAAAATAAATATAGTAATATATAGAATGGGCCACGAAAAACCGGGCCCGAGATGCAGAATATGAAAAGAGAAAAAAAAAAGGGGGGGGCGGGGTAAGTGACGAAAATCGACATTGTCAAGGAAACTGTGCCCAACTGTTGTTTAAATGTCGGTGTAGGCCATTTTCAACATTTTCTATGAAGGTACAATAGAAAAAAAAAATAGAGAGAGCTTCCCATACTAACTCTGCCACAAATTATCGTATAAAATTGTAACTGGTACCAATCGATTAGCACTATAACATATTACTACGTTTACTAATTAATGCTATACTTAAACTTTGCTTAGAGGATCGTCTACGTATAGAAATTGTAACAAACTTTGAAATTTTCAATACTAACACCTAATTTTGAAATCATATTTGGATTTTTCGGTAAATTTTACTTTCGGATAACAAACGGGAAGTCATCCGAGTCAAGTAATGTTTCGGAATTAAGCAAATTTAAAGTTTGGAACTCCTAATGTTAAATTTATTTTTAATCGTTGCAAAGCAGATTGCTATGTGGGAAGTGTTTTAACCACTTGACTACCTTTTTTTTTTTTTTTTTTTTTTTTTTTGTAGGATATTTTAAATCAAATTTAGCACAGCGTTTTAATAAAATCTAAAAGCCACAGAACTGGTGAGAGACCAGTGAAACAAGCAGACATGGTTTTCCAAGCGTTTCGGGGATTGCTGCGTCTAGTGGTAATTTCTGAAGTTGCACTGGGACAAAGTGTCCCACTGGGAGTCTACGGGTTGAGCATAAGTCAAAAACTACTTGGCGGAATGCGCTGAAATTTTGGATTTCTATGTTTGAAGTGCTCTGGAAATTAATTTATGTTATATAAATCGTAGGTTATAATTCCTATTTTTCTTGAAAATTAATTTCGAAAAAATATTTTTTTGGAAATTAATTTTCGAAAAAAAAAACAGAAATCGATTTCTAGAAGCTTTAAATATACGAATCCAAAACTACAGCTTATTGCACCAAGTAGTTTTTAGTTATGCTTAATAAACTACTCGCATTGCAATCAGTTTTGAAACGATAAGAAATAAATTTAATTAGGAGTTCCAAACTTTAAACCTGCATAATTCCTAATCTACTTGACCAAACGAATGACTTCCCATTTGGTATTCGAAGGTAAAATTTACTGAAGAATCTGATTACAGTATCAAAGTTAGGTGTCAGTATTTGAAATTTTCAAGTTTTGGTACAATTTCTATATGTAGACGACTTCCTAAACAAAATTTAAGTATATCATTAATTAGTAGACGTAATTATTAATCCATTGGTACCAGTCATATTTTTATACGATAATCTGATGCAGAGTTAGTAAAGGGTGATATTTTTTTTTCAAAGACTGTGAATACAATTACGTTACTTATTCTTCTTCTTATATATATTACATCGGGTCTATTTTTGGTGGCCCACCCTGTATCATCTAAATATCTAAATATCCCATAATTCGAAAATATATTTGTATTTTTTTCATTAAATAATTGTGCTATCAGCATGAAGATGAATAACTTTATATAATAGTTATAAGTAGAGTTTTTATTACTCTCCACAATGTTAATAAATCATCAAAATATACACATACTTGAAGTTAACTGTTGATTCTTACAATAAACTTTTTTCTTTATGCTTTAAAAATTGCTTTATTCATTTCAGATTTTGAAATAATGATGCCAGCCTCAAAAATCAATTTTAAACAATCCAATAATACCTTTATTATCCCTTTTGAAATAGGAAAATCAGTGTTTCAAAGGAGGAAACATAAAAAAAAATACAGTTATCTAATATTTGGCTAAGACCATTAAAAATTCGCAAATGACTGAACAAAAAGAAAACGTTGCCAGTAAATTACGAAAATCAATATGTGCAAAGGAATATTAAAAATTGTAACTTAACAACATCTATCAGCATCAATTTACGCAAAATAATTAGAAAGATGAGTAACTTTTAACGACAGAACTCTTCCCATTTGTTCCACTCAGAGATACATTTTTAAGAATCCAATACTGCTTTTATTGTCCCTCTTGAAATAGGAAAACCAATGTTTCAGAGGTAGAAATACAAAATGAAATTATCGAATATTTGGCTAAGATATGCAAAAATGGTTGAATAAAATGAAAATATTGCCACTCAACTGCAAAAATAAATATGAGTTAAAAATGGCAGAAAATTAAAAATTAGCTACATTGATGAAGGTACTCTGTGATTGAGTGGGTTTTGGAGATTTTGCGTACGATCTTGTTGCCCTGAATTCTAACAATTGTGTGTGAATAACCTTCCTATTCTGTCATCTCTTTAAATTTCGCTAAGTGTGTCTGAATGTCAGGGGATCTGATTCTCACGGTCATTTTGTGCAAAAGGTATCTGTGATCGTCTAGCTGCTACATATATTATTGGTAGGATTTCGATTCAATGGATTAGACCAGCGTTTCTTGAAGTTGGCGATCTCGCGGACCCCCTTTGGTGTGATATGCATTTGAGGACCCCCAACATTTTTTTCATAATATAAAATAGGAAATTATTGTTAATAATATTGTTTATAATCTTGTTATAGTTGTTAATAACTTCTGTCCCCTTGATTTCCATTTCTATACAGAAAATAACAAACGTGCAAAGAAGCAGAAAGTTTCCAGAAATATTGGAACTTTTACTTTAAAGTATAACACATTATGACTGACATATCAGAGCACCTATTTATTAAAGTAAATTTAACCCTGTGAACGTCAGCTGGTTTTCTATTTTCATATAAAAGATTATAAAACCCAAGATATATTACATTTCATTTCGCAATTTAATGCTAAATTATATTTTCATAGTTCTTCATCCTATATTATATATCTTAATACACAATCTTCTTAAAAAATATTTTTGTCTATAGCCAATTTAACTTATTTTCTGGAAACAGAAAAGTATGTAGCAGCCACTTAGAGCGTTTAAAGTTCATTCATTTAAAAAAGGCGCAGATTTGCGCAAAAAATACCTTACATGTCATTAAAGTGCAGGCTATAAGGAGTATTAACATCATGTGTTTCAAATGTCAAACAACTGTAAGCAATTTAAGTTATGCATTTTGAATTTCATGATAGCGTTATTTCTATAGGTGTAATTGATAATGGTAAACCATACGTAACAGTCAAACAAAATTTAATCAGTATTGATTTAATCTGTGTTTTAGGACAACATTATTGATATTTTAAAGTGGTTATTAGTAATTAGAAATAAATTAAAGTTTGTAGTTAAGGAATAAAATCCAAGTTCATCCCCTTTGTAAACTCTCAGGTAACTTTAGTATCCCATCTAATTTTAGTACGTATTAGTTAAGCAGTTTTTAGTAGCAATTTTTTACTTAAATTAAGCTTCTTAGCACCTCCAAAGCTAAGTTAGTGCTAGTTATAAACATTATGCCATGAATTATATTTAGTTAGTATATAACTATTTATCCCTACACTCCCATATTTATATAAGCTATATAAATTATAAATATTAAATTATATATAGATAATATATAGCCGATGGTCCAAACCCTCTCTTAATTTAGTAAATTATGCATATAATGCCCCCCCCCCCTGTAGGAATAAGCAACTCTAAAATATTTAGTTTCAGTTAAAATTATCGTAGGGTATAACTACACGTAAATTAAGACAAACAACCAAGTAAAGTAATAGTACTTAAAGTCTAAAAGTAGCACTTAGTTTGTAGTATTAAAAGTGTTATAAAATGTCTAACCCCATTTCTTTTCAGATGCGGCGATTATGCACGCTAATGGCCCCGGTGCATGTAAAATCCGTCGTGGGTGTAAAGTCCTCCAAGTTACCTGTGAATTACACCTCCGGGGGTGCCTAGTCTGGTATAGGTCTCGTCACCAGATCAAGGTTCTAAATTACGAGACCAACTCGAGTAGCGATGGCATGATGTATGGATGAGCGATGCAGCGAGGAAATAGTAAATATCCCAGCAACTCACATCCGTCCGACATGGCGCAGTGCTGAACCGCCTCATCAAAAATCAATTAGCAACCGGCCAACTAAGAAAAAGCAATTAAAGCAACAAGACGTACTGAAGCCACGTCGGCCTATAGATTTAACAAACACATCTTCGCCAAGCGGAGAGCAGACGAATCTTCGCCCCGTTGCCAGGTATCAACTCGTTAAGCTAGGCAAATCCTGGCAGGTAGGGGCCTGGTCAACGGTCTAAAAAAAAAGGTGGTTATAAGTATAGTTTACCTAGGTGCCATTTCCTTCATTAATTAATGAAGACGGATCCAAGAATTACTACAAAGGCATGACCAGCAGGAAATTTAATTGCAGAAAAAAAGAGCATATAGCTGATATTAAATACAATAGAAAAACTACAGCCCTGGCAAGATTATATCAAGAAGAAACCATCCAAATAAATTTCAATGAAAGTAAAATAATATTTCCCTGCAGTCTATACTATCCATCCATAATAAGAGAAACCATAGAGATACTAGCACTCAAAAATACAATATGTAACGATGCGGCATCTTTTAATTTACCGATACTGTGGCTAGAGTTACTCCATGGTCAAAGATATGAAAATAAACAACCAAGTAAAAATAATAGATAACGTGCGTAATTTTTAAAAAAAGTAAATGAAAATAATAACTTCAAAGCCCGTGCAACTTTAGAATATTCTCATTTTGTTTTTGAAAATGACTCGGAAAGAGTCGAAACATGTAAAACAACTAATAAAAGTTATTTTAATTTATATCAAGTTGTTAATTTTACACCTTTAGCATTTAAAAGTAATATATTATTACAAGGTGTTATAATTTATTATATTGTTATGCAATTTTATTTGACTTCAGAGAGGGCTTTATATGAATACTCAACCTGGAGGCATAATGTAAGGTGTAATTTAAATCCTTATGATGCCCCGAAGTCCAGGTGGTGAATATCAAGCCATATTTCACTACAATTTTCATGGACAGTTATTATTAATACGTTATAGTATAGGTATTATCATTAAATCCCCCGCCCTCACAATCAAAGGAATTCTTTTAATTATTATGACTTATTTTAGGAATTGCAATAGAGAAAAATAGTACGTATTAATATCTTTAGTAAATATGGTAATTTAGTAAAAAAAAAAGTATGAAATAAAATAATTTTGAATGAGTATTTATTAAAAGTTTAATATTCACAATGTTATGTTCACAACAGTCACGTGTTCCATCTCGAGCTATATTTTGTTGTTAAGTACTCCTGAATCACGGTTATTCACTTTTAGAAAGAACATATTCAAAAAAACATTTGAATTTACATACCAGTCGCTATAATGAAACAGTCATTATAATATGAAGGCATTGATACAAACGTAAAACGTACTTCGGCGGAGTTGAAAAACCTGAAGACAGAGGTATTAGCAAGCAACAAAAACAATCAATAAATCGAAAATCTTACAAATCGAACTAAGACTATATTTATATACTTATGTTTATTAATTTTTTCAAGTTCTTCGCTCGAGGATATAAAATTGTGATAAATTTCCAGAGAACGGGAAAGTTTTCCATCTCATGCATGAATAATTCCTCTGAGAACGTGCATACTCTGTCCTGCCTGACATTTATCATTCACTGTATCATCAGATTGTTTGATTACAGTGTTTAACTGTAAATTACAGTTTGGAGAAACTGAAGCGAGGAACCATCGCGAGTATACGTATCTTTAAAAATCTATTTGACAGGACGGTGAATCTATGCGTTGGTGATCGTTAGTGAAGCAGAAAAGGCGATATTGAATGCAACGCGAAGATGTATTTTTATTGATTTATTGAATAAATATTAAAAATAAGGGATTTGGAATTCTTTGTTTTTTTCTTTTTTGCTGCGCACTAAAACGTTTTGCATATCTGTAATTTTGTTGTTGTTGTTTTACTGTAATCCAATATCACATGATTTTATCATAATCCCTTTATGACCATTTAAAATGTATTTATTGAAGTACTATATCATGCAGGAACTCATTATTATAATAAAAAATGGTCTTCAAGTAGTATTGTTAGGTAAACTGCAATTATTATGGTGGCAAGAATATTAAAAATGCGAGATGTCTACTTCTCAGTCAGAACAATATATAGAAACACACTAAATATAACACAATTTATTTTTGTCACAATAAATTTATGCTAATCAAACATCCTCGTAGAAACACAGATTGAAATTAGAAACTTCAACACTGCTATTCTTTGGAATGATTAATATTCATTCACAAAAAATTCAATATTCACTACTGAACTTAAGTCATATTATTTTTAAGAATATATCATTCCGGTAGTTCCAATACTCAACCTATACTTCAATATTATTACATCTTCGTGCAAAAATAGCAACATTATAGCAAAATAAATTCAACAATCACAAATGAATTTTAAACGGTAAAATACTAAATTGATTATTGCAGTTTTACTTAAACACAAAACATTATATTTACTTCTCCTTAAAATAATCTTAATCAATCTGTCATAAAATTTTTACACTAAAAATTATGGAGGTATAGCATTCTAAAGTTAGAAACACAGTTTGAAATTAGAAATTTCAACACTGCTGTTCTTTGGAATGATTAATAACCATCCACAAGAAAATCAATATTCACTACTGAACCTAAAGCCATATTACTTTTAAGAATATTTTTTTCTGATTATTCCAATACTCGTACTGTACTTCAATATTACCAGATCTTCGTGAAAAATAGCAACATCATAGTAAAATATACTCAACTATATCAAAAGAATTTTAAACGATAAAATGTTATCTTGGTTATTGCAGTTTTACTTAACCGCAAAACATCATTTACTTCTCCTTAAAGTAATCTTAATCAATCTGCCATAAATGTTTTATACTAAAAATTAGGGAGTTATAGCATTTTAAAATTAGAAACACAGTTTGAAATTGCAAATTTCAACATTGCTGTTCTTTGGAATGATTAATAACCATTCACAAGCAAATCAATATTCACTACTGAACCTTAAGCCATATTACTTTTAAGAGTATAGCTTTCTGATAGTTCCAATACTAGTACTGTACATCGATATTATTAAATTTCCGGGAAAAATACCATTATTATAGTGAAATAACTCAAAAGCCCCAAATTAATTTTAAAGATGTTATCTTTGTTATTTTAACCACAGTTTTACTTAACCACAAAACATCATATTTATGTCTCCTTAAAATAATCTTAATCAATCTGTCATAAATGTTTTACACTTAAAACTAAGGAGGTATAGCATTTTAAAATTAGAAACACAGTTAAAAAATTGAAACTTCAACATCGCACTTCTTTGGAATAATTAATAATCATCCGTAAGAAAATCAATATTCACTACTCAATATTAAGCAATATTACTTTTAAGATTATATCATTCCGGTAGTTCCAATACACAAACTATACTTCAAAATTATCAAATCTTCGTGAAAAATAGCAATATCATAGTAAAATAATCTCAACAATACCAAATGAATTTTAAACAATAAAATGTTATATTGTTTATTGCAGTTTTACTTAACCACAAGACATCATATTTACGTACCTTAAAATAATCTTAATCAATCTGTCATAAATGATTTATACTAAAAATTAGAGAGGTGTAGCATTTTAAAATTAGAAACACAATTTGAAATTAGAAACTTCAACATTGCTATTCTTTGGAATGATTAATAATCATCCACAAGAAAGTCAATATTCACTGCTGAACCTTAAGCCATATATTTTTTAAGCGTATATCATTCTGATGATAGTTCCAGTACTCAAACTGTACTTCAATATTATTAAATCATTGGGCAAAATAATAATGTTACAGTAAAACAAACTCAACAATACCAAATGAATTTTAAACGTTAAAATGTTATCTTGGTTATTGCAGTTTTACTTAACCACAACACATTTTATTAACGTCTTCTTAAAATAATTTTAACCAATCTGTCATAAATGTTTTACACAAAAAACTAGGCAGGTATAGCATTTTAAAATTTGATTCTAACTTATTCTTATCAGAATTTAAATTATTTTAAAAATTTAACTCAGAAAAATGAATATAATAGTATAAAAATAAAAATAAAGGGCACTTCAAGCATTTCAAGCATTAATGAAAATTTGAGACTTTTGATGTCCCACATAGTGCATCCGAGGGAGAGGTCTAGCAATCTTTAAAATCAAAACACCGGTTAATACTATCTTCAACTTTCCGTCGTCTATAGAACCCTTCGATATTTCATATAATCATATGATTAAATCGTCCTGCAATTCCCCCCCCCTCATCCACCCCAAAAAATAAATAAATAAACGTGCAAAAAACAAACATAGAGTAACTCCGGGAGAGTCGCCGCATACGGGATAGATGCCGCACCCTTTATATTTCTTGTAATTATCGATAGATGACAGTCAGACTCACAGTATATGTGCGCAATGAGATTACTTTAACCAGTGCATAGCGTGAATCCCATTTCGATGTTTACTTGTAGCTGTACAATCCTTATTTTGAGGTAGGCGCATGATTTTATTATCCAAACTTTTAAAGGCGTTATGCTACGTCTGTACCATACAAAATGGGATACATACCGCACTGCGATCCGATATACATGCCGCAGTTTCTTTTGCACGGGATGCCGTGATTAATAAAATGCAGATCATCAGACATTGATAAATATTCAAACAGCATGAAATTTACTACACCTAAGAAAAACTAGTCGTTGGGAGCCACCGTAATACTTACCCATCATGGATATGCATAATGTAAAACATTAAAATAAAAATGTGTAAACTACTTATAAAGTGCATTGCAATTCAAATAAAATCGTGGCTTGATGACGTCACAAACTTTAAAGGCTCGATTACTGAATTGCTTGAAAGAAACATAATTATAACTCCAAAAATAATCATCCTATTAACTAGCGGTTTATTGCATCTGATTAAGCGTCCAATTTCCAATTAAAATATATCTTTGAAGTGAAATTTGGATGAAATACAGGGTCATGAAAAATCGAAGAGTGTGGAAAATAGGATTCCAAATATCTCGGCAACTCATTATCCGATCGACTTCATGCTTTATGCAAAATTTATGTTTTTTTTATTGTCTTTTATATTCATTCATTAAAATAAACAATTTCGAAAATTTTTATATACCTTTCATCAGAACGAATAGTTCGAGAGTCCGAAAAAAATTGTTCCCGTTAATCGAGGTTAATGAAATGAAATAGACTTCTTCTCATTATTACATACTAAGTACATACCAAATTTCAAGTCTCTATCTCAATTTTTTCGGGAGATAGAGCGTTTACAGACACACACACAGACACACAGATGGACGGCAAAATTTTTTTCTAAAAATATGTTTTTCGGAATCTCCAGTGTCTGAAACGTGTAAATCCGTCAAAAAAAATTTTTCGATTTTCAAAACGATTACAAGACTTACCCTATACTACGTATGATGGGTAAGTAAAAAGGGAAAAATAAAAAGTAAGAAGGCGAAGAAAGATGCAAGTCAAGATGATGATAATGAAAAGTTGGATCACACATGTGACGCAGACGTTATTTGCAAGGAATGTGTAGAAAACTACTCCAAAACTAAGAGAAAGTGTGATTGGCTTCGTTGCATCATGTGTCAAATGTGGTTACATGAAGACTGTACTATTTTCGACACTTTATGTGTAGATTGCAGTCGAAAAAACAGGTCTATTCACAAATAAAACAATGTAAACACTATTTTACCTTTTGTGTTCCCTCTCTTAGTACACTGTTGTTACGTTGTTGCTGAAATAACAATTAAAGTCTAATCTTTAAAAAATAAGTAGATAATTTTTGTAGTGAACAAAGTAGGCAGACTAATATTGATTTGAACCTACTAGCACGTTTCATTGTACTCATTTAATTTTTTGTTCTTACATAGTTAATTATAGTCCAGATATGAATATTTGTTTGAATATATTTTATTTATAATTTCACTCTGTTCTAAACATAGCAATACGTTGTATTTGTTATCTATGTAAATAATAATAATAATAATAATTCTTTTAATAACTGTGAAAAAATATTAAACGTGAAGATCAGACTGTCAGTACTGTGTTCAATATAAGGACAAGTAAGGATTATAAAATAGCTCAATTAAAAGAATAACATGCAATATTCATTTTACAAAACCTAATTCAGTAACATTATTCAGATCAGTCTAATATTTAGTATGTTACAAATAATTTAGTTTGAAAAAATGTCAGGTCTGTGGACATCATTTCCGTGGACATGATGTTCACGGAATGAACATCTAAGTAATGTAATATTGCAATTATAATAAAATTGTCACGATTAGTGAAAATACTGACGTGATATTAGGTAAGTTCAAAGCAATATAAAAAGTATTTTTTATAAGCTTAATTTCAATTTTTGAAAGAAAATTTAGTATTGAAAATGCGCATCTGTGGTAAATGACCCATATAAGATGCTTTACAAACTCAAGTTGGATATTTTGGGGAATAGAAACATGTAACGAGTCATACGCCAGTATTTCTAAACCTATACCTATGCATTACTTGCAGAATACATTTCTGAACGAAAAAAAAACCCGAGATGTTAAATTACAACAATATATATTTTTTATTTTATTTTTCCTTTCAAAATATCTAAATAATTAAATTCAAAATATAAAAATATTTAAATTAAAAAATGAGATACTTTCTAAAGTCAAAATTTCTTGAAAAATGGCATGTTTTTCTAATTTACATAATGGGTTTTCATGATAGATTGTAAATAATCAATTATGTTTAATGTTTCAAAAAAAAGATGAAAAGAAAAAAAAATGCCCTGCAATATTTTTTGCAAGCGCAATCCTAAAATAATTTTAAGTCTTCGAAATGAGTGCTATATCTCCTGATATGGCAATCAAATTAGCGCCACAGGCTTTGTCAAGCTTTCCCGTACTGTCTTCTAAGGCTTTCCTTAACTATAGTTGGTATCAACATCGCCACTTCTGAACCATTAAATTTTATGACTCGCTATATTCTGAGATGAAACGTAAAATTCAGACAGCACTAATTAGTATTCCCAGTTAAAAAAGAAAAAAAAAAATCACACGCATCGATAACGGAGGAATATGCAAAAGGAAAAATATATATATCATTACGGAAAAGTAAAAAAAAAAAAAAACGTGAAAAGAAACTTAATGCTAATAGATTATAAATAACTTAATGATTCCACTAAATATTGTAAAGTTATACTTGAACTAATCTGCATGTTTATTTTCCTACACATTGTTAAGCAGTAATAAGCCTCTTTCCTCTGATTAATGTGAGAAGAAATTATATTCTCCATATAATATTAGTAAAATTGAATTTTTAGTATAAAAATCTTAAAGTGAGTTAAGTAAACTTAACCGAGTAATGTCACAGTTAAATTATATTTCCGAGTTAGATGAAATAAATTGCACTGTTCAACGAATTTTAATTCTTCTAGTTTTTGAAAACAAAGTTAGCCATCTTTATAAATATTTGTTCTCTGAAATTGAAAATCACCGTTAAAATACGTAAGCTCACACCTATAAATAAAGGAATCATTTCTGTTTTTCATATTATTCTGTTTTCCACTGCGATGTTATAATAGAAACATCTAGAAATCAGCGCGATTTTTGAACATCCCATTGAATTGTACGTGATATGTGATGTAATAGATAGATGGTCAAATAATTCTGGAACTATTATTGAAAGAGGACTCTTAGTATTATTTTTATGTTCAGTACTTAAAAATCTACAAAGAAAAGTTACTTAGATTGTTTTAAAAACTTATATTTTAAATAAGCTAATGCAGATACAAGTTGGATACTTCATATATATTCACTGTTACTTGGGGCATTTTACTCTGAATCTAAATTTTAAAATGTATTGAAATCTTTAACGGAATTTACTTGTTTTATAATTGCGATTATATTAAATAAATTTACCAAAATTTCCAGTTCATTTTTTGTAACACAATTTCTTATGACGAAAATCTTTATTAAATTTGGGTTCAGCATAGTAAATATACTATCAGTATTTAAAAGTATTAGTAAAGTGAAACATTTCAAGCATCTACGATCATTAATTTTTTTTTTTTTTTTTGTTATGTATATTAGAGAGCACACAATAAAGTAGATACTGTTTTGAGAAAATAGAGCATTAAAGTTGACGAAAATAAACAAATATTTGCTTGCTTTGTCGTAAGTTTTTAGCAATGATTTGTGTTCTAATTGGAATATCCGGAAACATCTTTTGGAAATTTTCAAAGTATCCATGATAAAAACTTCGAAAAATTGCTTTGTTCGAAACGTCACAGTAACCTGCACCCCACCCCCTTTAATTTTAATTATTTTTCATGATTTGTTTTGTTTAACTCTTAAAGAATAAAAATTTTGAAAAATTTATCTTTTTTAACTTTAACATAAAAAAAAAAATTATTACTGTCTTATCTATAAAAATAATATACGATTTTTTTGTTCATGTAATAATTATGAATAGATATATTAATGCAAAAGATAAACGTTATGAAATAAATTACTAATATTATAGATTCATAATATATGTGTTATTTTATTAATTTATACTTATAGCAAACGTAACAAACAGCTGATCGATATAAAATAAATTTGTTCGATTAGGAAACTTGTGGGATGGTGCCAATCCCAAAACTTTCTTCTATCTCATACATGCCAATACTTCAAAATTCGCTTTCCCAGAGGCAATGAAAATGGCACGAAAATCGCTATTATAGCGCCACCTTCCTTCGGAATATCTCCAAATTCAAGTAGGACCTACTGGCCACATCCAAAAACTTGGTTCAATTCTATGCATAACTCCATACACTTTTTGATGGTACAATAATGAAAATGGCACAAAAATCGCTATTACAGCACCCCCTTCCGGCGGAATAACTCCAAATTCATGAAGGACCTACTTGCCATTGCCACAGTCACAAACCTAAAAAAATCGTTTAATTCTATGCATAACTTCATACACTTTTTAATGATACAATGAGGACGGATAGACAGACAATTTTTATAAATATGTATTTCGGAATCTCTGACCCCTAAAATATGCAAATCCGTCGAAAACCGGTTGTCGAAACATTTTTTGATTACAATATTTTCTTATATTATAGATAGAAGAAAGTAAGAAGGCTCAAAAAAGAGAGAAATACTCAAGAACTGTTTAGTTTTGGAATAACGTATGACTGTGAAAAAATTGAAATTAAGGTTATAAAAAATACTTTTTATATTGCTTTGAACTTATCTAGTATCACGTCAGTATTTTCGCTAATCGTGAAAATTTTATTATAATTGCATTATTACATAACTTAGATGTTCATTCCGCGAACATCATGTCCACGGAAATGACGTCCACAGACCTGACATTTTTTCAAACTATATTATTTGTAACATACTAAATATTAGACTGCTCTGAATAATGTTACTGAATTAGGTTATGCAAAATGAATATTGCATGTTAGTCTTTTAATTTAGCTATTTTACAATCCTTATTTGTCCTTCTATTGAACGCAGTACTCACAGTCTGATCTTCACGTTTCAGATTTTTTTACAGTTGGAAGACGTATTGGAATAACACAATTTTAAAGTTTTGCTACTTTTACATTACGATCGTAATGAGAAGCATTTCAACTTCATTAAACCATTTAATTACGAGGAGCTGCAGAAAAAAGTTCTTAATCTTTACAAGCTTTGCAAAACTTTTGGAATTACCGTTTTTATACTACAGTTTATCTAATTATACTTCCTAGCTTACTGTGAAAGGGATGTTAATACTAATTCCACATTTCCTTTATTTTTTAACTTTATTATTTTTTTTTTCAAGCAACGTGTTTTAAAAAAATGAAGTTAATTTTCAAATGCGGAAATCCTAGCGGACATGATTTTTTTTGTCCGTGCTTAATAAAACATCAAGGTAATTGAATAATATATAATATATAAATTGAGGGGGTCGGGGCAAGAAAGTATCAAGCCACATTTTTGGTGAAATAAATCTAACACTGTAATCTGTTGCTTAATATTGTAAATTATAATATATTACATATTACTTTTTACTTTCTTCTATCTATAATAGAGGAAAGTATTGTAATCGAAATTTTTTCGACTTCCGGTTTTCGACAGATTTACACGTTATAGTGGTCAAAGATTCCGAAAAACATGTTTTTACAAAATGTCTGTCTGTCCGTGTATGTGTTTTCTTTGTATCATCGAAAAGTGTATGAAATTATGCCTAGAATTGAACTAAATTTCATTTATAGGTTTTTGGCTATGGCCAGCAGGTCCCATTTGAATCTGGGGATATTCCGACGAAAGGGGGCGCTATGATAGCGATTTTTGTTCCATTTCCATTATTGTATCGTCGAAAAGTGTATAAAGATATGCTGAGAATTAAACCAAATTTTTTGTATATGTTTTTGACATATAACAAATGCCTTCAGGTCCCAGTTGAATTTGAGGATATTCCGCCGGAAAGGGGCGCTGTGATAGACATTTAAATATTTCAAATTCAGAAAGATGTACAAAATAATTAGAAATCCTAAAAGTTTTTCCGTTAAATGTTCGGCTTTGATCCAAGGATGCCGGAGCAATTTTTGTTTTGCCGTTATTGTGAAACAAGACAGCAGGATTCCTCCATAAAGGGTTTAATTTAAGAGTTTTAGTGAACATGCTTTCTCGGAATTTTCTTTCCTTGTTGTAACCATCGTTCCAAATCTTATATCTTTAACACTATATATTCATATTCGCCAGCGTCAAATTATCGCCAAACTCGGCGATATTTGGCGACGTTTAGAAAAATATTGCTAAATTTGGCGACAAAAATAGGTTGTCATAAATGAAACCAACTTGGCAATAGCTGACTAATTTGGCTAAATTCTGATTCAAATTCAATATTGACGAGAACTGTGAATGAATCCTCTGTAATCAGGTTCCACGCATTTTAGCTTAGTGTTTTCCAGTAAAATTAGCTAAAGTCTTAAAACCAAGGAATATGGAGGCTATTTTTTAACACCGGTGCAGGCCAGAAGAACTTTTCGTAGTCGCGTTGTACATCGAGTGCCCGTGCTACGAGGGGTGCTTCGCATCCAGGTAACCCGACGATTCGCAAGCAGCTGACGTACAACAGAATGGCGGAAAATATTGATTTTATTGGCGATGTTATACCGAATTTTGAAGCATTAACATGTATGAGATAGAAGAAAGTTTTTGGATTGGCACATCCGACTAGTTTTCAAATGTCACTTGGTGGTAGCATATGTCCCACGTTTCGTTTTTGTCCCAGACATTTATGCCCCCAATGAAGATAACTAATCTACAAAGAACGTAATAGTAATACCATTAAAGTAATGCCATATTGTTATTCAGAATATCTGAAATGTTACTAAGACATTAGTAAAAAACTTTATGTTATATAACTTGATTTAAGTATTTGACCTAATTTTCAAACTGATATATCTCAGAAGTTCAAAAATGTGGCTTAGCGCTCTTTTGCCCCGACCCCCTCAATTGCATGATGTATCTGTCATTATCCATGATAAAGGAGTAGTGTGCCTATGTGAATGGGGAAAATTTGTAACTGAAGAGTCTTAAAGGTAGGGCCGGTTTTAAAAGGGGGCGAGCCACCTGAGGTGCTAAAATTAAGAGCGGAAAATATGCAAAATACCTGGTTAAAACTTAATCGTTTCTTTTGACAGTATTACTTATAGAGGGGCTGAAAAAAACTATCTATCTATCTATCTATCTCTCTTTCTCTCTCTCTCTCTATATATATATATAAGTTTAAAACATATTAAATATATTTAAAAAATGAGTTTCATGCACTTACGTGATCATTTCTCATACGATATTTTACATAATGGCACCTCATTCATGACTACATGACCCCTAAATTATTACTTATTTAATTTTGCTTTATCATTTACATATTCATCTCTACTGTTTTCTTTTATTTATTTTTTGTTATTATTATCTTCTTTATTTATTCAATATTCATTTATTACATACATTTATCATTCCACATTTAAAAAAAATATTATTTACTTATTTTATTACATAAATATTGCTTATTACCATATTATCCTTCTGTAATCTTCAAACATGCTTATTTATATCTAGATTTTCAGTAATAACTCCATGTCTGTCATTTATTTTTAACTGATTATCGCTGTCAAGCTCGACGGTAGCACTAGCTTTTCTTTTTTTATTATTATTATTCTCTGTCTTCTTTGGATCAGATTTACCTAGACATTACTATTGCTTGATACATGGCTTTGCATTTAGTATCTTGTTTAATCCTTGCCAAATTTAATTTCCTAGTGAGTTGAATTACATATTACGTTTTTTTATCTAGTACCAATGTATCATAATTCATTTTTTCGATTTCTTAATTTATTTCAATTATTTTTGGGGGTTTTCGATATGTTATAAGGAGCTTAACATTGTTATTTTTAGGCCTCATGACGACAATTTTCGACGAAATAACATATCTTTGCTATGAATTGTGCTTATGCTTTATCAATTTCCTGTATTTAATTTTTGTATTTTCTTTTCCATTTATTTTTACACATGTGATTTCGTTTTAAATATATATATATATATATATATATATAGAGAGAGAGAGAGAGTGAGAGGGCGGAGGGATTGAATGTATGCGCACAAGCAAATATATATATATATATTAAAAGACCATGTTACTTGCATAACTCTGGAGAAAATGTATGTGTACAAGCATAAGTTTCTCTTTTCGTCAATTTGTTAGAATGACATTATGTATATATATATGTGTGTGTGTGTGTGCAGTTACATGCATACCTCTGTAAAAATATATGAGCACAAGCTACCCCAAAGCTTACGGAAATGTGCTATTTTAAAATCCTAATAGAATTTATATGAGATCATCAAGATTGGACTGATTTGTAAAGGCAAGCGGAAGGGACATGTACAAACGAGGCCGCTGGGAAAATGACTGAAGTTTAAAATAAATAAACAAATTATCGAAATTAGTGCGTTGCAGATACAACTGTTTCCTATTATTTTTTCTAGCAATTTAAAATAGTATTCAGCCTTTCAGAGGTTACTGCCTTTCATGGTTTTCGTCACAAAATGTATAAATTAGAAATAAGAGATGTAGAACAAAGGTCCTAAATAACATTTCCCCCAGTTGCTCTGTTTATATGCTCATACACAAGTTTAACATGCACGTAACTGCTAATAACAATTAAATTTAAGGAAGGAAATTTCCTTTTCCATTAAAGACTGTTCCCCTATTGTCTTTGATAAGCAGCATGACTCAAGGACGAAACACCTACGGCAGGTAGATTAATTTTGAAATAGTGCTGCCTTTATTCTCGAACTTATCAAGGTCAATGACCAACATTAATTTTCTCTACAGGAAGAGGAAGTCATATGTGTAATATTTTATATTATTATTACATTATATGTTTAACATTTGTGAACGTGCAGCTACTAATTTTCGTAAAACATAAATAGTAATAACAAATTAAAAATTTATGAATTGCTACAACATTTGATTTTAAAACGATAAATATATATTCTTTTAAGGCATCTGCCTACTCTTGAAATTTTATTTTCTACTACCTGAATCCATTTTCTTTTATGTCAGAATTTGGTTATTAAAATTTTTGGGTTTCGAAGATAGTTTTTTCTTGACTTTATACGTTAATTAAAATTACAAATACAACTTTATTAAAAAACCAATTGCTATATTTCTTCAATAACTTTACAATAAATAAATAAATAAATAAATAAATAAATAAATAAATAAAAACTTACTTTTTTTTTTCGAAAAGAAATTTTCTACATAATCAATGATATCGGAAGTTAAATTCAAAACAATTTAATAAAACTTTCAGAGAATGTTTTAGAATTAAAATAACTTATGTAGACGCAATATTTTTCTATTTATGAATGTTTTTTGTTTGAAAGAAAATCGACAATTTTCGAAAAATAACATATCAAAGTATATAAGCACCTGTATTTTCTTTTCATTTTAGTATTTCCCTTATATCTTAGTTAATTTTGAATATTACAATCTTATGTACCCTGTATATATATTAAAAAAAACTGAGATACAGTGGTACCTCGGTTCTCGAACATACCAAAGAATTGTTCGAAAAGCGATTTGTTCGAAAAGCGATTTGTTCGACAACTGAATCAAATTTTACCATAAGAAATAATGAAAATATGATTAATTGGTTCCCTCCTCCCAAATTATTCAATTTACCTGTCTCAAGCGATACACTGTGTGGTACAATACAATAAAAACATTCCAGTACTGATACGTTGCATGAGAAAATTATTATTTTATATTATTTTAATAAAAAATTAATAAAACCCGTACCCATATCTTTATTGGTGAAACTCTGGATGATTTAAGATTTAAGGAGAAGGAGAGGGATTTCCATTCTTTATTTTTATTTATTTTATTTTATTTTATTTAAAATATTAGGACTACTAAATTAACTAGCTGTTTTCTTAATTTCAAAATGCATTAAATGTTTTCAACACCGCCATCACTATACTACATTTATATATGCTTCGTGCCCATACAAACAACGAAATATTCAGTTAAATCAGCAACCTCGTGGTACATACATCTCAAAATGCATAAATTTCGTAAAATTCTATGTTTTCCTTTAATATTTTATTTAAAAACTCTAAAAAGAAATTTAAAAATATCTTCTTAACGAAAAGCTGTCTCGAACATCAGTCAGTCACCTTAAGTGAAAACAATATTAAAGAAATTCACTGTTCTAACTATATCATACTGAGGAACTCTTTTAATAAAATTAAGAAAAGATTTAAAAATATAGGTGAAGGTACGTTAACCTATTTTAGAATTTTTTAAAATATGAAATAAGTTAATAATTTTAGATTTGTTAATTATTATCTGAACCAAAATTAAATAGAGTATCAAAAAAATTCTCAGCTAAAATTGTGAAATTAATTAAATTTAATATTTGGGACAATATAAGAAATCTATTTTATGATTTTCAAGAAAAATATAATGATTTTATAATTTTAGATTTGAGAATTGTTTTTAAAACAATGTTAAAAACAGCGTCGAATGTTATTAACTTTTTAATGTGTTTCTGCTCTAGATCGTTGGATGTTTTCGATTATAAATAAAATTTTAAGTACTTTTTAGCTTTTTAACCTACTTTTAGAAAAGGCGTTTATTGATTGCATAAAATATTTATTCAAGCATAATTTTTATTTTGAGTGCACCTGTTTTGATTGAAAAAAAATTAAAAGACTTATTTTTTCTCATACCTCCACATAACATTTTTACATTTTTAATGCGTTTTTTTTTTTTTTTTTTTTTTTTTTTTTTACAATCTAAATAAAGCTTGTCCGTCTGCTTGCTTAAGTATGTCTCCACCTTCATGCCCTAATTTTTGTTAAAATACATGGATTGCACGATATTTGTATAGGTTCTCAACGATCTCGCCAGTATTTTTTCATCAGTCATTGTGTTGTATATAACATTCTAACAAGGACGCATAAAAAATACCTCATTTCCTATTTTTTCTTTTTTTTTCTGAAAAGTAACTTTGTAAGTCTGAAAATGAAAACAATATATTCAAATTTAAAATAGTAATAACAATAATAATAAGTTTTTTATTCATTTTCAAAAAGTTCATATTCAAAAATCCAAAATTCGAAAAAAAAAAAAAAAAGAATTTGTAGATTTAAAAAAAAAATTTTTTTCATATGGACTATATATATTTAATGTTTATGCAATTTCCTGCTTATCTTTGTATTTTCGAATATTATTCAACTTTACTGACTGTTAACTAGATGAACCTTCATTTCTTTTCACTCTGCAGCATCTTCTTTGAAAAGTTATATATACATGATAATTTTTAAAGGTATACCTAAAACAGACTGTGTTGAACATTTTTAACTCAACAGTGAAATATCTATTATGAGATCTATAAATATTAAGAAATTAATGCATACCCAGATAGGTATCATGTCATATTATTCTTAATCAACATAAAAATGCTCAAATTTCTCAAAAGCTTTAATGTATCATTCATATAGAAAAAAAAATTATATAATAAATATTTTCTATTTTGAAACTAGTAAACTTAAAATCACAATTTTAGGTAGCTTCTATTACAAAAGTATGAAACAATTTGGAATTTTTTACTCTAATTCTTGTAAATATATTGTTGCTGCCTCCATAAGCTTAAAACTACATAGTCATATCCGCTATGTCAAATTATCGCCCAGCTTGGCGATAATTGGCGCAGTATTACCAAATTTGCCAACAAAAATAAGTCGATAATAATGATGACATATGACACTCATAAATGAAGCCAACTTGGTGACAGATGACAAATTTTTCGAAATTCCCTTTCAAATTCAATATTGACGAAAACTGGGATCTTCTATAGTCGGGATCTACGCATTTTACCTTAGTGTGTTTGAGTAAAATTAGCTGGAATTCTTAAAACAAGAAATAAGGGAGTTTTCCTCCCGGTACAGACCGAAAAGACTTTTTAATATGGCTACATTAAAATTGAAATGTACTAGTAAATCTGCAGATCAGGGACCTCAACATCAGGTTTCAAAATCGCATTTTTATTTCAATCACACGTTACCTAATTTCTAAAATCCTTATGAAATTTACTTTTTTTTTGTATTATAAGAAGATTTATAAGCATATCAGATTTCTCAAAGATTTTCGGAAATGCGACTTTTGAAGACTGTCAAGTTAAACACGATCTCACGCGATAACGATCTTATATTTCAAGTCCCCCCCCCCCGCAAAAAAAAAAAATATATATATATATATAATATAAAAAATGCACTTTCTCAGTGGTCACCCTACCCCCACCCCCAATCTTTATCTCATGCATTTTGCATTCGTAATTTCGGAAATTTCTGGTATTTCAGAATTTCAGTGCATTTTACCAGTGATTTTATTAGCAGTGGGGTCTCTTCCTACAGGAAAATTTAACCTATCCTATAACAATACTTACTTACGTAGCAAATACAAAATAACTGCAGCTGTTGCAGAAATTGAATAAACTATCGTGCAAAAAGGATCTATCTATTATCTATTTATATATATAAAATACAAACGGAAAATTCGTTCCGACTGCTTATACCTCGAGTTCTGCTGAATGGATTTTGATGGTACATACACTGTTAGATAGGTAAATTTTCAGGGAAGGTTTTAGTATGTAACATATTGTTCTACGTAGATTAGTTATATAATTGTGATGGAAAGTTCCGTTATTTTGGTCATTTTTTGGCGACCATTATCGTTAGTGAAAGAACTGAAACGGGTATTTCATTCAAACATCTCGAAAAATAAAAGAAAAACTTTATTTTTTAAAAGTGAGGGGGGGAGGGGGAGAAAAACGATTATGATGAGAGAGAACCTTATAAAACGAAAATATTTAATTTTAACATGAAATGGAAATTCGTAAAGCTAAAAAAGTTATTCATTGTGAAATATTGCAATTGAAACCATAGTTGGCGATTTATCGTTTGCGTCAAGTTAAGAAAAATGCGTCTGAAAATTTTATTAGATAAAATGTGAGTAACAATATTGTTTTTGATTTGCTCTTTTTTTTTTATTTATTTAATTTTTATTTTTATCTAACACCTCCACCATGTGACTTACAGAAGAAACTAGCAGATGCACTTATAAAAATGGCTGTACTTGTGAATTACATGTTATTTGTTTATTTACGATTTAATTTTACTTTTGTCGCCAAATAATCTGATTTTAAGCCGAAAAGGCATAATCGTGATATCGGTCCGATCTATGTTCACAATAATGATATTTTTTCAAACTTACGACAGCATTTTTGGAGTTATTTCTTTTATATTCAAATGTTTATTTAAATTTTAGTGTAAATGTCAGCCACACACAAATTATTAACACACAGTAAAAAATTGTTCACTATGTATTTCTTTTTATTTTCCTTTGTATATATTTCCTTCTTTTTGAAGGTTTTTAAAAGATATTGGACTAATATACATTGTTGACATTTCTTTTATATTTGAAGGGGACTCTGGATGGTGAATCCGATTGCAGAAGATTACACGAAATTTCCACTCAGCGATTAGTAATGGTTTTTTCATTATGAAACAAACGAACAAATAAAGATTCACTATTATATATTTTTCATCTGCAGTTATTATACTATCACTAAAAAAGCAATAGTTGCAATATACGAAAAAATAAATAAAATGCCAATGGTGGCGAAGGAACAATATTTGCTGATTTATCATTTTAGCCTAGATAAGAAAAAATGTACCTGGAATTCAGATTAGATGAAATTTCGATCATTATAAAGAAATTTCGACTGACGTACAGCCTAGCCGTTAAACTTAGTGAAAAAATAACGATTATGGGTACTTTTATGTCAGCCGGGCGCCAGTGATCGCCAAATTTCTTTTCAATACCTCCAACCCTTTTTTTTTATCTCGGCAATATTTTAACATTAGCTAATAACAAACGAGAAATATTTTAACATTGCAATATAATATCTTTAACAACTTACTTAAAAAAAAGCTAAAATATAATCATGATAAAATACGTAAACACAAACACATCAGTATAAATACCGAAATCGCAAGAACAGAATTGAAATCAAACTTCAAATCATTGGATTCAAATCATTTGAATTGAAAGGGTTGCAATTCAAATGATACCAATTGAAACAAGATTTGACGAGATATCACTGGTGCCCAGGTAACATAAAAGTACCCTATTATGTTCATTATGGGATTAATTTAGACAACAGACTGAAGAATAGTGTAATCTAGAAAATAAAAGAAATATCAAGACTATTTATTTCTCCGTATTATTATCTTATTAGAGAAATGCAAAAAAAATCTACTGTTCAAGTATTTACCAAAAAGATTATTACTAAAGATTTTGCAAAACTAACTTTATTTATCATTCTCAAGAAGTTTTATTGATGAAAGATCTATAATTCAGTCAACAGCAATTTGACATTGTTTAATGGAACGTAGTTTGGCGCGTAAATTAACTTCGTTTTGTAGCTAACTCTGGTACATTTGTAAACCATATCGATTCAAAAACGTCTAATGTTTGACTTCAAACATGGCTGTCGACCCGAGTCCCGCAGTGGCGCGGACGGATGATCCCGGTTCCCGTAAGATCACCGAAAGTGAAGCAGCATCGACCGTGGTCAATGGTTGGGAGAGTGACAACCTCTCTCAGCTGCGGCTTGTTGTGGGACCGTGTATGTTAATGGGAGCTGGTGCACGTAAAATCTGTTCGTGGCTCCAATGTCCTCGAAGTTCAGTATAAGTGTTACTTCTGGGGGTGCCAATCCAGGTGCAGGTCTCTCATTTGGAATTGGTTCAAAATTAACAGACCAACTCTTCTGGACGGGGCTTGTGCGTGCTTAAGCCATTTGGTAGGCCTCCCCATCCAGCTGACTCTGGCTGTAGACCCGATTACGGAATATTAGGTAGACTTTATTTAATGAAAACAGATGATCATTTTTCTACCAGAATCAATTATCGATGTTTTTACCAACTTCATGCTTACATGATTAGAACTGGTATATAAAATGAAAAGGCAGTGAAAATGACGTTATTTTACTTTTATTCAAACAGTTCAGGTTTAAAAACCCACTTTTTATGATTAACATTTCTTTTAAATATGAAGTTAAACAATCTTCTTTGTGTGCAAATAATTTATTACATTTTTTTACTGTATTTACTCTGCTGGAATTCCCAGATATGAAACTGCATTAGACCTTCCAAAAGGTAACGCGTATTATGTAAATATAATATAACGTAGAGTGAGACTTTATTTAAGTTACCAGAACCACACATTAGTACCAAGCTGAGAGGCCCGGAGTTCATGAACTAACAAACGAAAATGAATAACCCGAACATTATTTATGTTCAATGGTCCATCTTTGCAATGATTGTAACACTCTATTTTTTAGTAATGTGGTGACTAGAGAACATTTTATTTTCTGTTGGTCATAACAGCCACATTTCTTTAACAAACTGTACTATGAATGATCAAATAAAAGAGCTGCTTAATAATAGCCCGAATTTTGTCAAGCGCATAAGATAAGATAATAGCGCAATGGCATTTGCATTGTATTCAGCAATGCGAAAAGACTTTCCAGGTGAAGGTCCATATTACTTTAAAATACATGGCTGAATTCACCATCTCGTCTAATTCAAGGTTCATTCGTAAAGTGCAGTGGGCATAGCCTTTGCGCAGCGGCCTTAGCCTGCTAGTATGTAAATGAAAACATAGTGGATATTATCCCAAGAAGATTAAAAACTGGTTTAAATGTTTTAAATATCAATTTAAAAGTTAAACGTCTTTACAATTTTTGTTAAAAAAAACAGTTTTTGATGATTTTTTGAAATTTTTTTAAATAAATCTAAATAATTTATAAATAAATCCCAATCTATTTTGATGAAAGAAGTATACCAAAATCACTCAAAATAAGTTTAGTCGTGTCAAAATGTCGTGTATTATTATTATATGAAATACTCTGCATTTATGTAAAAAATGCATTTATGTAAATATATTGCGATTTCATTTTTCGAATTGTTAAAAGTAATTTCTACAGCACAAGTAATAAAATGTTATGCTTTTTTTTTTCCTTTTTGTAAATATTAATTTATTGATGGCAATATAATTATTCATTTAAATAATGTGCAATTAATTTTTCTAATTTTTATTTTCTCTTGCTATGGTGACACATTAATTTTTTTCATTAATTTAAGCAATGTTTATCTATTGATAACGAAAATATTTTTAATACAAATTATTATAATGATGAAATAAACAGAAATAACTTTCACGTTATTATTATTCATATTCTATTTTAAATATTGTCAAATTAAGGGAACTTCGCGAATTTTTAATGATTTTTTTTTAATGCATGTTTGACAAACAGTTGCTGGCAACTGCTAAATTTAAAAGAAAAAAAAATAGAAATATGATTCAAAAACGTTTAAATGAAAACTAAAACTGCTATATATTTTGAGAACAGGTGAGAAGAATACCACAAAAAAATTATACAGCTAGTTTCAAATATTTCACAAATGTACTGGCAAACTTCAAACCGATCGGCTTATGTTTTCGATATATATCCCGAAAAATTAATGTCAATCATTTAACTTCTAAATGAATTATTCAAATGTGCCTTTTTCTTTATAGCAAGAGATAAAATAATAAAATCGTCTGAATTCCCATTGAAAACCATTATGACATGAAAGAAAATGTTCTATATATTTCGAACAAATCAAGGAAATGAAACAAAAAATTATACAGCTAAATCCGAATACTTCACCAACATTATCTAGTACAGATGAGACGGGCTCGGGCTCGATTTTTACAACAGACTCGGGCTCAAAGTGAAAAAAACCTTGTTATTTGAGAAACAGGAATGTAGTCTTAAATTTTCTTAATGTGTTTCAAAATCCGTTAAAAATCAGTTTAAAAAAATTAATTGTTTTTGATGGAATTTAGAGAAATATTCTATCTTATTCTGAAGCTTTTACCTGGTCAATGTTAGTAACCTAAAGAAGCCGTGGGATATTCCTTATTTTTCCTCGCTTTATGTTTGAAATCGTTTTCCAGAACTACTGGAAAACAAAACTCTTTCTTCCATATTTGTATAATGATACTTTAAAAGAATAAGAATTGTGACTTTTTCAGATTTCTGCCTGTGGCTGGCTGGGTGTATAAATAAGAAATTTGCTATTTTAAACAGATTTTCAGAGACACGGAAATCACGAAACATTGACATGAGCGAACTTATTTCTACGTAAGAAGAGATTTTTAAATGAGAAAATTAATTGAGATTTTTTAAAAAATGTTAACAATTTTCTACTGAGTGCTTTAGGGTATCGGGTTCGGATTCGGGCTCTAATGATACAAAATATTTCGTGCTTGGATTTCAAATCGTTCAGCATGGGCTCCGAAAAAAGAGCTCAAACTCACTCTAATATCTATCCAATTTTAAGCTAATCAGATGCTTTTTGGAGGCAGTTATTGCGAGACAGACAGACATCAAGAACTTTTCGTTTATCCACCGGTGAAACCTCAATTGACATTTCGGCAATTATCATCTGAGGTAATAATTGTCCGAATTGTTAGGTAAAAAACATTCAAATTTTTTATCATTTTAGCATAATAGTTAAAATCCTTATGTCATGCAATATCATAAACAATTATGCTGTTTTTTTTTTTGTTTTTTTTTTTTGTTTTTTGTTTTAATTGAGCACCATGTAAGGGGCGTGAGATAGGAAAGTCAAAAGGAGCATTTGCATAGGTGCTTGGTTGAAGGGGGCCCCACCAGGGGCCGCTTAACAAGATCTCATTTTCAGTGTAGGCATGTGAGACACATATGGGGGGACCCATAAATATAATTTGTACCCATCGCTACAATTTCTGTCAATACTCCTGAAAGAGAGAGGGTGGAGAGGGGGGAGGTATTTGAAGTCGGTTACAACGTAAGTACACTCCTTAGAATTTCCTAGGAGTATGAACTATTTCAATTAGAAATCTTTGCCTAATATTTTTTTCTTCGACGATTAATCACAGACTTTGTAACATTTTTCTGCAATTAAATAAGACGGAAAACTCTATAAGAAAATTGTGTTAGAACTAAACGCAACCTGTATAGTTATATTATATTTATTTAATAGTTAATTAAAATAACATTAAGTGCAAGGTCGAATATCAAAAACATTTAACATATTTTTAAGCTGGATTTCGAAATATTTTCAAATAAAAATAAAATCCTTATTGAAATTTTTATCGAAAAGAAGGATTTTACTGATATTTATAGTTTTTAAAAAAATGCCTGTTCAGCAACAGACGAATTAAAGATAGATAACAAGCGTAAGCTAAAACTGTTTAAAGGCCCCTTCCAAACGCTAGGTTCTTAGGGATGAGTTTATTGTAGTTTATATCTAAATTGGGTCAACTGGCAGGCTTAAATGCATTGTCTTCTTGCAGTTTTTATTTATTTATTTATTTATTTTGTTAAAGTATGCTGAGTTTTTTTTTATGAGTAAGGAAAATTATATTACAAGTACACCCTACGGTTGTCACGACCAGATATGTTCGATTAATGAAAACCATTTTTGCTGAAATTGCTTAAGGCTATTCTCAAATCCCAACTAACTACTATTCTCTAGCACATAATCGAAATCATTTTCGATTCGTAAATGCATAAAGCATGCATATATTCATAGTCAGTTTCCTGGGAATTGTATTTTTCATTTTTCCATTTTAAAAAACAAAACAAAAAAAACGCATTTTTAAAATTTTTTTATGAAAGTTGAAGTTTTGAACTGATTTTCGGGACACAAGACTCATTTAAGGGTGGTCATCAAGTAGATAAATATTATAGCTGTATCTCAATTTCTATTATGCATTACATTTTTATATTGAGGTTATTAAATAAAATGCATATGTTCGTCTAATTTTGTATTTGGATACTCAACAGAAAAATATAACTAAACTAGCAAACTCCACGGCTTTGCGCGCGTGATTTTATTGAAATATGCCAAGTGGCATTTTTGTGCCTACTAACATGAGGAGGGAATTATACTGCTACGGATAATTTAAATATTACTAATTAATTCACATTTTGAAAAAATTCCATTCTTGTATTTTATAAGATGAACCCAAGAATAAAAATATTTTATTAAATACTTAAATTAATGAGAAAATCTCCATTCCAACACATATGCACAAATCCTCTTTAAAAAAAAAAAAAAAACAAAAAAAAAAACAGATACAACGTAGTCTATTTGGAACTACATTTATCAGCTATCGTAGAGTAAAAGTATTTTTAATATCGTTTCAGTAGTTTCAAAGTCAATTTCCTACAAACAAACAAATGTTTCTTTTTTATAGTATCAGTAATACTTTGATTTCCCATAAAAAATCAAAATACCGTTAAATAATAAGTTGGAAAAGGGTTGGGTTGATTATTGACGGCCAATTATCTACACTAGGGATATAGGCCCGGGGGGAGTGCCCTTCGTGGGGGTCTTTCTAAGGGAACCTAATCCGTATTTACGCATGGATAAATCCACGGCTCGAAGAAAACCACGAAAACTCCGAACGATTAGGCCGACGGGCGCGATTGGGATCGAACCCAGCACCTCCCGTCTACCAGCTTCGAGAGCACAACCTCTCAGCCACTGGTGGGGCTAGTTGGAAAAGGACTAAATTCTGTTTAGTATATTTAACCGGCCTTTTTGTACACCAAAAGGCTAAATATGAAATAATTCCTTACCTAGTTGGCAATTATATTTCTTTATTTAAAGAATTAAACCCTATAATCAGACAATTTAATACACATTAAAAATACATTAAAAACAATCTAAAATATTGTAGACGTTTCAGACCAATATTAGTCCCTCCTTAATACAATAAAAACGTTATAATCATGTAAGATGAAATTAAAACAACTTACATAAGCAATCATTTCAAAACTTTCAAAATCGAAGTTAAAGTTAAAGCAAAACCGTGTACTTTGAAGGAAGTTGGCCTGCTTCATTCAAGGGTGAACAGACTAGCTTTGTGAACCAGGCCCTTGAATGAAGCAGGCCAACTTCCTTCAAAGTACACGGTTTTGCTTTAACTTTAACTTCGATTTTGAGAGTTGTTGAGAAATTGGGCAAGATAGTAACTTATAAGATAATACATGCTCTCTAAGGACAGTTTTTAAAAAATTCGAAATTTAAAAGAGTGATATGAGGGGAAACTGTTCTAAAAACATTCTAAATTACGATTTCCATGGAATTGTTAAGGACAGAAACTTTTTAAATTTAATATGACTGATACTTTTTAAGACACAAGTGCACACACAGAACAGTTTTTTAAAATAAATCGAAATTTAAAAGGGTGAAAGAGGAAAAAAAATTCTAAATTACGATTTTTTTTTTTTACTAACAGGATTAGAAACTTCAAATTTGGCATGGCAGTTAGTTTTAAGATACAAATGCTCGCTAACAATGGTTTGTAAAGAAATTCAAAATTTCAAAGTGTTAAATGAGCGGAAAGCGTTTAAAAAAGCGTTCTAAATTACAATTACTATGGAATTGTTAAGGGTAGAAACTTAAAATTTTACATGGCTGCTGATTTAGTCGCACAGAACAATTTGAAAAAAATCGAAATGTAAAAGAGCGAAATGCGCGAGAAGCGTTCTAAAAACGTTCTAAATTACGATTTATTTGGAACTATTAAGGCTAGAAACTTAAAATTTCGCCTGGCTGTTACTCGCGTAAATGATCACCCAGAACAGTTTACTAAAAATGCGAAATGTAAAAGGACAGAAGAAAAAAAAAAAAAAACGAACTAAAATTTCAATTTGTGTTATACAGCTGGTATAGAAGCTTCGTGTTTGGTATGGTGGTTACTCTTAAAGTGCAAATGCTTACTAAGACCGGTTTCTAAAAAAATCGAAATTTAACAGGCTGAAATGAGCGGCAAACGGTCTAAAAACGTTCTACATTATGATGTAATTGGATTTATTCGGGTTAGAAACTGAAATTTTAGTACAGTTGTAACTTTTAAGATGCAGACGATCGGTATAAACAGTCTATAAAAAATTCGAAGTTTAAAGGTCTAAACTGAGCGGAAAACGTTATAAATTATGTTTTTTTTTTCTAAATTGTTAGCGATAGAAACTTAGAATTTAACATGCCAGTTATTTTTTATACGTAAATGCTTCCACAGAACAGTTTTTACAAAATTCGAAATTTAAAAAAGGTGCAGAAGCAAAAAACATTCCAAAATTGCGATTTTAGTGATGCTGCTGGTATAGGAAGTTGAAATTTAGCATGGTGGCTAGTTTTAAAATTTCAGTGCTCGCTTAAAACGGTTTACATAAAAAAATTAAAGTGAAATAAGCTGAAAAAGTTCTAAATACCTTCTAAACAATGATTTATCTGAAATTGTTAGGGATAGAAACTTGAAATTTTACATGGCTGTTATGTTAGAGACACAAATGCATCCATAGAACAGTTTTTAAAATTTTTGAAATTTTAACGTGAGCAGGGACAGAAAAGTTTTAAAATTGCAATTTCTGTGATATAGTCATTACAAAAATTTGCTTAATTAGTGTGGCTTAATTAGTAATTTCTGAATTATCTGTGGCAGTAAAATTTCCTCTAAAGAAAATAGACCAACGAATACCACTTGGCATTTTTCAAGAACTACGCGAGCAAAGCCTCGGGTTTTGCTAGTTCTTTATATAATTTTTGATCAGACGTAATGTTCACCTTTCTTAAAATGTTTCTTTATTGCTATTATTTTAATTAATTATAACAGTTACTTGTACTTGCGTTTTATCATATTACTCAGAAAAGTTATATAGATATAACACTGGCAGGACAAAAAAAATTATTTGCTATTCAATTTTTTTAAATTTAAATATATATATATATATATATATATATATATATATATATATATACGTCTTAGAAATTATCTATATGCCAAATTTAAAGTTTCTAGTCTGGCTGTTTCAGAGAAATGATAGAGAAAATATAGTTATCGAATATTTTCCTCCTTGACCCATTTAAAGTTCAATTTAAAAAAAAAAAAAAATTATTTCGGGAGCATTACGTTCATGTAACCTTCATGTCAACTTTAAAGTTCCTAACCCGATTGTTTCAGATTAATCATGATTATATAACGCTTTCCAATCATTTCATACTTTTAAATCTCGAATATTTTAATAAACATTCATAGCGAGCATTTACGCTTCAAAAGTGACCACTATGTCAATTTTCATGTTTTGAGCCTCAACGGATTCAAAGAAATTGCAATTTTAGAACTTTTTCTGTCTTACATCCCATTGAGCGCGGTTGTACAGAGATAAAATATAGATTATTTTAAAGCAGAGACTGTCATTATTCTTATCCTGAAATATATTTTTTAATCTAGTCGGTAGTTCCAAAGTAATCATGATTTTTGAATATTCTTTTTTTTTTTTTTTTTTTAAGTAATCATGATTTTCCGCTCATTTCGGTCTTTTAAATTTCGGTTTCTTAGAAACATTCTATTCTGAGAGATAATTTACCTCTTAAAAGTAACTGCTATGTCAAATTTCTAGTTCTAGTCCTAGCAATTCCAAAGGATTTGAAATTTAGAACGTTTTCTGTTTATTTCATTCTTTTAAATGTCGATTTTTTTACAACCGCTCTTAGCGAGCATTTACATCTTTAAGGTAACCACCTTGTCAAATTTCATGTTTGTAGCCTTAACAGATTCAAAGCAATCGTAATTTTAGAGCGTTTGTTTGTCGCCCTTTACCCCTTTGAGGGCAGCTGTACACAAATAAAAGACATATAGAAGAAACTTTTGTGATGGTCACAGCATAATATTTTTTCTTAATTGAATCTAGCTGACCCACCCGGCGTTCCCTGGATCAGTGATAGTAACATTAAATAAATCTCAAATTTGTATGATTTTATCTCTTTAACCCGCTTTTTTATAAATTTATATTTTTAAATGAAAAATTGGCGAAAAAATATTGATATTTAGTGGTAAAAGCACTCGTAAGAAGACATTTTCTTATTTTTTCATAGTTAAAAAAAAAAATAGTACTTTTTGCCCGAAATCTTTGAAATTTTTATCTGTTATAACTATAAAGGTTTTACCGCCCGTGTAAATATTTTGTGAAAAAATATTGATATCCAGTTGCAAAAGAAATATACTTTCTTCTCGCTTTTTATTTGTTTGTTGGTTTTTGCGTCGGGTCCTTTCACATAGCTAAAGAAAAAAAAAAGTTCTTATTGTCCGAATTCTTTGAAATTTTAATCGGTTATAAATATAACTGTATCCAAGCCCTCTTTAAAATTTAGTGAAAACATCCTATTTAGTAGTGAAAACATGAGCCTAAATCGAACGCAGTCACACCGAAACAGCCCACATTTTCGCGTCTTCATCAAAAACCTCTCAGATTTTGTTATTATTTTTTTTTTAAATAATAACAATACAAGACAATCTAAGACAATCTAAACATATTTCCATCTCTTTTTAAAAAAAATTATTCAAGATCAGGGTTTTACAAATTTGATAAAATCTGGTTGCCAGCAAAAAATTCTAGTCGCCAGTAAATATACCCCCCCCCCCCCCCCCCCGTCATTTTATTTCAAAAAGCGCAAAAGTTTTTTTATGAATTCAATTATAAAAGCATAACAAGCACATTCAATTATAACAAGCATAGTTTAGAATCATTAGTAACATAGTTCAGAATAGTACACAATTTAGAAAGAAGAAATAAACTAAGTTTTCTAATGAAACTTATCAAAATTATGTATCTCTAAAAAAAGAAGAAGAAGAAAAGAAAAGAAATACTGTAAAGGCTGAATAAACCGGAATGTTCGGGAAATGCTGATTTTTAAATGTTTTAAATCTCCTAATAGTTGAGTACAACAAAATCTATTATCTGATGAGGGGGCATCGTTGAAACAGTGAAGCCGGAAAACAATTTTTTGCCTATTTTACTGTCTAAGTCAGTCAAATAATTCCAATTTTGTTTTTTTTTAAATTTGGATTTGACAAACTTATTTTTGCCAAATTAAAAATAAAAGTTAAAAATATTTTTTGTTTAAATATAATTTCTAAGTTTATTTCTTAATATTTTGTAATTTCTGTAATGATACATCTTATGACAATTTTAAACTAAAGTGCCGTTGCTGCTCATTTCTTATGTCAATTTTTATACCAAGGGAAAAAAAAATTAAATAACTTGGTCACCAGATATAACCTGGCGACCACATTTGTTAAGCCCTGTTCAATATCAGTATTTATTTATTTTTAAGTTAGTTAGTTATTAGGCAACAAATCTGGCATACTCAGAATCATTTTCTCCTTTGTCTAAAGCTGAGGGTGTTCTAAATAACGGAAATACTTTTCTACTCTGGTCACGTTATTTCATAAAATAATGGGAAAACATACAAGATACGGGAAACTATTCCAATACACTGAATATATTTTCAATATGAGTCTCGGAAACTTTGAAAATCAAAGAAAAGTTTTGCTGGTAACGGCAAATTGTGTATCTAATCAAATTTGACTACAAAACCGGAAGTAACGGTTTTCGACATAAATTTGAATTTGTTTCACGTTGTTTCTAAAGAAATTTCTTCCTTTCTTCCTTCAAAGCAATAGATATCTGTAGAAGGTTATTAGAGAAGATTTTGAGTCACACACACACACATATCAAAACGTATGCAAACGTAGAAATGAATCTTAATTATGATTAACCTATGCTTCCGCTATTGTTGCTATTGTAAAAAAAAACATTTCTAAAGTTTTCATAAAATAATATGCTTTTTGGCTGAAAATTGGTGCATAACTTTTTTCATTTATTTCAGACCGCCTTCAAATGTGATTAGCTTGCTGAATTTTTGGGATTCGGACTTTGGACTATAATGACATTATAAAAAAAAAAAAAAAAAAAAAAAAAAAAAAAAAAAAAAAACGAATGCACATTTAGCAGCTATCCCTTTTTTTAAATTATATATAAATAAATAATAATAAAGCTTTCAAAAAATGCATAAAGTATGCATGCATATCGACGTATACAAGACGTTCCCTATCATCGCTTTATTTCGTAAATTGGCAATCACAAATATATACTTCCATTTAACAAAATAAAAAATAAGAGAGAGAGAGAGAGATTAAATTTAGATTAGAAAATTAGCTTCAATTGATCTAAACATTTATTAAAGCGCAGGAAGCCGATGACGAGCAAAGCTTCTTATATGTATCCACTCCAATCTGTCAATGAAATGAACACGATTTCTCGCCAATGTCTCACTCAATTACAATGTAATTTACCACAAACGCAGATCTTAGTAAGACGGAGGTTGACCGACATGACCGACTTTTGAAATTCGATCTGTATCTTGGGTAATAAGTGTCAAAATTCTAATGCAAACCTATGGACGATCCTGTGTTCCTGGCATATGCCATAAATATTCATCAAACACAGGGACTTACATTGTACTTACACTTTGATAAAGCAGTTGTGGACATTGGTAGAAACGAATTCTGACTTGGACTAACATATGACAACTTCTCATGTATAAGAAAACTGACTGATCTGTTATTTGACATGTCTTTCAACATTGGTCATTTCTTGAAAATTAACACGAAGTCGCTGATACCGAAACCCTTAAGTAACAGCGTCTTTTAAATCTACAATAAACTCTGTATGGCCCCTTTTTTAATTAAAATTTTGCGAGCTTCAATAGCGCACATAATCTGTCGAAAACTTTAAAGTAGTATTTTATTTTTTTATACTCTTTTATTTAACTTAACTTGGTTCATGTATGTAAATATCAAATTTTGTAATCGATTTTTCACTGATATGCTAGAATTATAAAAATTAGGCACACATGTGTGTTTGTACGACGATACATTATTTTTACATTTTTAGAACTTAATTATAAATAAAATAAATAATTTTAAGTCATTTTTTGTTAGCCGGGTACAGGTGATAAATTATCAAATATTCTTTATGGTTGAACTATACAAGAGTTACAACAGCAATTGTGTTAATTATACGCCAAACCACGCTCTCTAAAATATGTCAACTGACTATAAAACTGCAACAATGAAATATTTTAAACACTAAAAAGTAAAAAATAAAATTATAAATAAAAAATAAAGAGTATGATATATTTTTTAATACGCTTATATCAGTTAATAGTATATTCTTAGTTAAATTATGATTATATTTTTAAAAAAAACAATTTAGAAATCCTGAACAGATAGTTTAAATAATGCTTTTTTTTTTTCTTCTTTCTATTGCCATAGCTTAAAAAAGAAACAGAGCAAAAATAATATATATATTTAATAAATTCACTAGCTCGCGCTTATTACAAAGTGTAACTCAAAGCGGTGAATTTTCCATAATTAGGACCCACGCCAAATTATTCTATTGTAATGGAATTTTTTTTGGAACAACATGATTTGCACTCATGCAATTTGACATGATGTTTAAAATATACATTAAATGCTTATAAAAGACTGATTTTTAAATAATTATTTTTGCTTTTATACTTATTCTACTTTGTTTTTTAATACAGTACTTTCTTTTGAATTCAAGCCTACGCTAAGTAACTAGAAGACACTTGAGGTCTAATGTTAAACAAATAGCAGATATTCTTTTCAAATTTGTCATTTGCATCCTCTTTAATAAAAAGCTATGTGTTGCTGACGACTGGGTTTTTCGCTAATCGTTGCTACAGATTAATCTCGGAAAATGAAACATTTGAAGTTACTGAAAAAATTAATAGCTCGAAAAGTATTTGTCAGAAAATTGTTAGACAAACTGCGTTAGAAAGGTAAAAAAATGTATTTTTCTTGACATAAATTTCAAATCTAATGATTATGCCGTTTTTCAAATGTTGAATTTAAAAAATTACCAAATTTTACAATGGAGTACCATAGCGAAACTTCATGCGTAAAAAGATAAAGATAACTGCAATGCGTCCTGACGTATGTATACTGACTATAGCGCGAGTCACAAATTATACTAGCCTTATTATTCTGTTAAAATATAAAAGTGAATTATGGTGTCACGATTGCATGATTTTTATTTAATTCTCCACAAATACCATATTTTAGTCCACCTCAGTGAAGTTAATATATTTTTATCTATCTAATCTAATAATATATTTTTTAAAACAAAATATTAAGTTTGTTTAAAATTTTGTTACATTAAACAAAATATTGAACATAAAATAGGAAAAGGAATCTGTTGTTTATTTTTAGAGATAGCGTACCTTTTCTTTCTTAAAAAAAAAAAAAAAAAAAAAAAAAAAAAAATCATTGCAATCGAATTTTAGATTTCCGCATATATTACTGCAAAAGAGAATACTTTTCTCAGTTTTCCATGTAAAAGTTTAGTTTATATGGATTAGAACTGATAGTGTAATTCTCATCAAATTTTAAAATTATTTTACAGAATTTAACTTTTTGATAGAAACTGTTAAACTTTACGATATTTTTAATTTAATAAGCATGAAATTCAAATGAGAAAGAAAACAGCGCACAACATTTTGTCCCTGCCTAAGGATAAAGTATTTTAAATTCAAACATGATGACATTTTGCCCCAAATTCCTTCACTGCTTACCAAATTTAAAAAAGTGAAATAAAAAACAACATAAATGATGTATTACAAAAATAGCTTTGAACTTAGATCGTATCACGAGTCGCAACCGGTAATATGTTATATTTTACTTATAAATTTTCATTGTTTATTTCATTTTTAAATATTTTTTTCTTGATTATCTCGTTTGATAATAAATAATAATAATTAAAGTCAATAGAGTTATTTATACTGCATATTTTAACTTTATAATGTACCATATTTCACTATGCAGTTTTTGCAATAAATGTCGGTTGAATATTTATTCGAAGTAACATAAACAAAATTTCTTAACTCATAACAACATATCAACCTTGACATATAAACCTTAATACATACCGCAGTATTCGTTAATATTTAGAAAATTGATAACAATCTAAAAATAGAAAACTTAATTTAGTCTGAAAGATTAATTATCGTAGCTTTACATTGTACAAAATATTTCAGAAAGTTACTTTTTCAGCGCCAGTAATCCCTGATTTAAATATATGTAAATATGTAAAATTTCCTTTTCAATATACATGTCTTGTCATCCGCACTAAAGGAAACGAAAAGGCAAATCTGAAACGTTTCTCAAAGTTTTAAGCAGCGAGATATTATTTAACTGCAGGCGTTTTAAGAGATTTCACCTGAAAGACAATTATTATTAGTGATATTTATATCACTTTCTTTCTAATATAACCTGACGGTGCAAATATCGATATGCACTGTAAAAAAGACAAAGGTTTCTTAATGTACAAAAATATAATTTAACCACGAATTACACTGAAAAAAAAATGTTGATTTTACAGTATAATACTGGCACCCCAGCTGCCAGTATTATACCGTAAAATTAACAGTAATAAACAGTAAAATAAGCAGTAATACACTACCGCGCATGCGCGGCTGTATATTACTGCTTATTACTGTTAATTTTACGGAATAATACTGTCAGCTGGGATGCCAGTATTATACTGTAAAATTAACTTTTTTTTTTTTTTTTTTTTTTTTTTTTTTTTTTTTTTTTGCAGTGTATAATATAACCACCATTTTCTGCAGAGCAATTGAATTATACATGCAAAGCTGGTAGACGGGAGGTGCTGGGGACAGAGGTTTGGACCCAGCACCTCCCGTCTACCAGCTTTGCGAGCAGAACCTCTCAGCCACTGGTGGGGCCGAAACTCATTGACAGCAAAAGAAACTTCAATTTTTTAAATGATTCTTTAATCTCGAAAATATATTGGTTTCTGAATTTTTCAATATTAAAAATACGCTTGTCGGAATTTTTAGTAACTCACGGGAGGTTATTGTATATGTTCGTTCGTAATTATATAGTATAGTTTCCTTATATTAAGAAACACCTGTCTTTTTTTTTTATAATATAGATGATGTGTTCGTACATTATTTCATATGTACAGTCATGGGGGAAAATCGGGAATCCCTCTCTACTGATTCAGTTACAAATAAGCGTATAAAAGATATAGGTACCAATCAACTGGAAACTACTAATTAATTATATTCATAAATTACGCTTTGGGAGTCATCTACATATTAAATATTGTACCAACTTTCATTTAACACACATTTTCCACACATTATTTGAGTTCCTTAGATCATATAGTGTATCCGCTTTCACACTGTTTTATTTAGCTCAAAATGGTTCATGTACGTAAAGATGGATTTTTGTAATCAATTTTTCAGATATGCTAGAATCATAAAAATTACTTATACAAGTAGGTTTCCGTTCATAATACAACATTTTAATATTTTTAGAACATAATTGTTAATTAATTAATTTCAAGGTATTTTTCAGTCAGATGGACGAAGGTGACAAATCTTCGAATATTATTTATGCTTATAACTGTATACGAGTTAAACAACAATGGGGTTAATTATGTGAGAAACCACGTTCGCTAAAATATGCCAACTAGCTATGAAGTTGAGCCCGAGCCCAAAGACTGGTATGAAAATCGAGCCCGAGCCCGTTTTGGTCCCGAAATCGGGCTAGGTCCGTCTCATCTCTAGTCAGTATAACCGACTCTAATGTAGCTAACAATACAGGGTTTCCACAGAAATATGAGGATAAGAACCAATCACTTGAAGTCGGTTTTATTCTTTGTTAAAAATTAATTGTTATAGAATCACTTTTCGGTGACTGAACCCAGAAAAAAGTTTTGTTGAATCAACAAAAATTTGGTTGACCCAACAAAACTTTTTGTTTAAATATGTACTCAACAAAACATGTTTTGTAGTTTTAATCAATTCCTTTTTCTGGATGTGATAAACAGATCTTAACTACATCGTCACCAAACCGTTTTCAACCAACTCCAGCTGTTTTTAAAAGAGCTCACGTTTCCCGTAGCAGCTGTCAAAGTCCCCTAAGTTACTCAAACTTCTAAAAAAAAAAAAAAAGATAAATAAAATAAAATAAATGCTTAATTCACAAGCTGTCGAAATGCTTGGTTAAAAATAATAATAATAATAATACTCTCTATTTATTATCTGTATATATTAAAGATGTATTTCATGTATTTCTACAATCACAAATCTAAAGAACTCAAGATAATAAATAATAATAATAAAATCCAACAATTCAAAGAAAGAAAAAGAAGTGAAAAGTATTTTTAAATTTAAAAAAAAGGCGAAAACCTTGCGACATTGCCCGCAGATAGGCACAAAAAGTAAATAAGTTTCGCTTGAATCATCTTGAGCGCTTGTTACATACGTCGTTTGCGATGGGTCATTACGCTATAGTTGTGAAGAATCACCCGCATGGAACAAAACATGGCACTCTCCATCTCTCTCTGTCGCTCCTTCAGTTGGATTTTTCCTTTGCACACGGGAGCGGCTGTTGCCACTTTAAGCACAGAAAATAATCTCAGTGGTCAGAAAATTATTACTCTCTGTTTGTCGAGGCGTAACATTCAACGGTTTCATTCATTGTTTTAACGTCCAAGTGGATAGTTATGTTTCCACACCTGCTTATGACCGTTTATTATTGGGTGTTTATTGGTCAATGTGAATTACGTTGCTCTTCTTCTATAGTTTAATGCTCATCTCGAAAAAAAAAAAAAATTACATGTGATATCAATATATAATTATATTTGTGGAATCTACTGAAAATTGTGTTTCCGTGAAGTAAATCAAGACGTTTGTGAGTACACTGCTTTGAATCCTATTTTGTTGAGACCTTAGAAAAGAATTTAATGCTATATTGGAATTAAGTTTCACATTACACTAGTGGACGTAAATTTCTTTTGTTGATAAAATTAACGGAAACGGAAATATGAAGCTACAGCAAATATCATTTTGAATAAAAATTGCCTGCTGAGAGCAAGATTTTCATAAAACTGTAATATAAAATTAATGTTTTTTTTTTCCTAGTTTTGAAGAAAAACAAATTTTATTACAGAATGTTCAAGTTCTTATTTAAACATGCACAAAATTTATAATAGTTGTTTTATTACTAACATCTGTATCAAGCAATTATCTTTTTATTAAGCATAAATACAGGTAATAATGACTTTTATTGCATTACCTTTTGAAGCATGAATTAATATACTTTAAATACAAGGCTAATTTAAAATATATATATACTAATATAGTTTTTGTACGGTTACAGAGTTAAAAATTGTTAATATCTGGCACGTGTTCAGCATCATTTTCAAAAAAACAGAATGTAGGTGAAATTTTATGAATTTTGACAATTTATAATTTTCTAATCACTGGTTCTTTACTAAGCTATATATCTTCAACCTACCTATAAAATAAAATAAAGTATTTTCACTTCAAAAATAAAATAAAATTTATTGATAAAAATTTTATTGAAATAGGAAAAAAATGTATTCTGCATTCAAATTGTGCAAAAAGTTATCGAATTAAAAGTTATACAATATAAATGTTTGAAAAATGGGTACATTCAACGAAATATTGTGTAATTTAAATATAAAAAATAGTCCTGCCAGCAACAAATTTATTCGATCCCATTTCTTACGTTGTGATTTTTTGTTACCAGACAAAATATTATAATAAAGCATTGTTTCTATTAACCATCTGCTCATATTTGATTCAACAACAGAACAAAGGAATATTTTCTGAGATATATTTGTGTTTTTTAAGTAAAATGAGAAAAGACACAAAAAAGAATATTTGTAAAAAGAAATCTGAGGTTTGCGGTTCATCTTAAAGAAGGGATTCGAGATTCAGAATTTGGTGAAAAAAAAAACTGCATTGTGTGAAGTTCAAACATTTTTAACGAAGATGAAGTTAAGAAAAGAACTCATTCTGCTTTTTCTCTTATGTTTATCATTGGATTCAAGCCTTAGCAGCGGTAAGTTATAATTTGTTTATTTATTTCGTTCTTTGAAATCATTATTGAATTATTTATTTATTTTTGAAAACATCGAGATTTCTTAAATGGAAATTGTATCTCCTAAAACTTTTTTTCTTTTAATAAAAACAAGGAGATCCAACCCGGACTTCCTGATTTACAGAACATAGGGGAAAACCATTTTTAATTGAAAATTCTAATTCAGTTTTTACATATAATATATATATTTAGTTACCCTCTAATAACACAATAAGATATTTTTATATGAAACATGCCAATTCTTCAAATAAAGTTTTGAAATTTATTAAAAGCGATACTTTCGTATTAACCTCATGCCAAGTGTTGAATAAATTGAAAAGATTATTTATGCCATTTTTTTTATTTAGTTTATTTCAATGTTTAAGCGCATAGTTCGACATATCTCTTAAATTTGTGTTTTATTTATTTTATTTTTTTTATTTTATTGTATTTAATTATTTATTTATTAATTTATTCATGATGTATTAATTTCGTTATGGAATATTAACATGAAACAAATGCTTAATTATTTATATTGTTTTAAATACAAACGAGGCAATCTTCCGTATTTAGGCTGCATGTTGTTATAGAGATAGATTTTTTTCTTTTAAAGTCATGCTTAAAAATTATTTTATAAACCATAAAAAACAATAAAATGAGATATAGCTTTCAAGCAAATTGCATTCTGAGGTACAAATAAAACGGAAATTTATTGATTTTTGTTAAAGTGTTATCATTAATTAATTCCATAATTAGTACGCTAAAAAGAAGCATTAACATATTCATGAAACAAAATGTAAAAAATAGATATGAAGATATGTTTACTAATGTGAAGTGAAATTATCAATTAAGACCATAACATATTTGCAGTGCAAATACATTCAATAAAATAGAAATTTCATTGATTCGAATGAAGCACTTTTAAATATGTCTAGAGAAATTTATATTAAATTTATTTTTTTTAATCTGAAGTGTAAGTATATAGATGTTACAGTTCAGTGTAGTATCGATTTTATTGTCCATAAAATATTTTACTGCTAATCAATTGAAAAAAAAATAATAATGAGTCAATACTTTTTTAACAGTTATTTGTTTTTCTTTACTAAGTCTATTATAATTTTAACTGCTCAATAGTTAGTTTATAAAAACTGAATTAAACAAAAATCAAAGATTGATCAAAGAGCTTAGTCAAAAAGTCTCCTTTCCTTATAAATATGTCTATTTCCAGAATTGTTTGGGATCTTGTACGTAAAATGAGAACGATAATTGGATACCAGAAAATATTTCAGCATAAACACAATGGCATCATAAAAGTACTTTGTGAGAAGTTAAACTTCGATTGCAATAGATTTTTAAAACAAAAATATTTTGTAATATTGTAAATTGAAAATAGATGATTTTTTCCCACGCGTTTTAAATTAATTCTTCTTTCATTCTTTAAAAATTCATGTTTAATTATTAAAAATATTTATTCGATTTAAATATTTAAACTAACTCTAATTTTTAAAAAATATATCCATTCATTTTAAAGTTATTACAATTATTACATTTTTTAAAAATAATTTAAAGTAATTTTTATGAAAAAAAGGCGTTTATTGCAGCTGAACTCCAAAGTAAAATTATCAATTTTGACTAAACTTTCATAAAATTGAAACAACATATCAGATGATGTGTAAAAACATACATTTTTATATTTAAACGTATATAAGTTTTTATAAAAATTTAAACTAATTTTATTTAAAAAATTATTTTTAATTGTAAAATTAATTTTGACTTACTTTGAATACAAATATTTTTAAAAATCTGTATTAGATTACATATTATAGAAAGATTGTAAAGTATATTTGCTAATTTAGATTTTTTGCACACAAAGAAACAGTAGATGATGTGCGAAAAAAAGTTACAAATGTTTTTGGAGAGAAGATTATAAAGTATATTTGCTAATTTAGAATTTTTGCACACAAAGAAACAGTAGATGATGTGACGAGCGAAAAAAATTTACAAATGTTTTTGGAGAGAAGATTGTAAAGCATATTTTCTGATTTAGAATTTTTGCACATAAAAAAACTGTAGATAATGTAAAAAAAAAAAAAAAAAAAAAAAAAAAAAAAAAAAAAAAAAAAGTTACAAATATTTTTAAAAAGTAAAAAAAAAAAAAGGAAGAAATATTTGATTTTTTAAGTTAAACTTTCAAAAAGGATTTCTTTTACTGGTGTTGAATTAAAATAATATTGTATTTTAAAACAACACCCATAAACGAAAACCTCTTTATACTCTTAATACTTAAAAACCACTTTACTCTTATTTAAATCGTCCATTTTTATCTAATTAGAAAAAAAAATCATATCACATCCAAAAATATCATCTCAAAATCATATCACATTAAAATATATATATATATACTCTGCATCTGTTTTTTTTTGTTTTTTTTTTTTTTGTTTTTTTATCTCCTCTCTTTTTAATAATCTGCATAAATTTATCACACGAGTAGTCTTTGGAAGTTGAATTACATTATAACAAAATTCAATATATAAAGAATCAGAAAGAATATATTAAGATATAATCATGCTATCCCTTGTGCTCTCTAGGTTACTTGATTTTTTGTTTTGTTTTTTGCTTTTTTTTTTTTTTTTCAATTTTTTAATCTACTAATGATTTTGCATACTAAATACCTCAGCTTTTTTTAAATTTTACTCATATTAATATTAAAACACAATAACTAATGAAAAACATAAATTTATACTTGCCATTGTTCAAATCTGAAAGGTAGTCTAATGTGAAAAAAGGCTACGGAAATAATTTATTCCTATTTAGCTCGCTACTTATATATCGTGTATTAATTTTACAAAAATGCTTTTAATATTTAAGTAGTTAAAGATTAATTGCATTTTTAAAATATAATCAGTTAATATTCAATTTTTTTTTCTTTTTGTGTTCTACTTTTATTTAGGCTTTTAATTTTGCTTATTTATGCATTTATTTTTAATATCCGAAGCCCGTACATTAAATATGTTTTCTGTTTCGAAAGTCATAGCTTTTTTTTTTTTTTTTTTACCTATTTTAACTGTTATTTCACAATTTTATTAATTACTATTTCAGACTTTAACGGGTAGGGAGGAGACCTACCGAAAAACAACTTTCACACAATTATTTATTTATTTATTTATTTATTGCAGTTTTTGCATCATTAAAGTGTCTAAAATATGCCCTCAAAACTGTTTTTTGTTCCACCCAATATTTAAGTCCTGACAACAAGTCTAACGAACGATGTCATACTGACAGAATGGCTGATCAAAAACTTTAAGCGCATTTTTCTTAAGACAAGTTCTTCAGAATCTATGTATGTTTTCACACTTAATCAGTTCTATATATCGATGTTTTGATCAATGCAAATTAAACTAGAGCTTTTTCAGTTAAAGGGCAAACTTTCAAAAAATTAAAATAACAATTTTCATTTTTAAACAGTTTAAATTGTTGCTTAAAATGGACCTCAAACTTCAAATAACCGCCATTTTGTGAAATTTTGGTTTATCTTATCAATGTGAGGTCAGACATTCAACTAATTTATTAAATTTTAGGAATCCGTATGAATTTTTCGTTTCAGATTGTTATTAAAAGCTCAATCACATACATCAATTTACTATGGAAGAAGTTTAGATCGGTTATAAACATTTATATATGACAATATTCACACTCTTACATAAAAGTATAATAAATTCAATGCCAAAAAAACATTTTTTTTTTTTTTTTTTTTTTTATGTACATTATTTAAAGAAAAAGAAAGTCCCGAAAACTCCCTAAAAATCAATCCATATTGGGAAAATATTTTCTTAATATGCTAAATTTATATTATATTTTAAAAGCCACTAAATAAATTTAAATGTATCTTTATTTGATTATCGATGCTATTCTGCAATTTTTTATTTTGTTGATGTATTTCCTGAATTTTTAGTGTATTAACGTTTATTTCTTTGGAAACTAGATTTCTTTAAAATTCGAAAAATTTATACTAATTTTCATTTTAGCTGACATTTTTTTTTCTTTTCTTTTTTTTCTTCTACTTTTTCAGCACATTTATTTCTAACTAGCTAGCATCCAATGCGTTGCATTTCCGTTGCATAATATTTTTCAATTTTTTGAGGGGGGGGGGGGGGGAGAAATTTAATTTTTTCTACATTTCGAAAAGATTTACAGCGTTAACTTTATTAATTTTTTTAATTATACTAGGGGGCTCTGCCCCTTACGAGCTACACTCGCCAACACACGTTCTGACACCGTAAACTTTAAAAACACTATGATTTGATCAATTCTAAAACGATTACGGTAGACTGAATTATAATTAAACGATCAGTGAAGATCTGCTGTAATCGGGTTACCATTCATTTTCCTTTGACTGGGGGATTTTAAGGCCGTCATTAACTGCCGTCGAAAGCTAACAACTGTTTTCGTTATTTATTAAATAAGATAAATTGAATATTTGAAAATTAACTTGTGTAAAATGGTTAAATAAACAATGTTGCTCCATCGGGGAATTTTATAACGATGCTATAGAAAATTACGTACTTCTCCATTATCCCGTTGACTATTTTCTATAAAAGAAATGAACTGTTGCCAAAATATAGGATTTAATGCCAAAAGGGCATGACCATAGCGTCGCATTTAATTTACATAAGATGCGTTCGTCGAGTGATTTTGAATTCAACGTTTATCTGTATTTTTAATGATATTTTAACACTTTATTAGTTATTTTATTAATTTAAACGTAATTATTAAACGTAAAAATATAGTTTTTAATTGAAGGGAAATATTATTATTTACGCTGTTTTAAAATTTGCAATAATAGTAGAAGGTTTTGTCGAAATAAATTAATCTCTCGTGTAAATATATTTTTAAATTGAAACTGTTTGGAAATATTGTTATTTGAGCATTTTAAAGATGACGTAAGTTTTCCCATTTAATGCTTTGAACGCGTAATAATATAAGAGTCCATTCATCTACATTTTAAACAAATTCGGAAAAGGGTATTTCATCCGAATTGATTTTTTTTCCTTAATAATAGTAAATTTGGATGTAAGTAAATTTGGATATTATTTTTTACATTACATTTTTAAAAACAGAATGTAAACTAAAAAAATATTAAATCAATTTATACATACAAAACAGAAAAGAAAGGTATTTGTTCATCAGTTCGGATAGCAGACAATGTCCCATTTTTTCCCTTTGTTTCTTTCTTTCTTTCTTTCTTTTTTTTTTTTTTTTTTTTTTTTTTTTTTTTCCACAACGATGGAGTTATTTTTTTTGCAACTATTACAGAAATGTAATTAAAAAATTACAAGAAGCTTAATATCTCGGAAACAAATTTAAAATTCAAAATTTCAAGATTTATTAAGACTTCTTCATGCTTTTAACGGTCAAAAAGTGCAATTTCCCCCCGGAACTCTATAATGCCCCCCCTCCCCCCCCTCTCCCCCGGAGCCACAGAAATCCCTCCCGGAGAAAAATGTCTGAATTCAACACTGCTCGGATCCATACAAATAAGTCACGTTAGTTCCATCGTGCATCGTTCCGTATTTTAGGAGGAGGAGTTGTGAAATACAAATAAACAGTCAGATTTTAATATAATAGAATCTGTACATTAAAATTATGTTAAACGTATATATAGAAGTTTCTTACAATTTCAAACCTTAAATTTTAACTTATGACGTATTGAATAATTACTTATTAGAGTATGCATGAAAATTTAGTTCAAAATTTCATAATCTTGTATTTCTTTTAAAAGTGTTGCACTAGTACTAGTTTGTAATCCATTCATTATATTCCATGAACGAACTGTGTTAGGTGGGAGATGAGCGGCCCCTTCAGATCCGATGACGGAACGCGACATTTTTTATCCTTTTAATTGTTCTGGAGATCATAGTCATAGAGTTTACGCAATATGGAATATATAAATGCAGTTATACACTCGTTAATGTATATCAAATCTTCAAATCCTTTAAAAGTGTTACATCCTAGAAACCGCGTGTTGATTTCAAGAAAATCTAGAATCAAATCTTTTGATATATAATTACATTTTTGGACAGATTTCACACAAAAAATTCTTGGTGTCGTCCTAAGTAATGTCAAACATTTTACCTAATATATACATATATATATACATATATATTTTATGTTTTGTAACAATTATAGCTTTTATAGATATTTTTTTATGTTTCTGAATGACATGGAAAAAGATAATTACTTAAAAAAAAAAAAAAAAAATCTCATCCATAAAAATGTATAACGAAATCGACTCAGATACGCTTCATTTAGCTTGTAATAAGTGTTTTGCTTCTATTTTCTCTTGTTTTTAATTTACATGCGCAATGTTGTTTCTTTAAAAACAGTGAATCGATTTTTAAAAATAGATAATAAATTAGATATATTAAATATCTTTAAAAATATTGAAGTCTAACTTAAAACTGTCATATTTTATTTCTGAGTTTCGCTGTAAAATATTCTTATTTTATATCATCATTTCTCTAAATAGTCGTATCCCTAGAATTGGTATTAAAACAATTTGATAGAGAATATTTTCAGATTGTATTATGCGACCTGAAAAATACTAAACAAATTGAAACAGAATATGTTCAAATATTTTCATCTGTGGCTTAGCAAGCTTTTTTCTACGTATGTAAGCAAATTACTTTTTTATGCCAATAATTGGTTCTATTTTCATAAAATACATTTAAAATATTTTCAGACACAAAATGTACGCATTAATGAAATTGTATCAGAATTATTTTTCTCAAGTAACACAGGAAAAAACTAATTTCCGGCTGATTATAAATTCTTTCTTTCTTAAATTACTGCATTTAAAGAAATACTAAACCATTTTCAATAAAATTTACATTACAATCGTTCCAGATTCACAACCTAATTGCTAATTAAAACTTCATCAAAATCAATTCAGTTGGCCTTGCTTTATTCTCTGAAAATATACATTTCTTATCCGTTATCGGATTATATACAGTCACTTAAAATGCTTTTAACCAATTATTTGAAAACCTCAGAAGCGTAATATGTTTACTTATTTTATAGATTTTCTCGCAAACATGTGACTATTCCATTGAAATAATACGGTACAACGATCTTTGTAACGATCCTAATAATATTCTGAAGTGTTTTATTAATTGTTTTGTAAGTCTGTAAATAATTTTTGTCATAAATTAAACATTATATCTTAGCACATGTAAAGAAATATCTAATTATACTCTTATGTTAAAAAGAATATATATACATGCTAGCTACTGCTACTATGTTGTGTAATAATAACAATATTAGCTGACCCTCTCGGCATTCCCCGGGCTCGTAATAATAATAATAAAAAAAAAAATCCAGTTTTTATTATTTTATATCTTTAACCCGATTTTGTATGAAATTATATTTTAAAATAAAAAAATCGCGAAAAAATATTGATGTTTAGTGATAAAAGCGCTCATTTTCTTGTTCTTTTTGTCCGAACTCTTTGAAATCTTTATTGGTTATAAATAAAACGGTTTTACAGCCCGTGTAAAAATTTCGTGAAAAAATATTGTTATCTAATTGTAAAAGAATGTTTTCTTCTCTCTTTTTAGCACTTTCCAACCTTGTTGAAAAGTGCTTATGACTTCGGTTTGTCTGGCCGTCTGCCGTCTGGCCGTCTGGCCGTCTGGCCGTCTGCCGTCTGGCCGTGCTCTAACTCCCGTAAATATGCTCGGATTGCTCTGCAATTTTTATATGTTATTGTCGTTATCTATAGCATGTTCCCTATTTCAACGGAAGTGTGTAGCACTTATAGTTTTTTTACAGGGACACTCAAAAGAATTCCGTTACATTGCGGTCTATGGGGAAAAATCATTTGCGGTTTATTTAAATAATGTTTCACTACTTTAAACGCATTGAAATTTATATATATCACTAAGGTGCATTAGAAGATGCTTAATATGGAACAGGGTGTGCATAGCACTTATAGTTACTCTACAGGGACAGTCAAAAGAATTCCGTTACATTACGTCTATGGAGAAAAATCGTCTGCGGTTTATTTAAATAATGTTTCACTATTTTAAACGCATTGAAATTTATATAGATCACTAAGGTGCATTACAAGAGACTTACTACGGAATATTGTGTGTATAGCAGTCATCGTTCATTTACAGGGACACGCAAAAGAATTATCTACTGTTTGTTAACAATAATTCCTGGAAGTGCGTTTTAAGTTATTGAACGCGATTTTAATTTTAACTTGCTTTTTGTCTATTACGTGATGTGTATAAATTCTGTAGATCCTATACAGGGCAGCACAAAAGTTCGCGAACACATTTCTGTTTATTGACAAACTCCAGACGGAGAATTTTAAACTGTGCTACGCGTTTCCTAACTGAACTAAAATTATCATCCTATGTAGTATATATACAAATCTATAGATCCTAGACAGGGCTGAATAAAAGTATTCGGATATTTTTCCTAATATTGTATATGTTGGAAATTCCTGAAATTATGTTTTTAAATATGTTATGCGTTTTCTAAATTGTTTACTTAGATGTTAGCTTTTAGCTTATTAAACGGTATGATTTGTAAAATTATTTTGGAAGCGTTGGAAAGTGCTATATAATCTATGCTTGACGCATGATTTTTCGTTCTTGTTTCTTTCTTTGTTTGTTTTCGTTTCAGCTCCTTTAACATAGCAATAAAAAAATAGTTCTCCTCTTCCGAACTGTTTGAAATTTCAATCGGTTGTAAATATAACTGTATCCAAGCTCTCTTTAAACTTTTACGAAAAAATATGCATGTTTAGTAATGAAAATATGAGTTCTTAAAAAAAAAAAAAAAAAAAAAAAAAAAAAAAAAAAAAAAACTTTCAACCCAATGGCAATACACCATACGTCTAGGCTAAACAGCTCTAGGCCAAACAGGTGAGGGCTAAACACGTTTCCCGTTTCTGAGGGTAGAAGCCTTCAAAAAAACGTTGAAGCCACAGTATGAAGCATGCGCAAAGAGACAATTTTCGTGTGGAAAAGAGAGTGTTAATTTGACAGAATGCGCTTTTCACTTTAAATATATAGATTATTGTAATACCCTTTCATTCGCTCTTTTCTTGTTATATTTGTTTGTTTGTTTTTGTTTAAGAAAGGTTCTTTTGTTTAAATCATTTTTTTCGTTGGGTACTATTGAAGTACAAGCAGACTACATTTAAATATAATACAATTTCTGTTCCAACTCGCTCCTTATTTTCAATTGGTGCAGTACTGACAAAAAAATTGGATTCGAATTATCCTACTGTTAAATTAGGGCATCATCTCACAGAATGAAATTTCATATTTAAATAAGTTTTGCTTCTACTTATAAGAACTTATTATTTCCTTTTTCTCAAGTCTTATCGATACTTATTGTAAATTATTTCAAAATCGTATCACAAATTTGTAGCTTTCTATCCTGGTTCCTAAGGTGCAATTGCAATGCATCAAAGACTTGCTCCTCAGTTCCTGGGCGATTTTGGGGTCATCTTCTGAGTATTTTGTATTTCCATTTCGAAATTTCATATTTTATTTCTGATGCTTAGCAGTGCGAACAATAAGGACTTCGGCAACTATGTTTAAAGGCACTTGCTGCCCTTTGAAACTTTTTCTCTAATTTTATTGTTTTATAATAGTGTTTGACATTTTATTAAATGGCCTAATGAAGGAAAATGATTTATTCAAGAAAAAATGCAGCTCTTATGGTAAAATTTATAAAAATTAATTAAAAAATAATTAAGTAAATATTAAACCCTATCTTCGCCTACAATTTTGAATTTTTAGAAAAAAATTTTGTTTGCTTTTTTTACAAGTGTACATAACGCTACTATAACGCTTGGGGTTGAATTTCCAAAAAGTTCATTAGTTTAAGAAGAAATGTCATGACATATGTAAAAAATGCGGTAAAAATGACTATTTACTTATTAAAAAATAAACAATTTATATTGCTGAAAATCTTATTCCTAATTTTATGAAATGCACCTTAAGGAAACCTGAATGCACCTTAAGGATTGTCCAGAAAATTACCAGTCAATTGTAAGTATATGTTGAAGTTTATACATTTTAATTATACATTAAAAAAACACAAATGGAGAAAAATGAATTTAATGATTACAACTCTCATACATTTAATGGGAAATGCAGGTACTTTTTCACATATTTATAATGATCGAATACTTTCCATAACTTCACCAGAATATACTAGGAATATCTAAATACATTTCAATCAAAAAATTGTAAAATTGATATTTCTGCCATTTTCCGTAAAATAAAGGGTAACATGCGATTGGAAAAATACGTAAATCTCTAAAGGATAAAAAAAAAATTTTACTCTTTTCTTAAATTTCAAATAATATTAAAACAGAAAATTTATAAACAATTTTTTTAAAATTCAAAACGATATTAAAACAGAAAAGTAATAAATATACAAAATATCATTTCCATAACAAACACGATTCCTTTAAGGATCGTCCAAAAAATTACGAGTCAATTGTAAGTATATGTTGAAGTTTATAATTTTAATGATACTGATACATTAAAAAACATAAATGGTGAAAAATGGATTTAATGATTACAACTCTCATACATTTAAAGGGAAATGCAGGCAGTAAACCTTTTTCACATATTTATAATCCTCAAATACTTTCCATAACTTCCCCAGAATATACTATGAATGTCTAACTACATTTCAGTCAAAAAATTGGAAAATTGATATTTCTCACATTTTTCGTAAAATGAAGGGTAACGTGCGATTGTGAAAATATGTAGGGGAGACCGGGGCAAGATGACGAATGTCTTAATTTTTCTGTTTTCCACTAGGTCGTAGCATCAACCGGTCACTACTGTCTCTCCTATCGGCCGTTCGTTTAACAATAGTATAGAGACGCTGAAATCGCCATTTTTGTGTTAGTTGTGAAGCTTTGATTGTTTACCGCTGCCACGTTATAACTTTTATGCATGTTTAAATAAGCTCTGCTACAGATACAGGTAATATATGTCGTTTCTCTTTAATATTTATGAGTAACTTAGTTTAAATACTACCTATTACCATGAATAAATGTCAATTAATTGCCTTCCTTCATGGCAATGAAAACGAATATTTTTAAACAGGCAGTCCGGGACAAGATGACGACAGTGTTTCGGAATTTATTAAACTATGCTGTCCATTCTATTTAAATCCTGTTAACGCTTGTTTGTCTGTGTGTTTGTCCGCGCGACCTTGCGCTTCCGTCTCCTCTGGGGCTAAGGGGCGCATCGGATCAGGGGAGGTGTCGTTCGAAAGGGAGGGGGGACCAGAGGAAAACATTTTTGCCATCCGCTACCCCCCCCCCCTTCTAGAACAGGAACGTTTAAAAAAAACCAGAGAAAATAAGCTCGTGAAGCTAAAAAGGGAGTAAAAATCTCAAAGTTCCTGTAGGCCCAAGTCTATTAAATCCAGGCCAAACAGTCCAGTTGCATCAACTTCAAAGGATGGTGTTTCTAGATGTCCTGCTTGTGACGAGGAATATTGTGACCCACCAACAGAAGAATGGATCCAGTGCTGTAAATGCCAAGAGTGGTGGCATGAGGAATGTTCCAATTATGAAAATGGCATTTTTGTTTGTGACTATTGTTGGCTGCACAACTAAACACTTCAACATTACGTTACAATGCATTATGCTTAGTTCGATACTTTGTAAGATTTAAAAACACAGTTATCATTTGTTAAACCATGTAACATATTCAAAAGATAAAATATGTTCAACCTTTTTCAGGGTTGTCATCTTGCCCCAGTACTGAGGCAAGATGACGATTTGTTAATGTTATGAAAAAATAAAATTATCCTTTATTTTTTTTTATTTGAAAAAATAAATGGTAATATATTTAATACTACAAAGGAATACTCTAACAGTTCATGTAAAATTAATTTTACTATTACTTAACAATAAATTAATAAACAACAAAAATTGTTAACATAGTCATCTTGCCCCGGTCTCCCCTAAACCTCTAAAGGATAAAAATACTTTATACCCTTTTCTTAAATTTCAAATAATAAAAGCAAAAAAAAGGTGATAAGAATTTTCTTGAATTGAAAACGATATTAAAATAGAAAATGGTAAATATACAAAATATCATTTCCATAACAAACACGATTCCTTGAATCCTACCAATCCCTCATGCATAACGTCTCACAAAGTCATGCTAACCTTTGGTAAAAGATATACCAAAAACAATGTCACAAAAACAAACAAAATTCTAAAAATAAATGTAGATTAAGGGCTACTTTTGCCGCTATAAAACACATTAGTCATCGGAGCATCGAGAACTAAACACTTCTTAAAATGCAGACTACTTTCAATCACGTTTCACCAGAAACAATAGCGAATCTTGGAATGTGTAATCGTGAATCTTTCCTCATTCAGTTTTTACTCAAGGCATAAAATTTTGCGAATCATTGACATTCAGTGGCATGTTGTTTCTGTAAACGTTTCCTTTCACAAGATTAAGATAAAGCAGGTAAAACATAAATTTCCTTCTAGTCATTTATCGATCATTTATCGACAAAATGAAAAAATAAAAAATAAAAAAAGTTCGTAGAACTGTATTTCAGGAAATAAAATTGTAATACATTACAAAATAAAATTTTGTGAATCATGGATATTTAAGGTATATATATTTCGTTACACGTTTCCCTTCCTTATATCAAGATAAACCGAGTAAAATACACATTTCCTTTCCATCATTATATAAAAACAAGTAAAAAGTTTATAGAATTGTGTTTCAGAAAACATATTGCTAAGAATCTCTCTGTCGTAGAATTGTTGTAAAGAAGCTATAAATTTACTTGTAATAATCACGATCGTAGTAATCAACTTCCTATATATTAGCTTTTAAAAAAAATTATATTTGCATGTATTCGGTGAACACATTTAATTCTATTTCTATTGTCTTTTTGTTAATACTGTTCTTTAAAGTGTTTATAATTATCCCTTTGTTTTAGGGAGCAAATAATTGTAAAAAAAAATAAGTGTTCAATGTCTCAAATATTAATGTTTTATGTTATGTTTTTTGTTAAATTTACATATAAAATAAACAAAGAATAAAAAAATTAAACATCTTAAAAGTTATTATTTGACATTATTGGTAGAAATAGTGTTAAATATGAAAATTCTTTTCTAACAAAATTTTGTTTTATTATAAATTGTCTGAACTTTTACCAGTAAAGCATTTGTACTTTTTGCAAAGTTTTCGCGAAAATAAAGTCTGGTTTCATTTTTATTTTCGTTTTGTCTGAATAAAAGTTAAGTAGACTAAAGTGTTTGAAAACCAGCTGAATCTAAAACTAATGTAAATTGCCGTGTAATTGTAAGATACTATTCTGTTTCTTATTTGATATTTCTTTTTTTCACTTATTATTCTGGAACATCATTCATTTTTTTAAAAGAAAGTCTTCCTCAAAAATTCACCTTTTTTAATTAATGTATTTCATCATAATAACAGAAATGCATATAAGAATGGCAAAGATATTCAAATTCAAAAAGTGCTTCACTTGAAAATAAGATTATTACATTAATTAGAGTATAACTCAGCACTTTTATTTCTAAAAATCAAAAACTGAAATTTCATTTGCTGAATATTCCATCTGAAATTTCATCCAATAACACATTTAATATTCCGTCTAAAACAGTCGTTTCTAAGCAGGGTTGGCAAGTTTTTGACAGTGTGACGGTTTTATCCGGTTTTAACCATGGTTTTAACCGTCATGTCAAAAACCCCTTTTTGACATAGTTTTTGACAATGACTGTCAAAAACCTAAAATTGAGTCCAAAAACTGATTAAAATTATTTTTACAACAACATTAAATTTACAATTTTTCATAATTTTTAGTGTTAGATACATGGGTAAACTTTTCGACATTAAAAAAGACCTATCTAGAACCCCTTTACAAAAATCAATTTAATAAATCATGCCCCTTCACAAAATTTCTCTTCATAAAATTGGTTCCTTCACAAAATTCCATTCCATAAAAACATACTCTCCATTAATTATTTTTATTTTGTTAGGTTTTAAAATGTATAATTTACAAAGAAAACAAGTTCACAAGAAATGAAAACTTTAATAGAATGACTTAAAGAAGTTATCATTAAATGCTTGTTTTGAATTTGAGCAGCTGGATTTTATCTTTCATAACAAAATAAATTTCACAAAAATAATTTTTAGTTTTCAAACATAAGCCTCAAGAAAAAAAAAAAAATCTGTGTCGACACCTGAAAACTCAAAACATGAGTTTGGTTTAACAAATTACTTTGAAAATAATTGTAAGCTATAAATATATAATAAAATAATAATTAAAAGTATTGTTACATTAAACTAAACAAACTATTAAATAGTACTTTACTTGTATAATTTAATGTATAACATTTCATATAAATAACATACTTATTTTTATATTGTTTTAATGTTTGTCCCCAAAAAAGGTACTAAAACAGAGGAATGTTTTTTTTCAAATAGGTAAATCATATTCAAAGGTTGGAGTAGCATAGTTGAGATTTATTCCAATAGAGCGAAAAATGCCGGGACCAGGACTCGAACCTGGGTTTGTTCATTATGACCTAATTACATGGTATACAGGAGTTAGTTTCTGCGTTGTATCACATTCATCATGTAAAAATGCTATAGTTATAGCTCATATGAATAAAATTAGCACTGCAGTTCACAGCCATGTCCAACAAATAAGAGTGAATTATGCCAACCAGGATATCGTTGGGATAGCTTAGTAGGAAGGGCGTTGGCACGGCAAGCCAAAGTACCCAAGTTCGAGTCCTGGTCCCGGCATATGTTCGCTCTGTTGGAATAAATCTCAGCTATGATACTCAAACCTTTGGATTAAAAAAAAATACTATTTTATAATGTATAACAAATAAATTTAACATAAAGAAATAATTCTAAATAATTAAACTGAAACTAACATAATAACATGAAGATATATTATGTATGTGTATAAAAATTGAAAATAACAACTCATTTTCTTTTAAGTTATTGATTTAAAGAACGTTTAATTATGTAGATTTTATATTATAATTAATTTAATTACTTAAAGAACGTTTGTGTTGCAATTGTGGTTTATATTTAAAGTTTATGTACAACATAAACATTTAGAATCATTAAAAGTCTAGGTAACTTATGAACAGTCATTGAATAGTGGTTACTTTAGCTTTACACAAGCCTTTATTTATTTATTTTATTTATTTTTTTAAGTATAAATTAGATTGCTAATTTTTTTTATAATATACCAAATACTTAATTTAATAGTAATAAAGATATAAAAGGTACTTTGAAAAATGCATTTAATAGTAGATTCAATATTTTTTGCTATTTTTCCTAGCATGGCAATTGACAAATATTTTGAATAATGATACATAATTTTATTGCAACTTAATTACAGTATGACTAAATGAAAATTATTTATAATATATAAATTATTATTTAATCAGTTTTTAGCTTGATATAATATAAAATATCACTAATGATTGCTAAAAAAAATATGTATAAGGTTTTTGACACTTTTCGACAGTTCTTGACACTTTTTGACAGTTTTTGACACTTTTCGACAGGTTATTGACATGTCATGTCAAAAACCACTTTTTGACGTCAAAAACCCAACCCTGTTTCTAAGTAAGAAAATATTAATGTAAAACGTTGTGGGAAAGTTAAGTATTTTGGAGCCCTAGTCAATTTATACCCAGCTGCTTCTGTTTCAATAAATTGTGAAATTTAGCATCTCATTTGATGAGAAGAATTCATCTTTACCCAATTCCATTTATATCATCTTTAAGAACGGCGAAAATACAACGATAAATCAAACTTTCAATTGGGAATATCTCCAAAGAAAATAAAGATTAAATGAATTATTTTTGTGTACAATTATTACGAAAAAGTTATATCACATGTGTAGTAAGTTTCATAACAATTTGCGAATATTATAATTACGTTTATTATGTTTTATGTATTTCTATGGGAATCCTGCGTAGTGAGAAAAGTATTTTTTTTTCCAATGGCAACGGAATAGCGAGAATGAACATAAAAAATACAACGGGGTTCATAGCTTTATTGCCCTAGATTTACGATAGTGGGGAAAGCTACTCTGTGTTTGGGAGTTTACAAATAAAATTTTCCTCATCACAAAAAAAAAAAACTGCATATCTGCATGATTAAGGTGAAAGGTATTACGCTTATATAAAAATTTATCATTGTGAATGGGGGTCCCTATTTCAAATTAAATGTAAATCCGTAAAATGTTCCAAGAAAAAGAAAACAGACGATAATGCATACGCATATAACCTTAACAAAATATAATCGATGCTTTGAGCAATATGAATGGCGAAGAACTCTAACATATTTACAGAAGTATTATTTACAAGAGCTCAGTAATGTATTGGAGATAAGAAAAATAAACTTTGAAAATGTTTTGCGATACTTCTTTTAATTATATTTCTCACTGTTAAAATTTTGCAGCAAACTGTCCAGTCATTTGACCATTTTTATAAAAACGGTTACATAACCGTAATTTAACTTTATTCTGATCATAATATGGTCTGTAATATGGTCAGATACGCTTCATGATATGGTGAAATAACCGTTATCTTTAAAAACAGTCGAACGACTGAACAGTTTTTCCTGCATATTTTTAACAATGCAGGGTTTAAAACTACATTTATCTTTTTACATGATTTCTCCCTATGTGATGATTTATTTAAATGTATTTGTGATGCAAAATTTTCCCACGTGAGCATTTTTTTAATCTAAAGAATATCCCATCAACAATTTGTGAATAGCCCCTATTTTTTATTGTTGAAACAGCCTTTTAAATAGTACGCAAAAATTGTACGAATCGGACTTTTTTCCTTTTTCGTAATTTTAAAGATACAGGTAATAAGTATTTTTGTAATGATGTTCTGAGGACAAAAGGAGAAATTTTCTAACTGACGTATTTTGTCTAGAGGGGGTCATATAAAAATTACATATATAAATCACATTAAAAATATCACAAGAGTACCCTCCGTAAAGTAAAATAACGAAGTTTTACAATCTGCACAATAATCAAACCAAATAGAATTGAATAATTATGGCTGAAACTTACGAGAAAAGATCACGAGTGATTTGTTTCGCACAGAGTTTCTAAGGTACCGAAACGAGTCATTAAGTTCGAAAATTATCAAAATAATTGACCCTATATTGTACGCTCGTGAAATATAAAAAAATAAGTAAAAGGAGCTTTAATTTCCTTTTCTTTATTACTTTTTTTTATTATTATACATTCCACTTTGTCAAATTTGTATGTTTCCAAAGATAGAAACAAAACAATTTTTACATAGAAACAAAGAAAAATAATTTGAAAATAATATTAATTTTAAATTAAAAAATATATTTTGAAAATAAAATCTCTTTATCGTCCCACTGTTAAAATGTAATATTTTATCTTAAAGTCAAAGGCTGAATTTTGACTTATTATACACGTATATTAACCAAAAATGTGTACTATGTGCTCATATAATATAATAATCTATAAAAAAAAAATACAGTTTTACCTGAAAATTTTCGCCAAAAGCACACCTCTTGAAAGCCAAATAATGAAATTTTATAATGTGCGCAATTATCAAACCAAATAGAATGGAGTAATTATAGTTGAAACCTACGAGAAAAGAACACGGGTAATTTGTTTCATACAACGTTTCTAATGTACCGAATCGAGTCATTAGTTCAAGTTCGAGAACCATCAAAAGAACTGACCCTATATTGTAAGCTGTGAAAAAGATAAAAGTATTAATAGGTGCTTTAATTTCCTTTTTCTTTTTGTTTTCCATGTGTTCCACTTCGTCAAATCTGTGTGTTCCCAAAAGTAAAAGAAGTAGAGGAAACTGATTTGAAAATAATATTAATTGTACTTGAAAAAAAGATCATACAGTAACAAAAAAAAAAATCATTTCGTCTAATGAGTTGTCGATAGATTTATATTCAGTGGTGTTTGATGCGTGAGAACTTGATTAAAAAAATAGATTAATGCGACTATAATTTTGAGATTAGATTTTAAATGAGAAAATATGCAAAAAAAAAAAAAAAAAGAAAATCATTAACTGCATATCGCATTTGCATATCTTTGGTTTATCTTCTGTATAAAATATAGTAAAGCTTGGTTATAACGGGTACGAGAGGCAGGGCTGGCGCAACCATGGGGCCAACGCCCAGGGCCTCGTGCCAGTTGTGGTCCCTAAGCCTCTGTGTAAAATAATAATATTTTTGCTCTAATTTTTTTTTTTTTTTTTTTTTTTTTTTTTTTTTTGCGTGTGTGTGTGAAAAAAGCTAGAAATAACCTTATTTCTTACTGCCAAAGTTGATATAATTGTCGAGGAATGTATAGATTTGAGAATCCTGAAAATAACCGTGAACGCAAAAAAATTATTTTTAAAAATTAAAAATAATTATGTACATTACATGTGAAAGAAGTTGCATGGTATTTTTCATACATTTCATAATCTATATTATAAATTATTCTATTACATAGTATACAATTTAAAATTATTTTTTATTAGTCCAGTATTGCAGTCAGAGATGTTGGGTCCCGCTATGTGAATTTCTAGGGTTCCGCGTAACGTTGCGCCGGCCCTGATGAGGAAAGGGTACCACAACATTTTCTCCTTGTGAGAGAATTTTCACAATAATTAAGTAATATATATATATATACGAAATTGCCTTGTACGAAAATATGTAAAAGTTCTGTTAAATTAAAATTTCTAGAATGATTATTCACGGGACTAGTTTTGCTAAATCTCATTTTCTGCAAAAACAACATAAATCCAAAAGTTTTAAAAGTTTTTTTTTTTTTTTTTTTTTTTTTAATTACTATTATTTTAATTCTTATAAAATAAGTAACTGATAGCCGACAAGCATATTTAAAGATTTAAAAAATATAGTGAACACAGAAAAGTTCGTAAATATCTAGCTTTTATGTGTAGCACAGTTTTTATTGATTCCTAAAAAATCTCAAATCTTGGACTCAAGTGGTTTTTGAAATCATTGATTCAAATCTGGTTTAAGACGTATCATCTAACCTTTAACGCTTTCGTTCCCCTGACCCTCACATGAGGCTCCTAACTTAAATGATAAAACGCAATGTTTTAGAAAAGGCTTTCGACTAAATTTTATTTTGACTGATGTCTTTTAAACGTCCAGGCTTAATTTATGGTATAAATTAATTTTTTATCGCAATTTTTAATAGCATTTTAATTCTGCTAATTCAAAGACTGTTTTGTGAAGAAAAAAAAAGTAACGAGAGGGTTAAAAACCTCTCCTATTGACGAATAGACCTTATTTATCATTTAATATTCAGTTAATAGTGGTTAAAATCAATAATAACGTATTAATAATTATATTAATAATTCATTACAATAAATTTACATATGACTGTAAAAACTGTAAAGCTGCCTTCGGGTTCACTACTCTTGCAGAATTTTTAGTGAGTTCTACTGTCATAGAGATTTAAAACGAGATTTATAAAGTGATAAATCAAGAACTCGATTTTTCCTTTTTAATGGAAATACAAAATATATATATACAGAGACATTCAATAATTTAGAATTATATATATATATATATCTATATATATATAAATTAGAGAAGAGTTTGCTTCCATTGAAACTAAAGAATTAGATGTGTCAGATCATCGAGCACGAAGTTGCCAAATGGTTTGAGAATGAGCCAAAAAAAAAAAAAAAAAAAAAAACGCTGAGCTGAAAGACACTTTTTTAAAGTTCAGAAAAAAAAGGGTTATATAAATTTATATTTGAAGGTCAAGCGCTACAATCATTTACCTATACTCCAGATCTATAATTCTGATAGAAGCACTAAATGGGGGAAATACAAATTTTCTTTTAATAAGAATAAGGATTTTTTTTTTCCAAATTATCTGAAGACTAAAGTAAAATAATAAAAAAAAAAAAATTAAATATCAAAAATTTGCTAGCTGGCCTATGATTTCCCATTTCAGTGTTCTTCTGTAAACTTTATTCTTCAGCCCGGTGATGGTGGCAAAGTTGTTCTAATGTGAGCAAAAATACACTCAAATATCTATATGTATATAGCTTAAAATCGATGTAGTTTTTGTTGCGAGCTAACTAAGAATAACGTTTTAAATTTGTAAAAATAAATAAATAAATAAAATAAAATAAAATAAAATAAACTTGATATTAATTTTATGTTCCACATAAAATGAATATCTGCATTTTCGTTGACAGGTTTTAGTTTAGTTCCAAAGTGTGATGTCATATGTTTAATTTGATTTTATGTTTAAACGATGTTTTATTCTTTTTAATTTGCTGTGGCGGATTAAAAAACAATTGTGATAACTCTGCGCTTGCTACTTTACATTATAGTAACAAACCGTTCATTGTTGATATATATACATATATATATTTAATCTTGCTTTAAATTTATTTAAAAAGTCAAAAAGTTTTAAAATAAATTTCATTCCAAAGCATTTTCTTTCCCTATTCTTTGATGTAAATATTTGAATTATGCTTTATTTAGAACCGATGTATGAGCGATATAATAATAGAAACCGGTTTTTGGCACTCGTCCAAAAATGGAATATATATATATATGGAGCACAAACACCCTATAGTGGTATCCCAGAGATATAAAACGACCAAGACTACGACCTCAAGTAAGATGGAGTGACGAAATCAAAAAAGTGGCCGGTGTTAATTGGATGACTAAAGCACTAGACAGGAAACAATGAAAAATTTTGGGGGAGACCTACATCCAGCAGTGGACTGAAAACGGTTGATGATGATGATGATGATGATGATATAAACATATTGGCACCAATCGATTAGAAATAACATCTGCTATTAATACAGGGTTATTGTATACAGTATAACGTTTACAAACTTTAAGAAATGGTAGGGTCACTTTAATAAACAATTTTTGTAAACCATATTGTAAAAAAAAAAGACAAATGTTTCTTAATCAAGGAAATTTTAATATAACTACGAACTAAAATATACAATAACCACTTCCGAGATATGAACGATTATCAATTCTCAAGTGAGCATTTTCATGTTCAACCAAGTTGTTTTACAGACGAACATGATAAATTAACATCATTAACATGATAATAATTTAATTAAAATTAACATTATTCTGTTACTCTTACATGTATAAATTCAATTACGTAGCTGAAAATGGTTAATTGAGAATTTATATAGCATTCTGAAAATCGATATTCCGCTTTGAGAAAACTGATTAATACAGTATAAAAACTAATCGGAAACGTTTCTGAAAATCAGTAGCAGCAAAAGAAGCTTTGTTTTTACAAATTCTTCTTTAAATCTCGAAAATATATTGGTTTCTGAGAGTTCTAAAGATAAAGAGCGTTTTTCGGAATCATGGGTAACTCGGAAGAGGTTATTGTATATTTTCGTTCGTGGTTATGTATATTATATTTTCGTAGATTAAGAAACATTTGTCTTTTATTACAGACCGGAATCGCAATCTACTCATTCAGTCAAAATTACAGGGCGCTTCACTTCAATCTGATCCCGAGACCATAACTTTAACAATAATGAAGATATTGTAATGGTATTTACAACAGAATTAACTTGTTGTGTGCAAAATGCGATGAAATCACGAAAACTGATAGAAGTAAACAGTAAGTCAGTCAGTGCACGATATTTTCGTAGATTAAGAAACATTTGACTTTCATTACAGTCCAGGGTCGCAATCTACTCATTCAGTCAAAATTACAGGGCGCTTCACTTCAATCTGATACCGAATATTTGACCATAACTTTAACAATAATGAAGATATTGTAAATGGTATTTACAACAGACTTAACTTGTTGTGTGCAGAATGCGATGAAATCACGAAAACCGATAGAAGTAGACAGTAAGTCAGTCAGTGCACGATATTTTCGTAGATTAAGAAACATTTGACTTTCATTACAGTCCAGGGTGGCAATGTACTCATTCAGTCAAAATTACAGGGCGCTTCACTTCAATCTGATCTCGAAAATTTGACCATAACTTTAGAAATAATGAAGATATTGTAATGGTATTTACAACAGACTTAACTTGTTGTGTGCAGAATGCGATGAAATCACGAAAATCGATAGAAGTAGACAGTAAGTCAGTCAGTGCACGATATTTTCGTAGATTAAGAAACATTTGACTTTCATTACAGTCCAGGGTGGCAATGTACTCATTCAGTCAAAATTACAGGGCGCTTCAGTTCAATCTGATACCGAATATTTGACCATAACTTGAACAATAATGAAGATATTGTAATGGTATTTACAACAGACTTAACTTGTTGTGTGCAGAATGCGATGAAATCACGAAAACTGATAGAAGTAAACAGTAAGTCAGTCAGTGCACGGTATTTTCGTAGATTAAGAAACATTTGACTTTCATTACAGTCCAGGGTCGCAATCTACTCATTCAGTCAAAATTACAGGGCGCTTCACTTCAATTTGATACCGAATATTTGACCATAACTTTAACAATAATGAAGATATTGTAATGGTATTTACAACAGAATTAACTTGTTGTGTGCAAAATGCGATGAAATCACGAAAACTGATAGAAGTAAACAGTAAGTCAGTCAGTGCACGATATTTTCGTAGATTAAGAAACATTTGACTCTCATTACAGTCCAGGGTGGCAATGTACTCATTCAGTCAAAATTACAGGGCGCTTCAGTTCAATCTGATACCGAATATTTGACCATAACTTTAACAATAATGAAGATATTGTAATGGTATTTACAACAGAATTAACTTGCTGTGTGCAAAATGCGATGAAATCACGAAAACTGATAGAAGTAAACAGTAAGTCAGTCAGTGCACGGTATTTTCGTAGATTAAGAAACATTTGACTTTCATTACAGTCCAGGGTCGCAATCTACTCATTCAGTCAAAATTACAGGGCGCTTCACTTCAATTTGATACCGAATATTTGACCATAACTTTAACAATAATGAAGATATTGTAATGGTATTTACAACAGACTTAACTTGTTGTGTGCAGAATGCGATGAAATCACGAAAACCGATAGAAATAGACAGTAAGTCAGTCAGTGCACGATATTTTCGTAGATTAAGAAACATTTGACTTTCATTACAGTCCAGGGTGGCAATGTACTCATTCAGTCAAAATTACAGGGCGCTTCACTTCAATCTGATCCCGAAAATTTGACCATAACTTTAACAATAATGAAGATATTGTAATGGTATTTACAACAGACTTAACTTGTTGTGTGCAGAATGCGATGAAATCACGAAAACCGATAGAAGTAGACAGTAAGTCAGTCAGTGCACGATATTTTCGTAGATTAAGAAACATTTGACTTTCATTACAGTCCAGGGTGGCAATGTACTCATTCAGTCAAAATTACAGGGCGCTTCAGTTCAATCTGATACCGAATATTTGACCATAACTTTAACAATAATGAAGATATTGTAATGGTATTTACAACAGAATTAACTTGGTGTGTGCAAAATACGATGAAATCACGAAAACTGATAGAAGTAGACAGTAAGTCAGTCAGTGCACCATATGTAATGTTAATTGTATTTCGAAAATGGGATCCTCTAATTTAGCACTGATTCTATGTGGATGGTTGCCTCACCTTAGTGATGGGCATAACGATTATTTTGATTATTCGAATGAATCATTCGGGCATGCGCAGAAGCATATCTGTCAAACTTCAAATTTTTTTTATTCAATTACTATCAGAAATTTTGAAAAAAAAAAAAAAAAAAAAAAAAGTTTCTGCAGAAACTTTTTTTTTTTTTTTCAAAATTTCTGGTAGTAATTGAATAAAAAATATTTGAAGTTTGACAGATATGCTTCTGCGCATGCCCGAATGATTCATTCGAATAATCAAAATAATCGTTATGCCCATCACTACCTCACCTTAAATGAGACAATATCACGAGATGTAGTGAAAGTAGTCAACATTCGCATCCAATCAGGGCTAAATTAGACGGTCTGCTGATTCGACAATTAGATGTACACGGAATTTAAATTTTATACGGTGCCTGGTCCTATAGGTTATGTTTAGAAATACTTTTTTCATGCTCTAAAAAGTAAAACAGTAAAAATTCCGTTCTTCTACAATCAAATCTAATGCGCATTGTGATAGTTTGAGTTTTTTTTAAATTTCCAATATTTTCTGGCGCTGAGAAATTAAAAAACTGCTTTTTAGAAAATTCAAAAGAGAGATAGATAAACTAAATTTCACTAACTCCTTAGATGACTTTTGTAATTAAACTTGGATTAAATATATTTTATTAGCTCTTATTATTCGTGTTCTATTTTTACATTTAAGATGTTATTTTCAAAAAGAAAGATTTTCTCCTCCCTATTATAATATCGCAAATCATGTGACTGTCCTAAACAGATACAGGGCTGACCGCTTAGCGTTTTTTACGCCAGTCGGCCATTTTTACTCAAAAATATTTTTTCGATAAAATTTACATTTCTGCATAAAATTTACATTTTTAGAAAGATCTTTAAAAAAAATTTTTTTTGAGAGATAAGCTATCTTCCAAAATGTAAACATTTGGAGTTATCGGCATTCAAAATTTTATTCCGGGCGTAAACAAGCTGTTTCAAAATAATTGAATTGATTGTGATTTTTACCGTTCAGAAAACCACGGTGAACAATATGCACTTCGTTTGCCTGCAAAGAATAAAATCAGAAAAGACCTTTACGCCATTCGCCTATGAACCAATGAAATTATTTACAGTTTTAGAAGTGAAGTTTTAGACACCTCAACTCAATTTTTTGCGTATTTGTTTCTGAAAAGGAAATGGAAATGGAAAAACAGAGAATGTGGTGAAATCGCTGTTACTGACTTGTTAGACATTATCACAGCGGCAAAAATTATTTTGAAAGTTCTTTCTCTGTTGATAATATCTTGTTAGCTAAGGCAGTTAATTTGATTAGATAAATGTTTTTATAAAAATTAATAACTTTATAATAAATGCATTCAACGTTAAAATATACCAAACTTTGGTATGTCACATCTTTTTTTTTTTTTTTTTTTTTTTTTTTGCCACACGCTTATCGGATTGACTCTATTAGGTAAGTCTTTTTATATATATATTTGCAAATTCTGTATACAAAACGAAAAATGTTTTTTTTTTTTTCGGTCTAAAGCACTTTGTGAGTTTACTTTTTAACGAATTGATTAAAATTTGTTTAAAGTGTAGCTTGCCTGTTTTGTAAAAATGTATTTTTTCTGCTTCCTCAATTTAATTTAATTTTCATCACATGACGCAATAAGATTATGCTTTTAATTTTTGAAAGAGATACCAGGAAATGTCGAGATTTTATTGTTTCCGGCATTTAGAGATTAACTCGCGAGAAATCGAGTGTTTGTCATTAACAAAATTCTGCCTTATTATTATTATTATTATTATTATTATTATTATTATTGCACTCTAAATAAGAAAGAGTGACTATTCACTCCGGAGGAGTGGATATTCACTCTATCGCAGAGTCAAAATTTGCCCAACCTCTTTAGAGTGACTATTCACTCTAGGCAAAAGTGAAATTGTTCACTCTCTGAAAGAGTGAATACTCACTCCGGAGAAGTGAATATTCACTCTAAACAGGGGTGGATACTCACTCTTTCAGAGGAGTGACTATCCACTCTTGCAAAAAGAGTGGGTTTTTTCACCCTGATAGGAGTGAATAGTCACTCTTTCACAGGAGTGGCTATCCACTCTTTCATAGGAGTGACTATTCACTCTTGCAAAAGGAGTGGATTTCTCACTCCTGACAGGAGTGAATAGCCACTCTTTCATAGGAGTGAATGTTCACTTTCTATGGAGTGAATTATTTTTTATGTTTCTTTTATGGGCATTTTAAAAGAATCATATATTTTAGAGCATGCAATGAAAATAGACGTGGTAAAGATTGGAATAAAATACTTTATTGGCAATATTTATTTAATTCATAGTTTGTAACAGTAATTGAACTCTTAAGGAAAAATTCAATTAGAGTTACATAATGAATTAAATTAGATTACTGACAGAAATAAACTAAAATATTTTATTCCAAGCTTATCACTATTGTGTTTGCTTTCATTGCATGCCTTATAAAGATATGATAGTTTTAAAATGCCCATAAGGGCAAGTAATTAACCAAAATCTTAATCAGTTAATACTATTTTTTTTTTTTTTTTCAAATACCCATTAAGTTGTATTTAGTATTGTAATAATTCCTGTGATGTACGGTATGGTTTTTTTTTTTCATATGTAATTCAAATTTTAAATCTTTAGATCTCTGTATTAATTGCTAATGAATTTAAATCTAATCAAACATTATTGTTTACTGCATTTTAGTTTTTTTTAAAAGTTTTATTTATAACTATTTAATAGATGGATATTCTATGACTAACAATGTGTGATTTCACTTTAATTTTTGTTTTAAATATAAACTCTTATCTTTTGACCATACTTTTCAGTAAATTAGCACTATTTTGCAAAGTCCTATTATTCTAAAATCATACATATTATTTCTGTTGTCAACATCCCTTTTTCTATGAATTTACAAAACACACCCACAACAAATGAGGTATCAAGTCAACAAACTTGTATTAAAATGTAATAAAAATAAGAAATATTTCTAAATATCTCATTACAAAAAAATTGAATTATATATTTTTTAAATAAAAAATATATTTAGCAGGCATTTTCTTTTAATAAAATATTTCTGTGTGCAAATATTATAGTACATTAAAGAAAGAGAAAGTATTAAGGTGGAATTTAGAACAGTGATGTAGCCCAACCATAAATCTTCTTGCATTATAAAAATTCTTACTCATATTTGTACACATTTGTGATACTTACCACACAATTTTTAATGTATTAAATGAGCACACATGAAAGATATTTGCCAAAAAAGAGGGCAATTGCTCTCTAAATATAAGGCGAATTTATAATTATTTTTTAATATTATTAATTTTGCAACGTTTTGTACTGAAAGTTATTCTTGGCATTTTTTTAAAACCTAAATCATGTTATAACAAAAATGCATAAAGTGAGATAGAGGGAGATACGTGTATTCAACAATGCTTGGTTTTCACTTGAAAGTTCAGCTACAATTTCTAAAATAAAAATGAATTTCTCCAATTTTCTAAGAATATAAAAATATAGAATTAAAAATATCCAATTATAGACTTTATAAATACATTTTCAAAGACAACTTTACAAACAAGCATATGTACAGTACACCCTATTCATATTTCAAGGACATGTTTCTTTCTTTCATTTTTCTTGGCGAAGACAAGGATTAAAAAAAAAAAAAAGAAAAAAAATATTAGTTAATAATATTGATCTCAATATTTGACAAACAAGTTACTTTTGTCTAAAATATTTTGAATATAGGAAAAATAACAGTTGCAAGGTGATATAACCATTATGAATAAATATGGGAGGTAACTTAAAATGATTTAACAAACACTAGGTTTTCTAAAGAGAAAATTTTCACTATGAAATAGGTTGACTACAAATTGTAATCAACAATGTTGAAAACTTGCCGATTTTACTCGTACATGGAAGCCAATATATATATATATATATTTTCATGTTCTTTACCGATCTTTTTTTCATGTAATTTATACTATTTGTTTTTGACATTCTAATTTTTTTTTTTTTTTCCATTTAGAAAATATTTTTTTTTTTTTTTTTTTTTTTTTTTTGAGGATTTCAATCCTTTTTCCAAAAAATAAAATAAGAAGTAGCATATTTTAAAGTTTTTCTTTTCTTTTCCTCTGTGAACTTATAAATCAAAACAGGATTTACAATCTTAATTTAAAATAGAAACTCCTTTTAAGAAGGGAAAAAAAAATCAGAAAAATTTATTAACCACTGATTATCAGAAAATGGATTTTTTAAAGGTAAATTTATAATGGATTCTAAATTAAGATATAAATTAAATACTATGAGAATTATTTCAGCTAAGTGAAAAAAAAAAAAAATTAACATATTGCATATTAAATCAAATTTAAAAATAGAATTTTTTTTTCTCTTGTATTTAAAGATTTAAATTTCTTTTAAGGATCACCTGAAAATAAAATTCAAACACAAGTGAAATGACACAAATAACATGTAAATAAAGTTTATTTTACAATCAATTTTTAATATTATATAACAAAAATTACAGAAGCAGGGATGAAAGTGCACTAAAGTCATTTTGTAGCAGCTTTGTAGCAGCAAAAATCTAATTTTGTAGCAGTAAAATCCATTTTTGTAGCAGCAAAAATCTTAATTTTGGAGCAATAAAAACTGTTTTCGGAGCAATAAAAACTGTTTTGGAGCAGATTGAAATTCTGATGTTAATAAAAATTATTGCTATCTTGAAAATACTTTGATATTTGAAAAAAAAAATTACTCTGATAAAATTTTGCCACACTTTTTGCTAACCCTGAACATTCTAAACAACATTTGGGTACTGATTGCAATAATGCATGTATGTTAAAGAAATACTAAGTAATGTGCAATCAATCAAGAATCAAGAATGAGTTTGCGTGTGCCTACATGGAGCGTAATGCCCATGTTTACCGCTAATCGAGCTGGGTCCATCTATGCAGAGTTCATCGTGATGTTGATGTTGATCTGGATGAGTTCTCGCAGCGAGCTGCGGTGGAGAATGCAGGTGCATCTTGTGGTTGCTTCTTGATTAGTGATTTGAAGGCGAGCATAGGGGAGAGGGGGAGAGGGGGAGAGGGCAGAGCGATACAATTTTCTATTTTAACTTTTTTTTTTCTAAAATTAATGCCAAAATAGAAAATGAAAAGGGGATGTAATTCAAATACATAATGTGCAAGTACAGCTGACTATTAAATTAATGAATCTATAAAATCCCCCCACCCACCCAAAAAAACTGACTACATTACTGGGTAATAGTACTTTCATTTAGCATTTTGTTTGAGAAACTATTTCTTTGAAGAAAATATTGTATAATAATAATAAAATCAAATAAGATGTGAGAAACATTGAGAGATGCATGAAATATAAGTGTTTCTTATTTCACACGTACAAAAAAGACAAAATAATAAATTCAAAATAAAATGTTCATTTAAAAATAATGTTTTATTAAAAATTAATGTTATAGAATAATTTATTTATAAATTCTGTAGAATTATTTCTAAAACGAGAGTGGATGTAGAACGATGCAGCAATGTGAAATCGGAAACGTCCAAAGTGTACGGGAGAAGAAAAAATAAATAAATAAAAGGGGAATGGGTACAGATTAAATCGGAAAATCGTGCATTTGGCCGATTCTTTTCATATTTTTAATCACCAGTTTTTCAAGTTTAATCGACGAATGGCGACTGCTTATTTTCATCTTTATACTCAAGATATATCACTTTATCACAAAATGAAAAACGCTATTCGATAATACTACTGGTTTTGGCGATTTTCTAATATTTACATTTATGTAAAATCAGTGCATACGAACCAGCCATTACTCTGCAATGCACCTTAAATTCAAAATAATAATAAACACATCAATAAATAAATGATGATTCACGGAAATTTTTAATCTTTCTTTGTGTAATTTATTAATCATAAAAAAGTAGATAATTTCGCGGAAGGGAAAAAAATATATATAAATACGATACTGCAAAACCAATACCATACGATATCAGAACAATTTGAGATTAGTATAAAATAGCATAGATAAACATTATTAGCGACGATATTTTAGAAATTTCGAACAAAAAAACAGAAATCAATAAAATTAGTTAAAATATAAAACTTTTCATTTCTGAATAATATAATTAACGAACAGAAACTCAGATTTAAATATGTTGTGCCGAAAGAATACGCCAATATGTACCAATTGTGCCGAAAGACTTCTATCTTTTCTTTGTGGAATCCAAAGTTTTTTACAAGCCGCGACGTGACGGCAGTAAGGAAAAAAAAAATTCTGGCAACCATTTGTGGCAGGCGGGAACAGTCAACCCCAAACCAGTTTATTTCAAGTTTTTTTTAAAAAAAAGGATGAACTTTGTACTGTACGGAGATCGGCCGGGCAGGGTTACACACAGCAGTGACGTCAAGAGGTAATTCAAGTGGAGTTGCAAGAAATGACGATGTGGTGCAGGTTTGGCACAAAATTGAAAAAAATAGCTGTTTTGTAGCAGCTTGGTGCAGGAAAAAGGTTTTGGTGCAGTCTGGAGCAATTGGTGCAGGTCTTACATCCCTGCAGAAGTCTTTTTCTTGCAAGTCAATACTATACTTTTCTTTGTTGCAGCCCCTAGAAAAAATAAAATTAAATAATTAAACAAAATTAAATTGCAATTAAACAAAACTGAAATGCAATTAAACAAAACTCTTGTTTTCAAACATATCCCCCCCCCCCTTCCCCCTTGAAAGAGAACATGAGTCCTGAACTCGGGTTGAGCAGCTCTGGGACAATTTTTCTTGGCGTCAATTCATCATAGCTAAAATGTTTTTGAAGGCGATGATGATAAAAGTAAAGTTAATTTAGTTAAATTATTTAAGGATTTTTTTTTTTCTCAAATATAGAATTTTAAATAACATTTTAGATATATTTGTCCTTTAGCAGCTTTATACTAAAATACCAATCATTAAAATAGAGAGGATTTTTTTTTTATATGCAGTTTTTGGGGCCTAGAAATATTTATCCATGACAAATTGATGCAACACGGGGTTGAGGCCTGCCTCATCTCTGTCTTTTAAAACAGGCATGAGAATAGGTAAAATGCTTAAAAGAAGAAAATATTTCTTTTGCTTTTCCTATCCTTCCCTTCCCTAATGAATATCCTTTTGCTGCTGGGAAAGGAGATGCAGAAATTTCATGAATGAAATTTATACAATTATTTATTGTTACTACAAAGCAAAAAATGAGGCAAAATTTTTCTTTACTACAAAAATATAAAGTGAAGATTAAATTTTGAGTGTTACAGATGTCAAACTTTGTGGGCTCATGGAAGGGGGTCGAAATTGTAAAGATATTTACATACTATTACAACAAAGAAACCCCAGAAATCTGTTTTTGTAGCAGGATAAATTGCAGTTCTGTAGCTCAGTTTAACAGTTTTGTAGCAGGACAAACTTATCAAATAGAGTTTTCCATTTTTCCATAAAAACAAAGGATATTTTAGAAAATATTATCAGAGATGACATTTTTAACTTAATTTTGGAATGCTACAGACCTGGAAAGGTTTTTATGATTCAAAAATCACTTATAACTCAAGGTGAGATAAATTTATCAAAAAAGGAAAAATACTGTTCATTTCCAAATTACTTCAGTAGTTATGCCTTACCAAATACTTTTACGTCTAAAAAAGTCTGCAAATATGTCAGAATGCTTCGAATTGTTGAGCGGTTAAAAATATTTTCTTTGAGAATAGCCATAAATGCAGAAAATCTTTTGCAATAATGTTATTTTCCATAGATTGTACAATAGCTGTGTTTTGGAATAATCATCCTCTTTGAATTAAGATATGTAATAAATATTTAAAAACTGAAATTTAAGATACTGAACCTGTATCAGAACCCATTATTCTGATAAATTTTAGACTTTCATGATGTTGCCCATCTTAGCTACCTAGTCTGTTGCCAAGCTTATTAAACAATATTTCTCCAGCTACCGTTAGTTGATGCACACCATGTCCTTTTTTTTTCATCTGTTTAACCATCCTTCGCTTGCAGTAAAATTGGGACCGCCTTTAGGTAACTGTTTGTTTAAATTTAGGGCTTTTCATTGAATGACTGGTCCTGAAAATGGTAGGCCATATTCTCTTTCAACGCAAAACCAAAGAAATAAAGCTTTGTCCAGCATTTCAAGTTTACCCGTTTTAGCTTTTTTTGATCATCCAAACTGTCACTCAAATTCAACTTAAAGCAAAAATCCTCACTATTTTTTCTCAGTCAGACACTGTTCATGTTCCTATTACAAGATCAAAGGCAATTTTTTTTAATGGTTCACCTTTATCAATTCTATCAAACGCTTCCAATTTCTTTTGCATAGTCACAACAATATTTTTTCATTTAGTCACCATTACTAACTCAGTTCACTGATATTTTGCAATAAGAGAGCTCTTTCTACCAAAGTCTCAACACATGCATGCGCATTAGAGATTGGCAACGTCTTTCCTTTTAGGGAATCGTTCCAGCCGGAATCGTTCACCGAAAGGAACGAGTTCTTTGGAGTGATTCCTTTGGAATCGTTTCGAAAAAAAAAGAACGATTCCGAAATAAAAGGAACGATTCCGAGAAAAAGGAACAATTCAAAAAAAAAAAAAAAAAAAAAAAAAAAAAAAGGTTTTCGAGAAAAAGAAACATTTTTTAGATAAAAATAACAATTTCAAGATAAAAGGGATAATTTTGAGAAAAAAGGAACAAATCCGGAAGTATTAGAACGAACATGAAATCCATAATACACTGCTCAAAACAATTAAAGGATATTGCAGTTTTAGGTGGATTTTGTATCTGGGAAACTTTTTAGCTGATTGATACATGGTCGACAGACATAGTAGGTTATATGAGAATAAATTACACATGTTTGGCAGAAAAAAATGCATTTTATTGCGCATTTGTGTACAAAAGGAAAAAAACACAATTTGTGCATATGAGAAAAAAAGAATCAGAAAAGGTGTTTTCTTCAAAGAAAATCATTTTCAGTAGGGGGTATGGTTTCCACGGGCGGCCAGCAACGTTGAACACCTTTGAGGCATGAACTCAATGACGCTATTAATGACGAGTTGGGGTATTCTGCCCCACTCTTCCAGAAGAGCTCTTTCCAGTTCTTGGAGAGTTTGTGGGGGTTGTTGACGGCCAGAAACTCGTCTTCCTAGAGCGTCCCAAACGTGCTCGATTGGATTCATGTCTGGAGAACACGCTGGCCATTCCATTCGAACGGTTCCTTCCTCGAAAAGGAAATCCTCCACCAGGTTTGCACGATGTGGCCTGCAGTTATCGTCCATTAAAATGAAGTTATCTCCGATTGCTGCAGCGTAAGGGACTACAATAGGTCTGAGGATCTCATCCCTATATCGGCGACCAGTCAGAGCTCCATCTCGAATGATGTAGAGGTCAGTGCGCCCATCAATGGAGATGCCACCATACACCAACACTCCTCCACCGCCAAATCTGACACTTTTGTGCACGAACGCAGGATTATTCCTACTGCCACGGTCCCTCCAGATGAAAATACGCCTATTATCCGGATGCACAGAAAAACGGGACTCGTCAGAAAACAGAATATTGCTCCATTCATTTCTCCTCCAGTTGACATGCTTGGTTGCCCACTCCCTGCGGTCGCGACAATGCCTTGATGTTAATCTAACACATACCATCGGTCGGCGAGCATACAGACCTACAGCATAGAGCCGGTTTCGGACAGTCTGAGTTGAAATCGTGGTGCCTGTAGCCGAGCGAAGATGTTGTTGGAGAAGAGTAGCGTTCATGTTTCGGTGTCTCCGAGCTGTTAACGCTAAATACCGATCTTCATTGGGCGTTGTTGCCCGTCTACGACCTTTCCCTGGTCTTTGGCCTGCACATCCACTCTCCAAAAAAACGGTTCCAGATCCTGGAAATGACACTTTGTGACACTCCAATGACTTGCGCTACTTCGTCTTGAGTTTGGCCTCCTTCTAACCTACCAACAATTCTCCAAGCTTCTGAATCTGTCAAATGACTTCGCTGAGACATCGTGGGGGGGGGGGGGGAAATGGGAAGGCTTTTTGTGAAAACAGAAAAAAACCCATAACTTCTTAATTATGATACGTATCGAATCCATTTAAAGTTATTATTAATTCTAGGTAAAGGGCCAAAAATTTATGTATGACAGATTTTTGATATCATTAAAAAAGGCCCCAAAGGGGGAAAAAAGGGAGGTTTCAGAAGAAAAAAAATTAACTTCGTCAATTCACAAGATATCAAATCTGCTTAAATTTATTATAAATCCTCTTAATATTAACTAAAACTTTTATATTGACAAGTTTTTTATAGGACCAACACTTATAGCAAAAAACAAATAATAATAACAAAAAAAAAATCCCTGCCGGCTCCGCCAGCAAACAAGTTAGGTTTCGAAGTGGGCACTTCCAACAGCCGCATCATGGCAAAAAGGTCATTTCTTCCGCAATTCCCAGCAAACGCAGGTGATAAGTACATAGCTAAATAATAGACAATATTTTAACTGAAGTACAATAATATACTTCTATTTATCTTAAGATAAGTTTAAGAGAAAGTAATACACAGTTGTAGTTTATTAATCAATCCCCCCCCCCCTCCCGCACTTCTCTCTCTCTTTTATTTTTTTATCACATACACATTAGAAGGATTTTTTGGCCAGAAACTCAGCTTTAATAGAATCAAAATCTGCTATTTTAAAATAAAATAGCGTATTTTAATTTATTAAAACTGGCCAGTCTACAAGAACAAGGACAGATTCCGAGGACTCGATCTTTTCGGAGTCTACATTCAGGACCGATTCCGAGGAATCTATCCTTTTTGGAATCAGAAAATTTCGACTGATTCCTAGGAATCGTTCCTTTTCGGAATCGCTACATTTTTGATTAATTCCGAGGAATCGGTCCTTTTCGGAGTCGATTCCGAGGACTCTGTCCTTTTCAGAGTCGGTATATTTTGGACCAATTCCTAAGAATCGTTCCTTTTTGGAATCGCTACATTTTGGACTAATTCCGAGGAATCGGTCATTTTCGGAGTCGATTCCGAGGACTTGGTCCTTTTTGGAGTCGGTACATTCTGGACCAATTCCGAGGAATCAGTCCTTTCTGGATTCGATATGTTTTGGACCAAATCTGAGGAATCGTTCCAAAAAGGACAGATTCCTTTTTAAAGACTGGAATCGTTCCTTCAATTTCACTGCCGGAGTCGTTCCTTTGGAATCGTTCCTTGACAAATGACACATCTCTAATGCGCATGCAGAACTCTACCGAAATCTTGGCACATGCATGCACATACAGAATTCGGCTCTTTCACAAATTGAGATGGATAAGGAGAGAAAAAGAATTATGATGTTGCTTGACCTTGTCTAGAGAGAAAAGTGATTGTGTGTGGTATCTTTCACAAAATTCAGAGAAAGAATAGAGAGGCAGTGAATCGTAAAATTGACTTGCAATATGAAGTCTGTTATCGCTCAAATCCGCCGCAGAATTCACGGAGCACGATGTTTAGCATGTTGGTCCTTTGCTACATCCCTTTTATACCGGGACTCTTGCAGAAGCCAGGTAGAAAGGGAAAAAAATGTGAAAATTGAAACCGGACAAATTTAAAAGGGAAATTTATTAAATTAAAGACACCGAATTGCGGGAAGGGTTGGGCTCGGGGCTCTGAAGCTATCAAAAGATCCTTGCGGCTTTCGAGCTCTATGTTCTATGTGGCCCAAGGGCTGACTTCATTGGTCGGAGAGAGGCTGCACGTGAAACAAGGACTGGATTCATTGGATGGGGAGAGGTTTTCAAAGAAAGCCACCAGCTGTTTGGGCCGACTGTAGGGTTGCATTTTCAGCGTCACACCAAACATAATCATATCATCTATATTTATTCTCTGAACACTGTGGGTATTTCTGCTGATCAGGGCAGCTTCGTTAAGCAGCATTTCCTGTTAAGAAGCTTTGAATACCAATTGTCACTGGTGATAAGAAACGTAACAATAGTCTGTGGCTGTTTCGAGGAATAAAACTTGGAAAGCCCTAAGGTTGTGTTTAGTGTGCAAACTTGCAAGCTGTCCTCAGTTGGCATAAATCCTTTCCCTTCCCATTCTTCTCGAATCAATTTGTGGTCATGTACAAAAGAAAGGGGTGGTGTAAACAGCTGTCCCCTCCTATTAACTGCTATTGCTTTGACCTCTGAATTTTAGACATTCTGTGAAAGTCATAAAACATCAAAGATTCTGAAAATTGCAAACGAAAACATGCTAGTTAAGTTTACAGGGGTTGATCCAGGAAAAATTAGGGACCCCTTCACAAAAATCCATTTAATAAAACAAGCCCCTTCACAAAATCCCATGCCATAAAAACATTCAGGGTTCATACAGAGTTGGGAAGAAAAAATCCAAGGAGTCCAAAAAATGGTTAAGGATTTGCTATTTTTTGTTGTTGTTGCTTTTATGTGCTGCATCGTTATGTGGTATGCACACTCCAATTTTTAATGCCCAATTTGGAGACAAAAACAAATTTTACTCTATTAGAATCTAATTGTTAGTGCTGGAATTGCAAAGTATTCACAAAATATTGTTTACTGATTTCGTAAGTTTAAATACAAAATAGACAATCAACTTTTTTATGCAGCGACCAATGGTCATATAAACAGAGATTAGTCAAACCCTAAACACTTATTATGTATATCACATACATGATACATTTTAAAGAAAATTTTTTAAAAAATGCTAAACGCAACATACAAGAAAAAATATAACAAGTTTTGAATTTATACTTTTAGAACAGCTGTAATAGATTTCTTTGATGGTGAAACTTTGACGAAATTCACGTGTTTTTTGTGACCTTCTGGGGGAAATTCGCAATCTTCTGGGAGAAATTCATGTTTTTTTGCAATCTTTTAATAAAATTCACGTTTTATTTCAATCGTTTGACGAAACTGATGTTTTTTTCGCGATCTTTTGATGGAAACTGCGTGTTTTTAGTGATCTTTTGACGAAATTCGCACGTTTTTTGTGATCTTTTGAGAAAATTCGCATATTTTTCGCGATCTTTTGAGAAAATTCGCATGTTTTTCGCGATGTTTTCAGGAAATTCGCGATCTTCTGGGGGAAATTTGAGTCTTTTTTCACGATCTTCTGGGGGGAAATTCGCGTTTTTTCGTGATCTTTTAATGAAATTCACGCTTTATTTTGATCGTTTAACGAAACTGACGTTTTTTCACAATCTTTTGATGGAAATTGAGTGTTTTTCGCGATCCTTTGACGAAATTGCCGTGTTTTTTGCGATCATTTGAGGAAATTCACACGTTTTTTGCGATCTTTCTAGAAAATGCGCGTGTTTTTTGCGTGTATTTCGTGATCTTTTGAGGAAGTTTGCATTTTTTGTGATATTTTGAGGAAATTCGCGTGTTTTTCGCTATATTCTGGGAGAAATTCGCGTTTTTTTTTTTTTTTTTAAACGATCTTCTGGGGATAAGTTCGCGTTTTTTTTTTTTCACGATCTTCTGTGGGTAAATTCACGTTTTTTCGCAATCTTCTGGGAGACATTCGCGTTTTTTCGTGATCTTTTAATGGAAATCGCGTTTTATTTCGATCGTTTGACGAAACTGACGTTTTTTTGCCTTCTTTTGATGGAAACCGTATTTTTTTCGTGATCTTCTGGAGGAAATTCATGTTTTTTTGTGATCTTCTGGGGGGAAATTCGCATTTTTGCATGATGCTGTGCTTCAGATAAATGACGTGCATAAAGGATTTACCGTGCATTTTACAAGTACGATTTTTTCCCCTCGGCAGCAACATCGCTTGTGTACGAAGCCGCAATACAATTTAAGGAGTTTCTAAGGAGTCGTTTGCTTATCTAAGTAGTTCTAAGTACTACTTGGGAATGTTTTCATTTCTAAGGAGTTTCCAAGGAGTCTAAGGAGTCTGTGCGAACCCTGCATTCATTAATTATTTTAATTTTGTTAAGTTTTAAAATGTGTAATTTGTAAATAAAACAAGTTCACCAGAAAGAAAAACTTTAGCAGGACTTAAAGAAGTTATTATTAAATGCTCTGTTTAAGTTTCAGTAGTTGGATTTCATCTTTCGTTGCAAAATGTTATTTTTCATAAAAAATAAATTTCACAAAATAACTTACTATTTACAAAATGGGCCCCAAGGAAAAAAACCTGCATCGACCCCTGATCTATGCACTGTTCCAGCCTTTAGGCAAAGCCCCACTACCTGAAACGCCTTCTTTTTACTCGCAATCATAGCCATTAGAAAGTTTTAGGATAGAAAATATATTTTCAAAATGTAATGTGAATGAGCAAAAAAATACTGTTTTGGAAATTCAAAACTCAAGCAGATTTAGTCCGGGTTATCCAGAGATCAGAGTTAAAAGGGTCCCAGTTAGCAAGGTTCCACTATACAATTAATGATGTTATATAAATAACAGTATTGTTAATGTTGAATGTTTAACCCTTTCAGGAGCAAACCACTTCTACTGCTAAAATGTGAAATGAGTGAATGAAACTGGAATTACAAGCAAATTAATTTTGAAATAAGAAAAAGCACATATATAATGAATGTAAAATTTTAAACCAAAATTTTGGTGCTATTGTGGCATTTAGGAATATATATTTATATATATATATATTAGGAATGCACCGGATATCAAGCTCCTGTCGGATATCCTGCTTACTTAGCACTCAAAACAGATATTCTGTCCGGACGAATACTTCAATATCTGGTTGCCGAATAGCAAAAATTTTTTAATTATATTTTTAACATTGTCAGAAAAAGCTAGTGCGAAATTAATGTGCTATCCTATTAAAACAATGTTAATAGAAAGAAATTCTCATTGTCACAAAAATGAAATTATAGGATTTATATATGAAACTATAATATTTTGAACATGAAAATATAATATTTATAAATAAACAATGACAAAAAAATATATATATATTATGTAGGAACATTAAGTGCTTAGCATTTTCAGTCTGTAATCTGTTATATTTTTTTATCACAAATATTTCCTGTATCTGAGAATAAGTGTTCAATCTCAGATGGTCTCCTTTTCTTGTGTTTTCAACAATCCTAAAATAAAAATGATTTTATTCTTTTTTTTTTTTTTTTTTCTATGGATGAAAAACTAGCTGTGGTAAAGTAATACTGACATGAAAAGAATTGTGTCATTTTCTTCAATAGTTAACTGTCCCTTTTGTACTACAAAACAAGATACTTACAATGAGGAGTTTCTCTATTTAAATTCTGTTAGAAAACATTTGTCATGAGTAAGGTAAGTACTAATATGTACGAGTATGTTGGAAAAGAAAAAGCCACTTCAATAGGATGTTTAATATTTATAAATAACAAAGATTTATAAGTATGAAAAACAGAGAAATTACTTAATTGTTTATCTTTTTATGTTCAATGACACTGAATAAATGAAAAAACTACTAATATGTGTATTAGAATAGGCAAAGGCAAAACATGATTAAATATCAATATTTAATTACTACAATGCATTTGTTTTTAAGTAACTTAACTTAAAAAATGAATTTAAATCTATTATTTAACATTTGAATGACATAAATAAAATTATAATAAATTAAAGTTTTTCTTCTTTAAGCAAGCATAAAATAGAAATATTACTATTGAAATTAAAAACAAGAAAGTATTCGGCCGGATACCAAATATTGGGTAAAATTTTGTGCCAGATATTTGATACCTGGTATCCGGCAAAAATTCTATCCGTTGCATCCCTATATATATATATATATATATATAGTGATCTCTCACTTATATGTGGTACACAAAAATTACTTTTCAGTATTTTTATTTTTTTTTTTAAATCGAATTTTAGCCTTATTAAATTGCAGAAATTATAAATCGAATTTTACTATTTTAAAATAGTGCTACAAGAAAGTAATTAATGAACATCGCGTATAAGTGAGAGGTCACTGTATATATGTGTATGTGTAATTTTTAGAATTTCTATAAAATTGATATATATATATAACTCTTTCTATCAGTATAATGAAAATGAGATAAGGGAAGAAGGGGGAAAATTGCAACTTACAAGTAAGGAATGAAACTTTTTCTTTATTTTTTTTCTTTCAGTTGGGCTTCATACTGGAGAATGTTGTTCTAGCAAGTCTTTTTTTAATCCACGTTCCTAGTAATGTAAAATGAAAGAATATTTTCAGTTTGTATACTCTTTAAAAACTTTCAACTAATTTATGTAGTAAATAAATGTTATATAATATATATACAAAACTACAAAACATAATGAGAGTGTGATATTCCACACTGAAGTTCCTAAATTTATTTTCATGACTAAATTTGTTAATCGCGTGAAAAAAATCGGGAAATTCTTTAGTCGGTCACATGAAAAAACCCCCGCGAATTTCGCTAGTAAGCTGCAGGGAAAAAATATGTAAATTTGCCGATTGGTCGCAAGAAAAAACTGCACAATTAGCCAATTGGTAGCAGGAAAAAAATTGCGATATTCTTGAATTGGCTAGCAGGGAAAATTTGAGAAATTTGTCAGTCGATCGTAAGAAAAAAAATCACAAAATTCTTCAGTCGTTCACGAGCTGAAACTTGTGAGTTCATTATGGAAAAAAATCGTGCAATTCGTCAATCGATCATGGAACAAACCTGTGAAATTCGCCAGTCGGTCACATGAAATTATCACGAAATTTGCTAGTCAGGGCCGAAAAAAAACTGCACTATTTGTCAATCGATCACGGGGGGGGGGGGGGGGGGGTCGCAAAATTCTTAACACGTTCTTAGGAAAAAAAATCACAAAATTCGCCAGTCGTTCAAGGATTACAATGGAATGTGTAACTGGAAAGTGACTGTGCAGGCGTGGCGATCAATGACAATTTTTTAATTGCCACTTTTACAACTTTAATCACCACATGGCAAGTGGCGACTGCTAATTTTCACCTATATCACATGGGAATTGTAGTTTAACTATAAATAGTAATTGTCAAGTCCTAATTTCTGTGAATTGAACAGATCAACTAATTTTGTGTTTCTATATGTGTTTCCTTGTAATTCGGATTTTATTTTATTCTTTTCAAGTGCACTACAAGATCTTTCCAGTTCTTCTAATCTTATTTTTGTTTACTGCAGACTTTAAAACAATTTGGGAGGATGCAGCGACCGGTGGCCCTTACTGCCCTTTTTTATCTTTTCTGCAGTCAATGGGAAAAAAATCATGATGTACGTCCATCGGTGATAGAAAAAATATTGTGAATTTTGTCAGTCAGTCAAGGCTAAAGAGAAATTGGGAAAATTTTTTCAGTTGGACCAGAGGAAAAAAATCGTGAATTTTGTCAAACTATCGTAAGAAGAAATTCGTCAATCAGCTGCAGAAAAAAATAGAGAAATGTGTCAGTTTCAAGGAAGAAAATCATCTATTGGTCACAGGAAAATATTGCAAAATTTGTTAATAAGTCGGTGAAAAATATCAAGAAATTCATCAATCAGTCATGGAAAATATTTCAAAATTTGTCTGTCAGTTGTAGAAAAAAAAAAAAAAAAATTTTTTTAGTCTGATGAAGGAAAAAAAAAAATCATGAATCTTGTCAATCTGTCACAAGAAGCTGTGAAATTCTGCAATCAGTTGCTTGAAAAAAAATTACGAAATTTGTCGTTCTGTTGTGGTAGAAAAAATATAATAATCACAAAATTTGTCGTTTTGTTGTGGTAAAAAAAAAAAAAAAAACTAAATGCGTTGTTTGGTAGCGGGAAAATATAGCAAAATTCCTCAGTCGGTCACAGAAGTTGATCGTCGTTTAAAAAAGAAAAATTCTCCTGAAAGTGATAAAATATTTTGGTCAGGAGTCTCTTGCCCAAAAGGGATTTCAAAAATTTCGATGTGAATCCATCCTGAAATTAGAGTCCTGATATGTAATTTTAATTAAATTATTATGCATTATGTAGTTTAATAATAATAATAATTTTTAATATATGTTACTGTAATAATTTATCATTCAGATAATCCAAAAAATCCGCAAATTCAAATAGACTTTGGTCCCAATTTGTTTGAATTGGAGAGGTTTTAGTACATTTCAATTTTGAACAAAGAATTATTTCTTATTGTTATATTTCAATACTGAAATATGATAAAAAAAACCTCTTAATGCACATAAAAATCTTAATTTTAAGTACTACTGCACTGATGATATGTAATCCATAAATATTTAAATTAGCAGCAAGGTCATCTCATACAAACTGCTATTTTATAGCTAGTACACAGGAACACCATATGAATGCATATCTTGTAGTATAATTTTTAATAGCCACCCTTTTTTTTTTCTTTTTGAATCAACTCTTTCTTAAAATAAACTATCTTTGGATTGGCATTTTAGTATTGTATCAAATTTGTTAAGATGGCGGAAAAACTAAATATTTATAAACATACGTTCATTAAACCGTGTTTTTGCACAATCGTAAAAAGTTAGTACAATGTTAAAACAAAAATATTTATCAGCATTTTCAATGTTTTAACAGATAATGAAAATACTATAGCCGTACAGAGTACTCAGCCAATTTGCCGAGTACTTGGTACTTATTCAAATTTTAGCCGAGTACTCAGCCAATACCAAGTAGTTTTAGAATTTCCTTTTTTAAGCATTCACAACTGGAATTATATTTAAAAATAAACGCAAAAAGGAAAATATCTATAAAAAATTCTCAAAAAAATATATTTACACAATATTACATCTAGGGGAAACCGGTATACACTGGACCTATGAGCACAGTGGACCACCCCCTAATATTTTATTTATTTACTTTTTTTTAAAGCTTCTCTTCTATCCTAATAGTCAACAGCACTGCACAGATTATTTATAGCCTTCAGAAAATATGTTTAGCTCAGATTGAACTATTTTATCCTGATTGGTTGTTTTGAGCTTCAAAAAGTAAAATTTTTCATCATCATATTTTTATTTTTTTAGTAATTAAAGGTTGTAGATAAATAAGATAAAACAGCTTTTTTGCAAAGCTGAGATAACTTGTTTTTATTTAACTTTAAAGTTAATATGTTTAAAAGAAAGCTATAATAAACAATATTAATATGATTATTTATTGAACTTCAACATGGGGCACAGTGGTCCACAATCCACTCTGATCCTGTAATGCAGAATGTTCAAAATATTTAATTGCTTATTTTCTATAAAGAAATATTGTTTTAAAGTAATTATTTAACTGTAAAATAAAGTAAACAAAGAAAAATAACAATTTATTTAACATAGTAAGAAATATTTTGTTTTGTATTTACTGCCATTGATAAATATAACTGTAGTCTAATTGGCGATGATTCTATTCAAGTAAGATTCATGAGATGCAAATTGAATGGAAATCAGTTTATATTTCCTGAAACTGTAGATGAATCTGTTGTTGATGTCAATGATTTCATAATGTTGCTCCCAGACCCAAAAGTATTTCAGGAAAATTCCAGGCTCAATCTTACTCATAAGTATTTTGGAATTTCATTTGCAAATTTTAATGTGCGCTGATTTTTTGTACTTAAGTAATAACTTCAATTAAATTGTAATTGTTCCTGTATTAATCTGTTATTATTTTCCAAAATATAATTAATTTTTTTGTTTTGTTTTTGTTTCAAAATGTTACTTGTAAATTTATATTACTATATTATTTTGTGGATAAAGGGGAAATAAAAAAGAATTAGATTAATAAAAAATAGATTTATATTGTATTTCAGATAATACCTAATAGCGGTCCACTGTGTCCCGGTGGGTGGACCAGTGTGCCCCACTTCTGGGGCACACTGGTCCACTTTACGGGTGCATATAAAAAATATTTTCTTGAAAAATGTATTAAAAACTGTGTTCTGAGAAAATTATGATGAATGTATAAAGGTTTAAGGAATATTCAAAAATATTTTCATGCAGATCGGTTTGTCTGTTAAGAGAAAAAAAATTTTAACTGAAAAAGTAGTCCACTGTGTACTAGTCTCCCCTACATAAAAATATCATTAAAAAAATAAGAGTAAAAATAAATAATATTCTTCATCTATTATTCCTAAAGCTGTTTTCAATAGTAAAAAATGGTGTTTTTATTAAATGACTAATTTTTAAGGAAGTAAACAAGACTGTTACACATCCAATAAAGTTCTTTAAATCAGTTATAATAAATATATTATTTCATTAAGTGAGTGCTTTTCAAATTAAAAATATTTCACTATTTAAGTTAAAAAATGAATGTCAAAAGTCAATTTAAATAAGACTTGTATGTTGTTTAAATCTAATGACTATTTTTCAACTCTGACTACAAATCACTGTTTTGATATGTATGTTACTTTATTAACAGGGCTGGGGAATTTTCAGTAATCTTACCAGTCAGCATAGAATTGAAAATTGTTATGACAAAATGCACGTCTTCAAAAATAGTCAATTGCTGCTGCTACAATGCATTTTCATATTTTTTTTCTATAAAATTAAACAGTCAATTGGAAAGTTACAAAATATAGTGAACTAGTAAAAAAAAATAAAGTTTTTGGCATATCTTCTATAGTCTGCAATTTTTCAAAGACTTCCTAAAAATTCACTCGCCCTGTCAGAAAATCCACTCACCAGTAATGAGTAAAACCATGTATTTCCCCACCCCTGTTTATTAAAATTATAAAATTAAATTTTTTAAAAGTTAGTTAAATTACACAATTTATTACTTATTTTTTTTTTTTTTTTTAAACTAAAAATACTTCATTATACAAAAACCAATAAACATAAAAAAATAAAAGCTGCTGGCATAGCATTTTAAAATTTTAGATAACTTTTTTTGTAATCCCACCCAAGAATCACCGATTCAAGAATGCACAAAATTAAGAGTAATTATAAAAAAGGTGAGGAAAAGTTGATAACAACCATATTAATAAATTTAACAACATAATAAATTAACAACATATTAATAAATTTCATTTTGACAAATACAATTTTACACCCAGTCATCAGTTTTAACATAAAATTTCTTTTAATAATTTAAATAAGCTTCCTCCAACTAATCAACAGTTTAGTTATTGTCTAAAGAGATTTTTTATTTTATTAAGTAAGAACTATTCCCTGCAGTTTTGCTACTTATAGGGCATTGTTTCGAATTATTACATATAACCTACTATCAAGTCTGGTTCTGGTTGCTCTTTGCTCAACCCCCCCCCCCCTCTCTGAATACAAAAAGTAATAAAACAATATATAAACAGACGTTAACATACACAGATTGTTTCTCTAACACATTTAAAATCAGTACAATAATAATAATCACTATCATCAAGCATAATACAAATTTTAAAAGTAGTAAAATACAAAAACAAACAAACTTGGAAACTCTGATTCAATCGGCGCTAAAAATTGTATATACATTTTGGTTTAAGCTTAAGCACATTCATTTTTCATTCGTTGAGATTAAAATGAAAGATCTCAGCCTACACTGAAACTTAAAAGGCAAAATGTTTGTTTACCTTTTAAGTATGTAACCATATAATATATTTTTTTTTTCTATCTTTAAGATTATTTTTCATTTGCTTACTAAAATATGTTATAAATACATGCGTTAATTTAGGAGTAGCAACTAGAAAGAAATGAATTATCCATTATCAGATTTCGCCAAACGTTATCGAAATATAAATATATAAAAGTGGTACATTTATAAGCTTTTACGTAGCCTACGATGATACGACTTTTACGAGTTCAACTTAGGCTTAGAACGTTAGAACTTTCATTTTACTCGCCACGAATGAAAACTAAACTAGTATGCATAAAATAAATATGAGTACGACTTTTATTGAGGTATAGATTATTACTGCAAGCAATAGTACAAAATATTATTAAAATATTTTTTTTAACTTACCTTGAAAATCATCTGAGATCACGACAAGGTTCACGATTCACGACATACATCTTCGTCAAAACAAAATACAGCAAAGGCGGCAACCGGCAACATCTACATCTGCGCGCGCAGCTTTTATCTTTTCCGATTCAAGGAACATCTTGCGTGGTTTATCATGTGACATTTCGCAAGTTTGAAGTAAGTTTCAATCGCTCTTAAATTGCCAAGCTTGCGCTGCCGTGTTAAATTCAATAAAAAATCAAACTTGATAGATAGATAGATAAAGTTTTGAACTGGGGAGGAGGGGGGTTGGGGTTCTAGGGATCACGATCGGCGTATATCTGCAAAATTTTTCAGAAATTCCAACATAGGGGAGAATGTAATAGGTAGCATTTCTTACGAAATCTACCTAAAAAAAAAATGATAATTTCGTTTCTCTCAATAAATATATAGGGACAAAATTACATAATGCCAGGCTTTCACTCTTCAACGGAGTGAAGGATTTCACTCTTGTCAAAGGAGTGAGACAGTCACTCTCGGCAACGGAGTGACATATTTCACTCTTTTCTAGGGAGTGGAAAATTCCACTCTTTAAAGAGTGCATTTTTATAAAATTCACTCCAAAGAGAGTGAAAATGCCTCTCACTCTTCCAAAGAGTCAACTTCTCACTCCTCCCAATTTTAGAGTGTGATGTTGTTTTTAAATATGTGTTCTTGTGCGGTCTTATATTCAAACGTGTAATAATATCTAAGAGACTCGGTTTTACCGGTGTAAGGAAAAAGTATACAGACGATTGTTTGGAATTCGCGGAAAAAACTTTTCCGTAGAAAAAATCCTTTCTATAAGAAACGTATTATATCTGTATATGTATATATATAACCAGTGGCGCAGCCAGAATTCGGTTCTAGGGGGGGTTTTGAGTTTCTGATAAAGGTGGTTGCCGGTTATATGAATCACCGGTTAATGGAATCAGAATTTTAAATGAATGAAATCACAATGCTTATCTCTGCAATTACGTTGGTTACGGTTCATTTAAACAGCGTTTACAATATTAGAGTGACAAACTATAAAATGCACTAATGAAATAACACAAAAATTGATTAGATTTATAAAGTGTTTAAAAATGATGAGGAGCAAACTTTAAGATGGAAGAGCACAGTACAGCAAATAATTTTTACATAGAAAATAACAGATTTGCAATCCATTTGTTCAATCAAAAATCCACAAGGTTTCATGAGAATCACGAATTCTTATTCCTAAATTTAATAATAAAGAACCAATTTTAACAAAATTTTCAATAGACTTACTTACCTTGCTTTTGGCCAAATGTGACAACTCAAGGTAATCAATGTTTTGGAATGTAGTTGATATTAAACACGGTATTGTAAACTAAATTACTGTGCCCTTACAGTACTTTACATGGCATCGAATTTCGCATTGTCTAATGTAAATCTGATGAAATTTTTTTAAAAATATATTTATTATTGTTAAAGTTCTCTAAAAATATCCGAGTTTGAATTGTAGTCGTATCTATACTAATATTATAAAACAGCAACATTTGTTCTTTTTGCAGAGGCTAATTCTGGAACTACAGAACAGATTTAAAAAGAAATTGGTCATACGCGAGTTTTATTCGCGTACAAAGGGTTCCACACAAAATATCAGAACTGTTCAAAGACAATATTCTCACATGACATAGTCACATACCTAAAACAATATTACATGCCAGAATTTAATTGGTATTGGAATGAAAAACAATGAATATATCTCCCTCTAAAACAAAGACCTTGTACAAAGTTTAAATTTGGCAGAGAACAAATCACGCTTCGGAAGAAGTCGTTGAGTTTCACACGAAAAGTTACTTGTCAATCATATTTGTCGTAATAGTAGACAATTTTAAAGCATTTAAAAAAAGTATGCTGAACAACGCGAAACTTTCTGATTCATTTTAAAAAATGAAAATCTGTCGAGGTATGATAATTCAAGTGATTTGTTAACGAAAAGAATTTTCATTATAAATGAATTATATATTGAAATATAAGCGATTGTTGTCTCAAAATTACTTACTCTTAATGTCTTAGAATTATTCTATGAATTATTTTTCAATATTTTCCCTCAATAATTGAATTCAGTTGGTATGAAAAATTTTGACTATCATGATTCGTCTTACCTAAAGCAAAGATCTTGTTACAAGTTTTAATCTTAGCATTGTGTCAAGCGCGCTTCAAAAGTAGGTCGAAAGTAGCAACACAGTTTTGATCCGTGCCGTTGTTTTTTAGATGGGTTTTAATTAATATCTCAGCTATTTACAGACATATTTTTTCGAAAATCATTACCAACAATCCTTAGATGATTCTGAGTCGATAACCCTTAACTGCTCGCTGAGCGCCAGAAGAATAAGACACATAAGTGATCTTTTAATAGTTCCGTTTTTACTTTTTAAGTATGGAACCTTAATAATGGTGTCAAAATTCTGTTAACCATCTCCTCTCTAACATAGGCTATATTTTATACAACAATTTCCAAACACTTTTTTCGGTACATCACGTTCCAAATGGGTGCAAGAACAAAAAAAATTTCTAAAATTGCACTTTCTATGATATTGTTGATTCTAGAAATTTGAAATTTGGACTAGCGGTTACTTTAAAAAGATGTAAATGCTCACTAAAAATGGTTTCTATAAAGTTCGAAATTTAAAAAGGGAAAAGGAGCAGGAAACGTTTTAAATTACAATTTATTTGTACAATTAGGGCTAGAAACATGAAATTTGGCATGGTTGTTACTTTAGAGACTTACTATTATGCTAGCCAAGAACAGTTTGCAGTAGCAGAAAAAAAAAATGTTTTAAAATTGCGATTTATTGCTACTGTATATGGACATGTCCGTAACCAAAAAAAGAGGTCTGCACGGGCCGAAATTTCCAGACCCGAACCCGTAGAAAAAAATTTGGGACCCGACCCGGTATAAAAATTAAAAGTTCGGCCCGAGGCCCGGCCGTGTCCGTACAAAAAATTCTTTGGCCCGACCCGGTATAAGAGCTAAAAGTTCGGTCCGAGTCTGGACCAGCTCATACAAAAAATTTATCGGCCCGGTTTAAATGCTAAAGTTTCGGTTCGAGCCTAGCCCTACAAAAACTTAATTGGCCCGAGTGAATTTCTACAAAAGATAAATTTTTAAGCCGATGTGGTTAAAAATTCTCTTGTACGAGGTATTCTGACAATTTTTTTTATTTATTTTAGCTATTTTTCATGTTTATATTCTTCATCTTTTAAAAAGCGCGCAGAGCTGCGAAGTAGAAGCACACCCGTTCCAAAATACTGCCCTCCCTAGATTTATTTCTGCCTGCGCCCATGTAAACTATGTTTATTTTTTTTATGATTCTCTATTTGTGCGCAAATGTCTGAGTTATTATTAATGTCATTAAACCATATTCCATGGCTTAGAGACTTATAAATCTGAAAAATTCGATACAGAAAAGTCTTCTAAGACGAAATCACTAGGAGCAAAAAAAAATCAATTATAGACAAGTTCCCATCTTAGCTGGTACACCACCTGTTCTAAATGCATTATATTCTTTTCACACGTATTCATTTTGTATGAATTAACACACTTTTCCGTTTAAGACAGGATTCCATCATAGACAGGTTTCTTTTCACATGTTTTCGTGCACTTTAATTTTATTGCCTAGAAATATACGAGTATGTGCTATTCTTTAAAAAGTATAAATTTAAAATTTTAATTGTAGAATAATAACGATTTAAAAATATATGCATTTTTTGCAAAGAATGTTAAACCAGATCAAATTTTACTGATATCTGCACGGGCCAGGCCAGGTCAATGACTTTTTACGATCTGGGTCGAGACCGGGCCTGAAAATTTCTTTCCGTCTAGACCTCTAGAAAGAATGTCTAGGTCCGGCTGGGTCCGGAAAAAATTAATCTGCCCCTGCCCGGCCTGAGTCTGCTGAAAAAATAAAGCCCACGCCCGGTCCGGTCATAAAAGAGTGATGACTCAGTTGATTTCGACCTGAAAATAGTGTCTTGCACTAACTGTCATCAAAAAATATTTTGAAATATTTCGAGTATACTTATGTCTATCGCGTAGCGTGATGTATCACAAATAATTAATTTCCGTTCATTAGGAGTTCTTGGGTATGTATTATCAATCTTTTCACGCGTCTATGCAACAATTAACTGCGTTACACTGCTAACATACTTTGAAAATGCAATACTCAGGAAAAGTCTGAATGATCCTACTTGTTTATTACACGACATTTTTTTTTTTTTCGCATAGTAACATTAAGAATTAAAAAAATCCCTGACGGCTCGGCCTACAGGCACAGGTAGATTTCGAAGACGCAGACCGTGGGGCGCCTGTTTGTCGGGAATTGCGGAAGAAATGACCTTTTTACGATGATGCGGCAGTTGGAACCGCCTACTTCGAAACCTAACTTGTTTGCAGGCGGAGTCGGCAGGGATTTTTTTGTTTTTAATTTTTTTTTTTGCTATAACGGTTGGTCCTATAAAAAACTTGTCAATATAAAAGTTTTAAATAATATTAAGAGGATTAATAATAAATTTAAGCGGATTTGAAATCTTGAGAATTGGCGAAGTTATGAATTTTTTTCTTCTAAACCCCCCTCCCCCCCCCCTTAAGGCAATTTTTAATTATATCAAAAATCAGTCATACATAAATTTTCGGCCCTTTTCCTAGAAGTAATAATAACTTCAAACGGATTCGATAGGTATCATAAATAAGAAATTATGAGTTTTTTTCTGTTCTCACAAAAAGCCCCCCCTCCCCCCCTTGGTTCGATTTTGTCCATTAACGAACTTGACAGAGACTGTATGCCCCTTGATTTTATGTATCAGTTTCGAAAATATGCGGAAGTTGGAACCTACTACTTCGAAAAATAACTTGTTTGCAGGCGGAGCCGGCAGGGATTTTTTTTGTTTTTAATTTTTTTTTGCTATAACGGTTGGTCCTATAAAAAACTTGTCAATATAAAAGTTTTAGATAATATTAAGAGGATTAATAATAAATTTACGCGAATTTGATATCTTGTGAATTGACGAAGCTATGATTTTTTTTCTTCTAAAACACCCCCTTTTTCCCCCCCTTGGGGCCATTTTTAATTATATCAAAAATCTGTCATACATACATTTTCGGCCCTTCTTCTAGAAGTAATAATAACTTTAAACGGATTCGATATGTATCATAATTAAGAAATTATGAGGTTTTTTCGGTTTTCACAAAAAGCCCCCCCCCCCACCCTCCCCCCCCTTGGTTCGATTTTGCCCATTAACGAACTTGACCGAGATTTTATGCCCCTTGATTTTATGTATCAGGTTGTAAAAGATTAATGCAGAATTTTTACAGTTATCGTGGTCAGAAAAAAGTGACATAGATAGATAGATAGATAGATAGATAGATAGATAGACATATATATATATATATAAAGTTTTGAACTGGGGGTGGTTTTGGGTTCTGGGAGTCATGATCGGCGTAGATCTGCAAAAATTTTTCAAAATTTCCAACTTAGGTGAGAATGTAATAGGTAGTATTTCTTACGAAATCTACCTAAAAGACAAAACCATTCAGAAAAAATGTTTCAGCCAAAGATAAAAATCCTTATTATGCCAAATTAAAAAAAAAATGTTCATATTAACGTCTAGAAACGAATTCAAAGACTATACAAAACAGACAAGCATGTATTTCCTGTTGTGAATCAGTAATTTGCGGTTAAAACACAAGTTGTGGTTTAAACTTTATACCAGCTTCAAGTCTGGTACGAAGTTTGAATAATCGAGAAATGTATTTTGAGTATTTACAAAATACATAGAAAAATCATTTCAAAATACATTACCAAAATACTTTAGCTTTATCTGTTTAAAATACAAATGTATTTTGAAAATGTATTTCAAATACATGTATTTTCGATACTGCCCAGCTCTGGTCTTCACAAAGTGACGCAGTCCAAATAACCAGTTTTGACTTTGACGTAATCGATGCTTGTAATATGCTCTTTCAGAGTTTTAAGTAGAATTTTCGCCGTTTAATTGAATCAAATTGTTGAATAGAATTTGACTTAACAAAGCGGCGGATTCCGCCAAGGCGGAAAGGCCAAAAAATTTAATTTTGACTTTAGTTTTAATTCATATAAACGGCAATTATAGTAATTTTTTTTAGCTCTGGGAGGGGTTTTAACCCCCAAACCCCCCCCTTGGCTGCGCCACTGTATATAACACAAAAACGTATGTATAACACAAGAAACTTTATTATTAGAAAAAACAAAACATCGAAAAAAATAGCAATATGTTTACAAGGGGAAAAAAAAACAGATTTTTGCAAATTTCAGATTATTATTATATATGATTCATTTTCTCTTTTTTTCTCTAATGTACCATAATACACCAGCGCGGATTATGCCAAAAGAGGAGGGGTGGGGGGGGGGGGGGGTGGAGGACATTTTGTGCGGAAGCTATTTCTTACTGATATTGCTTTATGTAATTTCTACATAGATACATTTTCAATTACTCTATTTTGGTAATTTTATATCATTATTTTAAATATTATTGCTAGCATAAATATAGTTAGCATTATTTTACATATTTACCATAAATATAGATAGCCTATTCAATTAAAATAAGGATCAATCAAAGACTTTCATGTAATGTTAGACATATTTGTACTATTTCATTCAACAGTGAAAGGGAATAGTCTCAAATTGGGCTGCAGAGTTTTTAAACATACAAATAACAATGCTATCTTCCATTTATCAAAATAAAACATTGCATTAATTTACAACTTTAAAATTTGATACGCATCTTTTAAAATTTGACTCATAGTTTTGGTAGTAATGAATCAATTTGACTCAGATTTTCTAGTCTATAGCTAGTCCCATTAATATGCAGGTATATTTATTCATAAGATCAACTTTTGCGCTATTTTCTCAAAGTTCTTCTGATTTTATAGGGCAGCCCGGCAGGTAATATTTTAATTTTTTGTTATTTTATTTAATAAAGAAAGTTTGGAAGCCCGTCACAGAAAACTTTTCAGAAGGGAGGGGGGCCGGAGAGTCATGATAATTTTTGTTTCATTTATATATCGCGAAATCTTTATTTTTACATGTTTTGTGACATTTTCGTATAATTTAGAATAAAGTATTTTATATATTTCTTTTCCGTTTGCATATAAAATTTATTTTGGTGGCTTACTGCCAAAGTACTCACTATTACTGTTATACGATGCTGAAGGCCCCCAAACTGACCGTCTAGATGGGTGATGCCCGGCTAGTTATGTTACACTTTCTAATTGGTATTTGTAAGCGTGTTTGCGCTCTTCTAATGCATGATTGCATTTTGCATAATGCTTCATGATTGCATAATGCATTTCTTGTTGCATGATTGTCCAGCATAAACACGCTTACAAATCTCGCAATTTACAATCGAAGCTTGTTAATCGTTCAATAGACTCCAACCACATCCTAGATTTAAAAAATAATAAAATCATTAAATCTAACTGTAATAATTTTAAAAGTAGAAATTTTTTAGAAGGTTGGTTTGCTAGATTGTAGAAATCTCCCCCAAAATGAAGCATGTACAATTTCACCAGAATATGTGATTTAATCTCTTTGGTGATTTAATAATTTAAATGCATAATTTTGAACATGAAGATGTGTAAACAACAGCTGTTTATTTCGATTGATATTTGTACAGATGAGGAGGTTGTATAACGCTTGAAACGACTATTGTAATTGATTTTATTATGTGAAATTGATTGTGATATTGTGTATAGATTTTAAATGTATTTTTAATTTTAAAATTTTCATTCATACGTTAATTTAAACGTATAGATTTGTTATGTTTTGGTAACAAAATATACTATATAATAATAAAACTTCATATTTGGCCTAAATAGTTTAGCAATAATAACAAAATATCAAGGTACAAAAATAGATTCGATTTCGCAAAAATGCATATTAAGTTTGGGAAGCGCCAAAATCATCAGCCCATGCTCTAAGACTGTTCTCAAATCCAAACTGCCTAATTTCTGACACATTTTTAATTCATTTTTGTTCTCAAATGAAAAATATGCCGATTTTCTTTTTCTTAAACTATGTAATTGAACAGTTTTCTCATTTTCTGGTAAAAGCAGAAGATATTTCAGAAAATGATGTCAGAGTTGGCGTTTTGAATTAAATTTCTGGACGCGACAGCGCCGGAAAAGAAAAAAACTGTCGTCCTGAGACAACAATTGCAAATAACTCAAGTTGTATTTCATTTCAAGGTTCGTAACTACCATGATATTTTCTAAAATATCCAAATTATCCGATATTTTGATATACATTAAATATTTTTTACATATATCCGATATTTTCAAAATAGTCAGCTTATTGATAATTATTTTCAGACATAATTTAAATTTGAAACTAAAATATATGGCACTCAGTATGAAAACTTAATAAAACTATATTCTAAACTTTTTTTTTTAAAATTACTTAACAAAATAGATCAACTAACAAAACAGACGCAATTTGCTGTTTAAACTCGTTAAAAAACAAACTATAGGATTTAGTATCAAATTTTAAGAAAATTTTATGTTTTATACAAAAATTTTTAAATGAATAAAATTTGCTTTCATTGGAAAATTTGAACATAAATGTAGTAGGCTTGTCTGCTTTTTCATTCTCTAACCTGTTGTGCAGTGTAAACTGAACAAAACCAAAACCAGAAAAGATTATTTCTAATGAAGCTGCAAATAACTTATTATCTGAATTAGACAGTTTATCTTTCAATGGTACAGCCCTACATAATTATCGCTTCTACATTTAAAAATTCAGCTTCAAACATAAAGCTTGGAAAATAAATTTGTGTGGGGGGAGGATGAGAGGCTAAAAAAGTCACTATAAAAGTAAAAAAGTTCTCTATCTAGAACGACACAGCCAATAATAGTTAAAAAAAAATCATTTAGGCTTGTTTTGACTGAAAATATAAAAAATATCACGCGCAATATTTTGAAAATAAATATCTAATCTGTGCAAAGATCGTACATATCAAACTTCATGATATTTTAAAAATAAATATCGGATATATATCATGATATATATCCATTGATATATATCACCAAACTCTGCTTCATTTATCGAAAAGTGAAAAAAAAAACTGTTTGATTACAAATCACTTTAATAACTATGCCTGTAAGTGCCATGCTTTTACATTCAAAAATGAGTCAGAAAATGTGTCAGAAAGTTTCGCGTTGTTGAGCGGAGAACAATATTTTTTTGAGAATCGCCTTAAAAAGGCTCTGTCCGCATTTTCTTCATCCCCTCCACCCTTGTATTACTTCCCTTTCTCATTCTACTGACCTAATTGAACGAAAATTAAATTTTCATAAAACATAAAATTATGCTCATTGTGAACCAGTTTTGACTTTACCTAAAAATAAACAATTCCATTCAAAACTGCCTTCTATTAGTATGCTTAACGACGAAATACAATTCAAAACTCAATTCCGTTAGATAAAAAGAAATATTTTGAAACTTAATGAATTGCAGGACGTTATTAAGAAATATGGACAAGCATGCCTAATTTCGACATGTAAAAGGAAAGAGAATATAGCATTTTTCAAAGGAAGGAAAAGGAGAGAGGGGGAGATAATTTATAAACTCTAACATAAGAGGTATACAGTTCAAGCAAAGCTAATACTTTGTTGTGTGCATTTCCTGGGAACATGTGACAAAATGAGCACTTTGTTTCCGTGTGCATTTGGAATCTGCCATGCATGTATGGCAAACACACTTTCGCTTACTTAGTAGTCCAGAACATCAATCAACAAAGCGTAAATTCCTTCACGGCAAGACGGTGGTTGTCCACCAGGAAGAAAAAAAAAATTATTTTTATTTTCGCAAGGACTTTCACTTATAATGCGCAAAAGTAACAAATTGATTAAGTTGACCGATATGCTTGTGATACGATGTTGTGGTCACGTAAGATCGTCATTAAATTCTATGATAGTAATTATTATAATACCAATAAATAAATAAATAAATATAAAATAGTTTTTTTTTTTTTTTTTTTTTTTTAAATCAAGCACTCTTTATATAAGCATTCAATGTTCATATTGAAAATCACGTCTAATTTTTTTTTTCTGCAATTCATGTTGTTTTTCTCAAAAATTTCCGTTACAATACGTACATTAATTTTACGATGGCACCGAACTCGATTATAAAAATTTCACTTTTTTTTTACGCTTGGTAGAAAGCGCAAGCAAGAGAATTTATTAAAAAATATGTAATTTTTGTTCTGTTTCTTTTTTAAGATCGGGGAACAACAAAGAAAAAATAAAAAATATTATTTAAATATATACAGTAAAATCCCGTTACAACGAACTTCACGGGACCGCAAATTTTATTCGTTGTAACGGAATTCAATAGAAAATTAAACATTTCAATTCAGATCCTCATATCATAGTTAATTATAAAAATATAGTAGTATAATACAAATTAGTAGATAATTAATTATTAAAAATAGTAATAAAAATTAGTAGTACCTTCTAATAACGTAAAGTTAGTATAATACAATGTATAATATTTTTTATAGAACTGAAAAATTGACTTACCACCATTTCAATGATCTTCAAATTGTACAAGAAAAAATTTAATGCAGAAAATCAGTGATTTTTTTTTGTACAAGGGAGTTTGAAGCTGCGGACAATACAAAATTATGTACATGATTAATATTAGAAAAAATGTTATCTGGTACACTGCTCTGTAAAGAAATAAAATTGCGCACTCTTTCTAAGCTTTCTAAGGCTTCAGCAGATGTAACTTTTGAAACCTCATTTTCTTCATCTTCAGAACTTTCTTCATCATTTTCTAAAATGCGATCATCAACAATAGACTGCACAATATCTGTCTCTGTTAATGAATAACAAGTTGCAGCATTGTCATCTGCAGTTAAAAAATCTTTAAAGCTTATGCTTTGAGACACACCAGATTTTTCTTTTACTAAGTTCCAAGTGGATTCGATCTCATATTCGACTGTCTGCTCCTCATCATGTACTACATCGCTAGATCCTTGAGCCGTCGATTCTTTATTTAAATCCTGGTCAATCTGCGCGTGTTTCCAACAGTGGGCTATTGTTTTCTGGCTTATATCATCCCACGATCCACAGATCATATCAATTGCCTCTTTCATGTTGCACTTTCTGTTTACGTTATTTTGCAGATCACAGAGAATGCGTTTTAATAACATAGTTTTGTATCGTGATTTTACGGCTCTGATAATGCCTTGGTCAAGAGGCTGAAGTATTGCAGTACAGTTAGGCGGGAAATACTCTACACGAATGTGATTCAATATAGGAGGATCATTGTGTGCTGTGCAGTTGTCTATGAGTAGAAGAATTTTACGTTTTTGTTTTTGCATATCTTTATCAAAATTTATCAGCCATTCATTAAAGAATCCTTGCGTCATCCATGATTTTTTGTTGGCTTTGTAGATGCATGGTAAGGACTTAAAATGTTTGAAACAACGGGGTTTTTCAGATTTGCCGATTATGAGTACTTTTCGTTTTTCTGTTCCTGATTTGTTGCAGCAAAATAGGGCTGTAATCCTTTGTTTGGAAAGCTTTCCTCCAATACACTTGTCTCCTTTTAACGCTAAAGTCTTCCTTGGTTCTAACTGAAAAAATATTCCGGCTTCATCGGCATTAAAAACATCGTTAGGACTACACTCTGACGCAAAAGTTTAGACAATGACGTCATTCAGCTTTAAAATGTAGAATTATGACGTCGGAATTACAAAAACCTGTAAATATATTCAAAAACTGATTTAAAATGCTATGTACAAAAGACAGTCGTTTTATTTGCTATAATACTAATTTTTTTCATAAAAATTCAAATGTGCTTGTCGCAAAAGTTTAGACACTATTCTAAATTTCTTTGAATATTCGCTGGCATATGCAAATTTAGACTCGATGATGTCACAAATTTGGAGTACTTAGGTTCTGCAAACGATTGCGCTTCATAGTCGACATGCCGAGAGCTAAAGAAATTCAAGTGAATGAGGTTTCAAGGATTTGGCAGTTGAAAGGTGAAGGGAAGAGCGTTTCTGAAATTTCTGCTATTATTAATAGGTCAAAAAAATCTATTTATCGAGTGGTTCCGAATATAAAGCAAAATGTCGGTCTGGGAGGCCACGTGTGACAAATGTACGAGAGGATCGCCTGATACAAAGACTAGCGAGTACTCAACAAATGAGCGTACGTGGAGTTCAAAGCTCATCGGGACTCTCTGTATCAAAGGATACGATTCGTAGACGAATTTTGGAAAAAGGAACAATCGTTTATAGCAAAATGCAGAAGAAACCAGCTCTGAAGCCACATCATAAGTTACAAAGAATTATGTGGGGTCGAAAGCATATGTCATATGGAGAGAAATGGCAGTCAGTCATATTTAGCGATGAAAAAAAGTGGAATCTGGATGGTCCAGATGGTTGTTTATCGTATTGGCATGACTTGCGGAAGGAACCTCGACGTTTTTTTAGTCGCAGACAAGGAGGGGGCTCGGTGATGGTTTGGGCAGCCTTTTGCTATAATGGACAAGTATCTCTGACCTTCACCAGTGGTCGTCAAACTTCACAGCATTATACACAGACATTAGAAGAAAACCTACTGCCATTTGCTGAGCTTCTAGGGGGTCCTCAGTGGGAATTTCAGCAAGACAATGCTTCAATTCACACTGCAAAACATTCAAAATCTTGGTTTAATTCCCATAATATAAGAGTTCTCGACTGGCCAGCATGTAGCCCAGATCTTAACCCTATAGAAAACCTTTGGAGCATCATGTGTCGCAAAGTTTATAGCAACGCTGGACAATACTCTTCTGTACAGGAACTTAAGACATCTATTGAGGATGCATGGTACGATATCGATCCACAAACTATGCAAGATTTAGTTTCTTCCATGCAATCTCGTGTATATGACGTAATATATAAGCATGGATGCGCAACCAGGTTTTTAAAATTGTTTATTTCGATTTTATTTAATTTGTGTCTAAACTTTTGAGACAGCAGTTTATTTTTGTTACCATTTCATTTTTTGCAATATGCACAATTCCACTTTTCTTTGTTATAAATATTGTTTATATGTACAGCACATTAATTTCAAGCAGTGATTTGAAAATTGAATAAATATTTTTCAAAGTATGTAAGAATTTCTTCATTGTCTAAACTTTTGCGTCATAGTGTATAAGTCTTGATTATTTTTTGTATTTCACCTTTACGCCATTCGTTTACAAATTCAACTGGGACGTCTTTTGCTTCTCCTGAAATGCATTTTGCCACTATACCGTATCTTTCTCGGAATCGATTCAACCATCCGACACTGGCTTGAAAATTTTCAATGTTTAGCATTCTTGCAAATTCCAAACCTTTTTCTCTAATTAAAGGGCCACTTAGAGGGATGTTTCTAGAACGAACATCCATAAACCATTTGTAAACAGCACTATCCACATCTTGAAACTGGGCATTTCGAATTCGTTTTCTGCTTGGATCAAAGACTTTAACTTGAATTTTTTTCAAAATGCTTTCTTTATCTTTTAGAAAAGTGGATAAAGTAGACGGCGAAATTCCATATTTGCTAGCAACATCAGATTTTTTCATTCCTTTCTCAACTTCAGAAATTATGGCTTTTTTTTCTTCCAAACTAAACTGTTTTCGCTTAACAGCCGCCATTTTATGACCTACTGGTAAGATGAAAATTTTCAAACTGATTTCGAGCTTTGGAAATTCCTTTGCGAAAGTTATTCAGGTAGGGAGGAGAGGGAAGGGGGAATGTGCAATACTCATTTCACGTTTTGTTAAGTTTGCCTACATTGGTTACAGCTTACTTGGACTTCCAAGAAAAAGGGGTGGAGAAAAGGGGAGAGCGAACAAAGGAAACATTCCTTCTGCAGTGAAATGCCTATGCACACCGATTTTACAACAAAGCTCGGAGAAAAGCGATTGCTTTAGAGATAAGCTTGATTGTCCCTAAGACTAGGCATCGAAAACAAAAATTCTCAAGCGATAAAAATGTACAACTGAAAGTATTTGCCGTGTCATATTATTTCGTTCTAACGAGATTATAAAAAATTGAATATTTCGTTATACTGAGATTATGTTAACATTATTTGAATACATTTCAAAACGGGACTCGCTTGCATTTCGTTATAACGGGATTTTTCGTTGTAATGGAATTCGTTGTAACGGGATTTTACTGTATATATATATATAATAATTAAAAATATATATATAAATAAAAAATTTTAGTAAAATATTAGTTTAAATAAAAAATATTATTTAAACTATCTTTTTAGAATTTCTAAGTAGATTTCTCAACGTATAGTCGTAAATTAAACTATTAATAGGTAAAAGCGTATTTTTTTTCTAAATATTACTCATTACATTTCATTCTTCATTTTTATTTATTTTCTGCTTTTTAGCCTTAGAGTGTTTCATCGTACACATTCACAAACATTTGGTATATTTCGGCGAGCGTTTATTAGCTCATAATTAAATCAATTGTTGTTTCAATTACTGTACAATTATACGAGTTACAGATAATATTAGGCGATTTATCACCTGTGGCGGGCTAAAGGAAAAATGCCTTAAAATTGATGTATTAATTCATAATTTAGTTCTAAAAATATTAAAATGTTGTATTGTGATCGGAAACACACATGTGAACGTAATTTTTTATGATTCTAGCATATCAAAAAGGGGGCTAAAAATCGATTACAAAATTCCACCTTTACATACAAGAACCAGGTTGAGTGTAATAAAACAGTGTAATAAACGTGTATAATATTTAAGCGCATTATATTTGAAATTATTCTTTTATATAATAGTTCATAAATATGTTCTCAAATATAATCTTTCATTTTCTGTCCAAAGCAATAGTGGACTCTAATTCTCAAGTTAGTCATTTAAGCTAGAGTTTCTAGATTTTTTTATTTCATTCGAATTAACCCCTTCAAGGCGGGGGTCACGTATACGTTCTATGTAGGGAGCGTAGGATTTTTATTTTTTAGTATCAGAATATTTTAGTCGTAATATTTGCCTTGTCTAATCGTAGAATTCTTGGATTAAATAAGGCGAAATATACTATAAGGAATTACTGGTATTAAAAATTCAAATGTCGTTAAATGATAACCGTCCTGAAGGGGTTAAGGGATAGCATTTTGAAGAGGTTTTTAAAATATGGGTTTATGCTCCAACAAGTATTAGAAAAAAAATCATTTTTTGTCTAAAACTTACGGAGTTATGGTATTTTGAACTTTACGAACTTTCAGCGCTTTAAATGCGTTTTCAGTGCCGGAAAACGTTGAAATTTAATAAAATTGATAAAATATCATTTGATAAAATTGATAAAATTGATAAAATATCATTTGGAAATTTTTTGCCATAAAAGAATGATTTTTTTTTTTTAATTAATTTATTTCTTAGAGCATGGTGGAAATTTTCTAAATATAACTTACAGAACGCAGGAGCCATATAAAAATTTAAATGTCACAACTTTTTCAAAAATGTTCATTCTGACATAAATTGATTTCATTGGAACAATATTGGAAACATTTTTGCAATTCAAACTAAATTAATTAAAGCTTTAAAATTAATGGTTTAAGATATATATATAAGCAAATGATTTAGCAATTAAAACATATAAGGACTATTATTAAGATGGTTGAACATTGTTTACACTTTATATAGTCATGGTGAATGTGCGTCTGCCGATCACCTGTATATTAAGTGATACTAATGATCAGTTATAAAAGTCTATAAAATATGCATTGTATTAAAATAAATGTAAACATAACATATACAAAAACACTACTCATCAAGATTATGATATTTCATGATGTGCGCCATGTGGTCGTATTGGTATAAATGTAGACCTTGTGATGTTTAAAGAATTTTTGATAATTATTGTGAATAAGATATTTTATCTGTTCTTTACAAATTTTTTATTTCCAATTTTACTATTTCCAATTGTTTTCTGGTAATAATACAGTATACCTGGATGAATATACTGATCTTAGCATAAATGCCAGTATATTTATGAAATACTGTATTATTTTTAAAACACGTGTGGATACATCCAGGCTGATGATTATATATACACGTGTTTTTTCATATCCATTTCTAATTTAAATCTCTTGTTATCCAATTTTCCATTATATTTAGTTCATATTTCATTTCAAAATACATTTGTATTCACTTGATGTCAACTTCAAATTATTAACATTTTATGGTTTATTATATATATTTTTTTATCTCTCTTTTTTTAAATATTTTTCATATTTTCAGTATTTTTGGCCAATTACCATTGAAGCAAATGCTATGGTAATATTATGATTGCACTTGTTAATTTATTAACTATGTGGTATTCTGTCTACACTTTATTACTAATTATCTCTTAGGAGATTTAATTAGAATGTTACAAGAACTTGATATGTTTTTTGAAATTCAAAGATATTATATATATATATATAAATGTGTGTGTATAATACCTTTGAAATCAAAAGACAAAAAATAAGTTATTTTAACAAAATCTCACCAAATCTCTAATTTAAATATGGCAAATGATTAATTTATATATAGAACGAATAACTGTAAATTAAAAAAAAAATAGTTAACAAATTCCGAACATTAAAAGGACCGAAACTCCAATGTAGAGATGACTGGTGATATTTTACATATTTGTCACAGAAAAAAAAATACAAAACATCATACCAAATAAAACCTACTCAAAAATTTCAACATTATGAAATAAAAACATATTTAAAGATAAATTATGCTAGATAAAATTGAAATAAATATAATTTAATCATAAAATATATATATTGAGGAAATAAAAAATAAAAATTTACTATAATGAAAAGTATTTATTATACAGATTTTTTAAATATAACAATATTATAAACATTTTTTTTTCCTAAAACAAAATATTATTTTTAAATATAATCTCCGTATACTTCCCCTATCCCTCCTCTCTGTGTTTTGAAAAATCTAAATATTTTTAATTTTTAATGCTACAAATTATTGAAATATGTTCATTTTACTTTAAGATTGAGGATTCCGAAGAAAACTTTGAAATATATGAAATAAATAATAGTATATATAAAAGTTTTATGTAATGTAATAAATGTTCATATATTCTCATTCGTGTGGATTAATATATGAGCGAAAATTTAAGTCATTGTTAATCGATTTCCAACAAAGAAAATCATACAATTCGTTTGTATATATATTTTTTTTAATGTGTGTCCACACATAGTTTTTTAACGGTTGCTCCGATTTTCATAATAGTTTTTTTGTCGGAAAGGACACGTTTTAATGATGATCTCGTATCGATTTTATTAGGATCCAAAAATAATACGTTTGTCTGCCGGACAGTTTTGTCTTTGTTTTCCCTTCAACTTTTTAGGCTGTAGTTTTATGTATGTAATAAATGTTCATATATTCTCATTGGAGTGGATTAATATCAGCGAAAATACGTTTTAATTGATTTCATCAGGATTAAAAAATAATAAGTTTGTCTGCCAGACAGGTTTGCCTTTTCTGTTTCTCAACTTTAAGCTGTAACTTTCGTAAAATTGGCCTATCGCCAAAAATTTTCAACTTGTTAAAGCCCACTGTACTACAATCCGTTTTTGATAAAATCATAGTACCTCACATAGTTTTTTTTCTTCTTTAGATACATACAGAAAAAATGTAATATGATAATCAATTACGCGTCAAAAAGGGCGATATTGGCAACATTGGGATTGAAAATGAATCTGGACAACAATAAAGGGTTACCGCTAAAACATTCTGTTACGCCAAACGAACTCGCTAAATCACGCTAAAAGGTGTGCAATAATTATTTATCACTGTTTATTACCCTGATAATTACACTGTTAAGGAATAATAACTAGAAATCGGTTTATTTCTTTTTCTTAAATATTACTTGTTTCATACTTACGGGAAATTTTTTCTTTTGAGAACGTACATCAAATATTATAGTTGTGAACACTCATTTGCTTCACAATATTCTGTATTTATTGAGTACCATTTCCGGCCGTATCTCAAAGTTTTTAGGTTTGACCTGGAAACAATTCCAATGCAAGGAACATGATTTTTGGACGATGTCGTGACCAGTGAGAATCTGAAATCAATCCACAAAACTCGCTGTTCCTAGTTAGAGAGACAGAAAAATCATAATTTAAAAGATATGGTATGGAAGGGATAACATAAAAAAAAAAAAATTTAGAATGTATCAGGGCATTTTTAGGCTGTAGAGTACTACGTAGAAAGTTGCATCGGAAAGAATGATCACAGTTAAAACAAGAAAGAAGAATCATGCGTCAAGCATACATTATGAAACACTTTCCAACACATTCAGGATATTCTAACAAAACTGCACCGTTTGTTAGGGTGAAAGATGATGTCTCAGTAAACAATTTGGAAAACGCATAACACATTGGAAAACCCAATTTCAGCAATTACCGTCTACAGTAAAAGAATATGCGAATTATTTCGTGAAACCCTGTATATGCTCTATAGAATTTATACACATCAAGTAATATGCAAAAATATTAGTACAATTTAAAAGCGCATACCACAGTTGAAAACGTACTTCCATCAATTATTGCTCATAGATAGTACCGTAACAGAATCCCTTTGTGTGCCCCTGTAAATAAACGATAAATGCTACTATGCATACCATATTCTATAGTAAACATCTCGTTAGTGCACCTCAGCGATGTACTAACAAGGAAGGTCTCCATTAGCGCATACGCAGAAAAATTTGAAAATATTACAGAATAATCTTCTCATGAGGATATATATGTTTATAAAAAAAATTGCTGCGGAACCTCGATATAACGTCATTAAAAAAAATGTGAAAATGTCTTGCTTTTGGCGATTTATCGCTGGTTGGCGACACAATAAAAAAATATAAAAATACGGTAATACTCTGTTAGGAAAAATTTTTCTACTCTTCGTCTGCATACTGAATTACTTTAAGTAAGTTTAACTTAACTAAATACACATTTGTCACTATGGTTTTGCCATATACATTTATACATATAAAGAAAATTAACGATCGTACTCTACGGTTTAGAACAAAATTAAAATTTATTAAAAATGCTTCAAACTAAAAATTAAGGTCCGATTTTGAGCATTGTCAGTTCGACTTCGATATTGTTAGTGTCGGAGACAACAAGTGAACAGTATTGTTTGCCATGCAAACAGCAACTTATTCAATATCAAAAGGTATTGAGAACGTTCTTAATAGGGCAGTTACTGTTAAAATACCACTTAAAACTTATTCAGCCAGGCAAACCGTGAAAAATGAAATAACTTCAGCAACATGCAACTTGTATATATATTATATAAGATTATAGAAAAAATAATAAACTATTTAAACAAAGAATTTTCAAATGTATTACAGTCGCTTGCATTTAGCGAGGAAAATATGTTGCTCGCCAAATCGCATCTTTTAGCGCCAAATGCACGAAAATATTTTATTTTTTTACGGATTTTCTATTGGAATTTCGCAGCTAATTTGACTGATCCTTTTTTACGTACATGAGTAGTTTCACTTAATTCTGAGTGTGTGCTTTAAGGAGACGTTCCTTGTAAGTATTGTTAAGCTGGAAAATGCATAACTCAATTAAAAACAGCCTTAATCCTGCTTTAGTTATACACGTGTATCTCTGTGATACAAGCCTCCATTTGCCCATTGTAAATTTTGAACCAAGTAGATTCGGAACCTGTGACTTCCCCTACCTTCCTATTACCGGTATCATTTTTTTATCCGCGGCAGTTACTCTCGAACCGTCTAATGCATTCAAAACTTACAAGAGAAAAATGGCGGCATGTGTCACAGAGATACACATGCGACTAACGCATAGTTAAGCAATTAACGCTCATACACTGTAATGCTTACGAATTATTTTATGTAGCCCTGTATATGAACGATAGAATTTATATACACCACGTAGTATGCAAATATTCAGTTAAAAACGCATGCCACAACTGAAAACCCACTTCCAGAACTTACAAGGAAACCACTTTTGGTGCAGCTCGCACCTAGCATCAAGACCTGGTGCATTTTGTAGCCCTATACATATAAGTTAGAGAACCGATAAAATTTCTCTGTTAAAATCATATTTTATATATTTTTTTTATACTTTTAATTTTTTGTTATTGGATTTTTAATTGTTAATATCACGCCAAAAGTGCGTTAAATCGCCAAATATGGAGCTACAAATTTTTCGCCCGCTTTATCCCTGGAGTATATTATATGTACGGTACATATTAGAATTAAATCACGAATAAATCCAATTTCGCGCTGCCAAAAATATAAATATAATGTTGTAATTTTTCAAAATAAAATTCGTAGGTTCTTGAAGGATTTTTTAAGTTTTTTTTTTTCAATATTTTATTCTTATTATTGACTTATTTGTATTTATAACTGCTTTAAAAAAGAAAAAAAACTTCTATGTTAATAGTGCAATAAGTGTTCTCGAAAATTGCTTTTTCAGAAAGTTATGGTGCTGTTAATTCAAAAAATATGATTTTAACAGAAAAATTTTATCGATTCTCAAACTTCGTAATATAGGGTTTTAAAATGCACCAAGTCTCAATCCTAGGTGCGAGCTGCACCAAAAGTGGTTCCCTTGTTAGTGCTCATAGACAGTGCTGTAACCGAAATCTTTTGTGTGTCCCTGTAATTAAACTATAATTGTTATGCACGTCATATTCTACAGTAAACATCTTGTAGTGATCTTCAATGACATACATAAATTTTCTTTTGTTTAAAATAGTGTCGCATCATTACAATTTCCCCCCGTAGACCATTATATAACCGAATTCTTTTGTGTGATCCTGTAAATGAATGATAAGTATTTTGCTCTCCATATTCCACAGAAAGCATGTTTAAATGCACCCCAGAAATACATATCAATTTCATTATATTTGAAAAAGTACAACATCATTAAAATATACCGCAAACGATTTTTTCCTTAAACCATAATGTAACGGAATTCTTTTGATTGCCCTGTATCGAACTATAAATGCTACACACTTTATTTTCAATACCGAACATATGACATAGTAAACCTCAATAACATATACAATTACATAGCAATCCGAGTATATTTACAAGAGTTAAAGCAGGAATAGACAGACGGTCAGACAAATCAAATTCATAAACATTTATTAAAAATTTCCATTTATTTATACTTTATTCCAATGCATCTATTAATACTTTTTTAATGCACTAAGCATTCATAAAAATTCCAAATTCTAACGGACGAAGGAGTGTAGAATGTAAGGATCGACCAATATTCACAAGAAATAAAATCTGTAAGGTGCTCAGGTAAATGGTAATGTAACTCAAGCATACAAATTAAAATACTACATAACTACATATCAAAATGCTCAATGCTCAATTATCGGAACTCTTAAAAACAAAGGCCCTGTGTTTAATTTCCTGCTGGGCCAGAAATGGTGCAATGAAAAATTTATATCGCTCCGATACAAATTTTAAATAGTATTCAAAATCACATTATTTATTATTTGTTTTTGTTTTTATCTCGATACAAGAATAACATTTTTATTAAATTCTGTACATTTGTTTACACAGATATTTTTGAAGACAAATTTTACTAAAACAGTACAATTCATAACCCAAATGTCGCAAATTATATTCTATGTTCCTACTTTGCACATTTCTACTTATACAGGGTTATTCTAAATGATGGACCCATTTTCAAAAAATTGTATTTATTAAAGTACAAATCCAAAATGAACAATCTTTATACCAATGAAAAGAGGAAGTTTCAAAGTTTTTTTTAAGACATTATAAATGTTCAATGTGTCCACCGTTTGCTGCACGGCAAACATCTACACGATAGCCAAACTCGTCCCACACACGAGAAAGCGTATCTGCTGTTACTGAGTGCACGGCTTTCAAAGCGGTGATGGTTCCAGAGGCGGCCGGTAGAGGTCGCGTGACAATAGCCCACTGCAAGCTGAGTGCACTGCTGCCGTGCACTCAGTAACAGCACATACGCTTTCTCGTGGGTGGGACGAGTTTGGCTATCGCGTAGATGTTTGCCGTGCAGCAAACGGTGGACACATTGAACATTTATTATGTCTTTTAAAAAAATTAAACTTCCTCTTTTCATATTGGTATAAAAATTGTTCATTTTGGATTTGTACTTTAATAAATACAATTTTTTGAAAATGGGTCCATCATTTAGAATAACCCTATATTTTGAGTTTTATTTGCACCATATTAGATAAAATCAAAATATCTACGCAAAAAAATTCACAGAACGACATAACTCGATTGCAAAGTTTCATACACTGCAATATCAGGACAATATTTATTGCAGTTTGATAACTGTTGTTTAATTTATTGAATACTTGATGATGATAGGGTAAAGAAAGACAAAATCTTCTTTTTCTTACACTATGACCATGAATTTATACTGAAAAAGAGTATTGTTTCGGCACAATAAACAATCCCTACACAATCATAATTTTTAAATAATATATCGTAAGACAATATTCAGCTGAACCTCGATTTAAAGATAGTAAAAAGTCACTTGAAAATTATCGTTAAATCGGAGAACGCATCAGATAAATAAAAACAGCATAAAAAATTTATTATTAAACTTTTAAAATATTACTTACCAATTATAATATATTAAAGACGTAAACTAAATGAGTTGAAGCAGCAGCATTATTAATAACTTGAGGTGGACTTTAAACACTTTTAATTTACATTTAAATCACAATCACAACATCGAACACAACACACGTAACATATACATTTTACAGTAAACAAACTTTTACCGGTACGTGACGTAGTAATTCTCTGTGGTGCTGCTATCTAGTAATTATATTAATAACTAAACACTACAATTCTCCCCTCCTTAATTGGGAAACTTAGTGGGAGCTTTTCTTTTCCTGGTGGATCTTCTAGGTACCTGTAGGGAAGAAGAAGAGTTAGTATTTAAAGTATCTGTAGCATCATCAATAGAAGTATTGGGCACCATGGGTTTTGGAATTGAAGGTATCACTTTAGAGTCTACTGGAGCAGGACTTGGAGTATTTGGGAGGACAAAGTCATCTGGTTTAGGATTTGGAGCAGATGAGACAACAGAATCATCTGGTTGAGGATTTGGAGTAGATGGGACAACGGAGTCAGCTGGTCGAAGATCTGGGACACTAGGCGGCATTAGCTGAGCATCACGTTGATTAAAAACTGCATTATCACTTTTGTGACTTTCTGTATCACTCTCTTCAGAATTTGAATCATTAGTTAAATGTATCTTCGAACCGACATTAGTTATCTGATCAACATGCCTTTTCCAAATATTCGGTTTTCTTATAGCGAATATCATATTTAAACGCTTGTAAGTATAATGCATATCTTTGCATCCGAGCAGCTGAAAGAACTGGAATACTTTTATTTGGAGAAAAAATAGAAACAAGTGGTTTACTATCTGTAAATAAGGTAAACCTATTGCCATATAAATATTGAAAAAATTTCTTTACTCCAAAGATAATAGCTAGTGCTTCCTTATCCACCTGGCTATACTTTTTTTCTGCATTAGTAAGAGTTCTGGACACAAAACCAATTGGTTTTTCCACGTTATCTGGCATCACATGCGAAAGAACTGCAGAGATACCATATGGAGAAGCATCTGTTGCTAACATTAAAGGCAATTTAGGGTTGAAATGTGTAAGAACTCTTTCTGAAATAATTTCATTTTTTATATTTTTAAATGCTTGTTCACAAACCGGAGACCATATAAATTTCACATTCTTTTTGTGCAATTGATTTAAAGGATGAGCAATTGTAGATAAATTTGGTACAAATTTAGAATAATATGTGACTAAGCCTAAAAAAGCTTTAACTTGTGACACATTAATTGGTCTAGGAGCATTTACAATAGCATCAATTTTATCTTGTGTTTTATGAATACCTTGCTTATCAATTTTATAACCACAATATGTATGGTCAGCCAGAAAAATTGATTTATCTTTATTAATCCTAATATTATATTCACGTAATCTTTCTAAGACTTGTTTTAGTCTTTTTAAATGAATTTCATCAGTTTCCCCCGTAACACCAATATCAATAATGAACACAGTGACACCATCAATACCACTTAATATTTGTTCAATCGATCTTTGCCAAATTGCTGGAGAACTAGTAAGACCCATTGGTAACTTTAAAAATTGAAACAAGCCCTTTGGAGTGTTTATAGTTAACAATTCCTGTGATTTTTCGTCTACAGGTAACTGAAGATAAGCTTGATTTAAATCAATTTTTGTAAAATGTAAACCACCACCTAAAGTAGCTAACATGTCCTCTACCCTAGATAAAGGATATTTTTCCACCTTCAAAAATTTATTTACTGTAACTTTAAAGTCTCCGCATAAACGTATTTTACCATTAGGTTTTACCACTGGAACTATAGGAGGTGCCCACTTACTACTGGTGACAGGTTTAATAATACCCTCATCCTGTAACCTTTCAATTTCATCATTTACTGCATTACGTAGAGCATAAGTAACTGTTCTAGCCTTACAAAATATGGGCGTAGAACCTTTTTCTAAATAAAGTTCTGCTTTCAAACCTTTTATTTCCCCAACTTTATCGGGAAATAAATCAGAAAAATCATTTAATAATACTTTCAATTTTTCAGTAGAATTTGCAATTTCATTAACATACACAGATTTCAAATTAGTGGGAAACAAATTAAATGCAGCTACCCAGTCTCTGCCAAATAGAAGTGGAAAATTATCTTCTTTAATTAAATACAATTTAAGCTTTTTAGTAATATTTGCATAAGAAACATCTACTGTTACATACCCCACAGGTGTAAACACCTCACCCGTTGCAGTTATCAATTGAACATCTGGTGGAAAAATTTTATTATTCGAAAAAATTCTCCGAAAACGATTTACAGGTACCGCCGAAATTCCGGAGCCCGTGTCTAACTCCATTTCAGCTTTAGCTTTGTTTTCAATTAAAACGCACACCTTTATAGGAGTAGAACTTTTATCATGAATCACAGATAAAATGTCGACCGTCTGCAATACATTTGTTTGTTTCTGAGAATTACTTTTATATACTTTACCAAGATGGCCTCTTTTTTTACATATTTTGCTAATAGTATTTATATGCTTACACTTGTTGGCGAGATGTGATGGATTTCCACATCTATAACATTGTAATTTATTTTTATTTACTTCAAAATTCCTCTTATTTATATTATTGTTAATTTTCGGTTTCTGGAAATTATTTGGAATTTTATTCGGTTGGAAATTTTTAGAACTTGCTAATTTATTGACATTTAATTTTTTGTGTTTCAATTCAGAAATGTCATGTTCATTATTTTGCAAAATAATTGCTTTTTCAATAGCTTTCTCAAAAGTTAAATCTTCTATTTGTGAAAGTAATTTACTTTGAATACTTTCATTTTTTAAACCTCTCAAAAATTGTTCCAACAAATTTTCATTTAATGTTTCACCAGCAAAAGCACAAAAAGTTGTCAACTTCTTTAATTTTGAAACAAAATCTTGTATGGATTCATTTTCATTTTGATAAGAATTACGGAATTTAATTCTAAAACAAAATTTATTAGGGGCGGGGCTTAAGTGCTTTAATAGAATTTCAATTATTTCTTCATATTTTAATCTTCCGGATTTTTAGGAAACGTTAAATCTGACAACAAATTGTATAATTTAGGACCCATGCATGAAATAATGGGAGGTACCTTTTTTTTCTTCCACATTATATAATAAAAAACTCTGTTCCAATCTCTTAACATATGATTGAAACGATTCTATGGAATCGTTAAATTCCTTAAAATTTGCAAACATTATTACCTTTTATTTATTGCAGAGAAGAAAAAAAAATTTCAGCACTTACCACCCTCGAAATGACGCACGTATTTAGAACATTACTACAGGATATGCTTGTAGATGCAAAACCGAAATATTAGCCATTTTGCTAATCAGTTGGAATTTCTTCTTATGTTAATTCCGGTAAGAACTTTGACACTCGTCGCCATTATATAATATATTAAAGACGTAAACTAAATGAATTGAAGCAGCAGCATTATTAATAACTCGAGGTGGACTTTAAACACTTTTAATTTACATTTAAATCACAATCACAACATCGAACACAACACACGTAACATATACATTTTACAGTAAACAAACTTTTACCGGTAGGTGACGTAGTAATTCGCTGTGGTGCTGCCATCTAGTAATTATATTAATAACTAAACGTCACACCAATAGTATTTAATTATATTGGGTTGTTCGGAGAGTTTCTTCCGTTTGCGAAAACCAATTCGCACCGGAAAATTCTGCCCGTCAATTATTATACATTAGATATCCGAATTCATGTCTAATAAATAAATGATAGAATTTTCCGGTACGAACTAACTTTCCCAAACGGAAAGAACTTTTCGAACAACCCAATATTTTGCTTTTGGCGCATTAAATATACACTTTTAAAAATTAAATATTATTGATAAACATGATGTGCTATTCCTCAAATGCAGCCAGTGAAAACAATTTTTCAGTTGTTCCAAAAGCATTACATAAGAGTAATTATCAGAAAAGCAGCAATTTCTTATCCCATGCGTTTTGTGGACGTATTTTTAAAATTAAAAAAAAAGGTGACTTAAAATATCAATAGTAATCAGTTATACATATAAACTGTGACTGTTTGCTTATTGAAATTGAAATATAATATTAATTTTTAAAGCCAATATCATTCCCTCACTATGTCCCCATTCACACACGTAGGACAGAAAATGAGTTATCTGCCATTATGGCGTGTATGTTTATAATGTTTTTATAAAATCCTTTAAAGATACTTAAATAAATATTTAGCCACCTAATTACATTACTAATGTTTTGTGCAATGAAAGGAATTAGGACACTTTCTATTGTTGTCCCTAGTAATTGACATAATTCCCTCACATTTATAAACTTCTCCCTATTTACTCAGTAAAGGGCACACATGCATTATAAAGATCTAGGATAGTTTGCATAGGAATAAAGTAATAAAACCGTCTTGTTTTTTACTCAACAACATTCTCCAATAGTTAGCACGTGGCATTTAAGTATTAGATCAAAGTAAATATTTTTATTACTTGTTATTCCCTTATCTATTATAAATTTAATAAAAGCAAATAAAATTTCTTTTTCTGTTAATATATTTTTGGAAATGTGTTACAAAAGATATTTGGCAATTGAAAATATACCTAAGCGTAATCATTTTTGTACAAAGGGATTTTTACAAGTAGGGTAGAACGGGGCTTGTTAGCCCATTTTTTCTTCATTTTATTTTACTAAAATTTTTAATTATTTAAATTAAAATTTATAATTTTTTTTAAGCTTGAACAATCAGCGTACCTCAAAGCATAACCACGTATGAAAAAAATTGAAAAATATTAATTAATAGTTTCTATATGAAGCTCAGAAGGACATCAAGGTACTGACCAACCTGCCCCGTCAAACGGGGTAGGTTGGCCCACTAAATATATTTTATATTCGGATTGCTAACGGAAATGAAAAAACACATAACATATCAAATGTAATTTTAGTTTGGTATAAAAAAGATTCAAAGGATAAGAAAATATATTTTATTCAACTTAACTACTGCCTTCATCGAAATCTTTCTCACCATTACAGTGAATGCAAACATAAAATATTATGTCATGTCCACAGTGACATACGATTCGTGTGCCCAACGTTTGCACCTGGTACATTGAATCCACTCTTCTCCTGATTTACTAGTTTTTAATGATTTAAAACCGAGAAGACATTCGCTTTGTCTTTATGTTCTTTTTTACTGAATAGATCTACTGGTTCTTTGATTGATCTCTTGTTCAATTTCACTTCGAGAACAGCAAGTTTCATTGTATCTTTTGGAACCTTTCCTCTGTCTGATTTTTTAACATAATTACGAACCATCTTGGCATATCGAGATGAGGCAGTAGCTCTAGCAGGCCCTAGACAAAATTATTGGGACCCATATTAATGCAAGTTGCTTTTAAAGTAATTTTAAATAATGACATTTACATTTTTTATTGAGAATACAATAAACTAATACAATAATTTTATAATAAAATATCTCTAAATAAACTTTCAGAAACTTCCTAGCTTTCAAGAAACATCTAGACCTCGAGTCTCTTTTACATTACGCCGTTTTTTCGTCAGCTATTTACGCAATAAAAGAAAACATATTTTGTGAATTCAGATAAGTTATAAATTTTAGATTTTTTATGGAATGTCAATATTACTTTTATTATTATTATTTTCTGTTTATAAAGCAGGGTTCCTCCGATTTATGGACCTGGACATTTGTCTTATTTACTTATCAGTTAATACCGCCCTGTCCAGTAACACACTACTTAATTAAGGAATTTTATAGATTTTTATAGGCTTATGAATATAGAAAACAAATTCTTGGACTGCGGGGATGCCACAGATTAAATGGGCCAACTTTCCCCATATCACCATTTTGGTTTTTGATCGTCGTATCAAAATATTCTGTTAATTTTGTTTAAAAGCAGTAAGTAGAAAACAAGCTCTGAACAATGATCTTTTAAATTGCTATTCACCAAAAGTGAAACTTTAATTTAGAAACAAATCAGAAACGATTATTTATAAATGCAAAAAAACTTACCTGAGTGAAAATTTGAAAAGGCTTTCGTTTGATTGCTTCTGCACTGTTGATGCTGTTGACGGTGAAAGAAGACGTGAAAAGACACAGGTCACTTAGCTAGTAACGCTATCCACCAGATAGTTTGTAAAATATCGCAGATGGGCCAACCTGCCCCTATGGTCAACATGCTCGTGTCTCCCCTACTTCATCATTTTCTTTCAATCATTTCCTCACAATTTTAATGTATGAAGTAATGATCTGAATCCACTTATAGTATGTACTATACAATATAAAACTAATCTAATACAATAAAATACGTATTAAAAACCCATAAGATTTTTAATTGGAATAAATAAGGTTAATTTATTTTGGGAAATTTCATTTGCGCTCAATTTAAAAAACAGCCACTTTTCAAATTCTTTAATGAGCAAACTTCGTTAAGTATTTTTTTTATCTTGCATCTTTTCCAGCATTTGCTTCAATTGAAATAACTTTCGAGATTTTAACATATTCTGTGTCATATTCATAATGTAAATCAGGTAAAATTTGCTTGTTTTCGTCAAAGAATGCTTGAAAAATCTTCAAGAGCCGTAGTTTACCTAATCTATGAGTAAAAAATTCTGACTTGAAATGTCATACTAAACTAATGTTTTCATTTCCTTTACATCAACTCGTCATCATCACACATCGGTAATAGGTAAACAGAGAAAAAACCTGACAACTCTTGTAATTAAAAAAAAAAGTTTAAAATATTTAAAATTCATCAAAATTAACGTTAAATAGAGAAAAAACTATCGTTAAAATGAGACTAAATCAACATAAAAATTAATATAGATAAATCATGACCATTGAAATCTATCGTTAAGTTGAGGAAATCGATAAATTGGGTATCATTAAATCGGAGTTATAGTGTATTTTTACATCTAATTCAAATCCAAACAAGCTTTAGCTTAGATTTTTTTCTAACGAGGTGTAATTGAAAGTGTATTTATTATTCATGGAATTAAGATATAATTAAATTTTGGTTTAGTTTTGTCATCTTATTTACTCATCTAGCATGCATTCAAGTTAACGGCGAAATAATCTAATCTTTTTTATATTGAAGAATAGGTTTTTAATTTTAATTTTGTCGCATTTTTACGCTACTGTTGATTAAATGGATTTGCATTCAATAATTTTGTATCAAGTCCTGTTTATTAACACATACTAATAAAAAAGATGTGTAAATTGATTGCTTATTAAATGTGTTAAGAGATTATTAGCAACAAAGTCCTATTTCTTTCCCTAAACTATTTCTGTTGTCGTCAGAAATCTGTTGTCCATTATTGGACAGCTGCCAAAAAAGGGTTGCTATTTTTATTGTTCATAAATCACTTCTACATTTCACATAATCGCAATTTTTGCATCACCGATTAACTTAAAAATTTTTACTTTTTAATTGAATTTGTTTGAAATATATACAGTCTGTCTCACAAGTTTAGGCCCAACAAGAAAATGGCGTTTATGAAATGAAAATACAGAATTAAAAATATATATATATTTACTTAGATTCTGTAAAATTATTCGAATAAATCATATTAAAATGAATAAATGAGCTCATTATCATAACTTTCATAAAAACATGATAAAATTATGTAACTATACAGTGTTTTATAAGTTTAGGCACAATAAAAAAAAAAAGACACCATTTAACACTTTTACATGATGTTATTTATTAATAGTATTTCTTTGAATAACTTCAAATAATTGTGTTTCCATTGAACAAATTAGTTTTTGAAATATTATTAGTGGCAGAGAATACCATGCTTTTTCAATGACCGCTTTTAGCTCTTTAGTAGAATCATATTGCTTTCCATTTTTGTATACTTCGCAGTTTAAGATACCCCAAATATTCACAATTGTATTTAGGTCCGGGCTTAAAGCTGGTCAATCTAAAACGTTGACATTTCAGGCGAAAAACCACTGTTTTGTACTACGTGAGTCGTGGATTGAAGCAGTGTCGTGCTGAAAACTCCATTCAGGCTCAACATCCCCTAAGATGTCACCAAATGAAAATAGATTATGCTCTAAGTGTCTCTTGATACTTTCTTGAATTTTGTTCCCCATGGAAAAATGCCAGGCAGGTTTGGCCATTAACCTCTTCGCAACGAGCGTCAATTACTTATTTTTTATTTTCTAGGCACCACTCTTTCTGAACAGAATTTTTTGTATTGTTTAATCTCCGAAATTCTGTAATTTCATACAGCAAAATTATCTGTGAAAAAATACTGCTGTGTCCAAATTCAAGGATTTTGAACACCCTATACGGCACGTATACGTGTCGCTCGTCGAGAAGGGGTTAAAGCCAATCGCCTTCCAAACCATCAGAGTCTTACCGCCTTGTTGTCTACTGAAGAAAGTACGTGGCTGTTTCCTGGGGTCATGCCAGTAACAATTCCAGTCATCTGGTTCATCCAGATTCTACTTCTTTTCGTCGCTGAATAATATGGTGAGCCACTTATCCCCGTGCGACCTGTACTTTCGAGCCCAATCTATTCTGGCCGGTTAATGGTGTGGTTTTAATCGCGGTTTGCAACAACACATTTTCTTTAAAATAATGTTATTCCAGTCTCTTATTCACCTATGTATTGTGTCCTTTGAGACATTGATACCGATATTATTTTTAATTTCCTTATGGATATATTTTGCTTTGACATCGATCTTCCAATTTTTCGATCAGTCCGAACACTTGTTACACATGGCCGCACGCATCATGGTTTCCGGTCGAAATTGTTATTTCTAGCAAATACTCTGTATATCCCTCGCTTTGAACGATTTAATATTCTAGAAGTTTCAATAACGGGTTTATTTTTCGATTTCAACTTAAATATTTTTTTAATTTTCCTCTTTTGTGAATTCCGTAGCATTCGGCATCTTAACCTCTTGAAGGGCGGTGGGATATAATATTATAATACATTCCACTTAATTTTAATTCAAAATGCCACATTGACACCAGGATTTTGAATTAAAATTTTGCTTTTATATCTTATGTGAAGAAAAGCTGTTACTTATTTTCAAATAAGATTGTTTGTAAATCCTGGTGTCAATCAATCATTTCAACATTTTAGCAATAGAAGTACTTTGCCCCTCAAAGGGTTAAAAGACTAACGGAAATTGAATATTTGCTGTTATACTGCTCAGTAAAAACAGTTCGTTGGTCGGAACAGCTGGTTGGTTTAAATCAATCCAGCATTTGTTAACGTTTTCATATAATGTGCCTGAACTTTTGAAACGGTGGTTTGTTAACAAAAATATAAAAAGGCTATTTTTAAAATAAATATTGCCGATGGAAACGTTTTAATATCTCTACTATGTTTCATTTTAATTTCATTTTGAATATCTATTGTGAAATTATTCTCCTTCCAATTTTTTTTATCATATTTTAGTGTGTGCCTAAACGTTTGAGACAGACTGTACCAATTGCTTGGAATTTTAGAGAAAGAGATCAATTTGTTGCGATTGTTGAATACAAGACAATCTTTCAGTGGGAACTATATCTTGCTCTTTCACCGTACCGAAGGATTTTGTAATTATATTATCGTAATGTTGCAAAACGTATCTAAGTGACTCCCCTTATCCTTTATACGCTTCAAAAAGCCCTCCAGGAAAAACCAGGGCTTTGCATACGGACGAAGCGTTGAACGGCTAAACAGCGCCATCTGCTTGATCGTGGTCGACCTCTACCCAATGATGTATCCGTGTCTTGCATCTTCGCGTTCACCTGCTGTGTCGTCTTTCACCATAGCCGTTCTACGCTTCGTCCGTATGCAAAGTCCTGATTTTTTCCTGGAGAGCTTTTTGAAGCTTATAAAGCGGTATGACAAATGTCTCAATGTACTTTGTATTTATGTGGAAAAAAAGTTATGTTTTATCTTTAATGTCTCATTACATATTTTGTCTTTCATACACACCTCTGTCCACAGTCGCCAGGGGAAACTTATTTTCCGACTGCCCCTCGTATTATCTAATATTCAATTATTCCTATATAAAATGTGTTACTTTCGTAAAAGAACATAACAAGCATCAGCTTTAGTTTTGAAAAATTTTATTTCTGTGCGGAAAAAAATATATATTGTTTTCGCTAAATATCAATATTTTTTAATGGAGTTTAGATACAATTATTTTTTTTCTTTTTTGCGCGTGTGTGGTGAGAAAGACATCTACATAGGCTAGATTTAAAATGAAATACTATTTTGCTTTAAAAAACTGTAATAAATTTATTTATTTGTCAAATATTAACAAAAATTTCATCTATCACGTTTATAACTAACTTGATAACTAATTTATATTAAATTAAAGATATGTATATTTTTTAAGAGGTTGGAACTCTAAATGCACATGTTTCTGCCTTTTATCAGTACGCCAACTCACTAAAAAATAAATAAACTAATTCAAACACAAACTCAACTTCTCAAAAATGAGTGAAATTCAAATTCAAAATTTCTCAATCAAATTCAAATCTCAAATTCGAATCTCAAATTAAAAATTTATAAAATGAATTCGCTGAAATTCAAACTCATTTTATAAAAAGAGCGAAGTTCACAAAGAAACTCACTTTTTAAGAAAAAAATATAAATAAATAAGAAAAAGAAATTTAATAGAAAAAGGGGAAAAAATATTTTGCATAATTTTATGAACTTACAATAGTGATGACAAAATTTCTTTAAATAATTTGGTATTCGAACAAGACCTAAACTATTTAGGTGTAATTGAAATAATTTAATTAATATAATTAATCTCTACTAATTAATATTAAATTCTAAAATACTTGAATGGTTTTTAGTGTTAAATTCTTAGGGTAATTTTCTCTTCAAAATGTCACCTATAATTAAAAACATTTCCGTACATATTTTTATTTATTTTTTATTATTATTTAAGGGTGTTGATAAGTGAGATCTCAAACTCCCTTTCCTAATGTTAAACTTATTGGCGTTGAATGCATTCTTTTTTTCAAAATATCTCCAAAGAAAATTAACATTTTTAACTTTTTTTTCGGAGTTCTCGTCTTAAAGGATCTCTCTTTTATTTTTTTAGTTTACAAAATATTTCTAAAATATATGCTTCATTTTATTGAGTATTGAAATCTTACTCACAGTTCATCACCTTTTAACACATAAAATATTAAGATTTAGAGGGGAGAACTTTCCATGTTTTCGCAGATTTCCGATTGTGTGATTTTTGTGCGTTAAAACGTTGTTTAAGGTTTTAGTTCAAGAATTAAAATTCGCACAAAGTGTCTGATTTATGCTTATAAAAAAAAAATAAAAAAAATAAAAAAATATGGTCAACTATCGTTAGAAATTAAGTCAAATAAATTCAGGATAATGATTTTTTTTTTTTTTGGTGGGGGGGGAGGGGGGGGTGGAGATGTTTTTCTCAAATCTACAGGGACTAATTTATGATATAGTCATGGAGATATTCTTAAACGCACAAAATTTACAATTATTCTTATTCAGAAAATAAGAAATAAGAAATCAAATAACAATCTCTGTATAGGTTGGAAGAAAGTATCTGTAAAGGCATCTTTTAGAAAAAGGTATCAAAGATGGAGATTTTAGCCAATTTTAGAGACAACTGTCAAGTAAAGGTCTTCATTGAGTAAAAATCTATTACAAAGCAGAAGCAAGAAGTAATACATTTGTTAAAATAGTTATGAGTGGGCGCTGTCGTCGTAAATTAAAAAAAAAAAAAAAGTATACGCTAGAGGTATACGCTAGCTTTACTTGAATATCACTACTTGTTAATCACCGTTCAAAAAATTTCTGGGGTTTTTTAATACCACATGACTTGTTATAGAAATTTGTGTAGCAAATAGATTTCATGGTGCTTCAAACATGCACGGAGGGGGGGGGGGGGGGGTACAGTGGAATCTCCCACCCAGGCTCAGAGATACGATAACCAAGCCAGCCAATATATAAACCAAGCCATTTTCATACTTGGTGCTATGCAAACGTGTTAAATCTTGTAAACTCGGACACTGTACAAGCAGGTAAAATGACTCGAGTTAGTTAAAATACGTGCGCCCTCTTAAAATCCAAGGTCTGCGCCAATTTCTCTAGCCCAGTACGATCCCGAGATGTTCGATACTTTCTGATCAACACTGTAAGTGTTCTTTACATTTTAGAAAGTTATCAATATGAAAACATTTTAGTATGCAAAATTAGTTTGACCAGCAGAAGATTAACCGTCAGTGATATTCCGGTATCATTTGCATCATTAATTTATATATAAAACACTAGGGAGCTCTGCCCCCTGCTCGCTACGCTCACCAACCCCCGTTCTGATTTCACAGCCTCTTAAAACCTGGTAATGTATCCTGTTTTAAAAAGATGATGATGATGATATCACGAACGGCGACTTTCTTCTGTAATCAGGCTTTTTCATTTAATTCATCTTTTTTATTTTTAATATTCATGTGTAAACACAATTTTTATGACGTAATTTTCTTTATTTCCTGCTTTCAACACGTGATCATTTAATTATTATTTTAAACTTTCATTATTGTTTTTAATAGTCTCGCGCAAATACATTTTTTATTTGGGATAAAACAAAATCCTTTGCGCTTATTTAGAAATTGGCAACAACATAAAAAAATGACTTTTTCAATAAAAGATTTTTTACTCGATTTTTAATATTCATGTGTAAACACAATTTTTATTACGTAATTTTCTTTATTTCCTGCTTTCAACACGTGATCATTTAATTATTATTTTAAACTTTCATTATTGTTTTTTGTTTTTAATAGTCTCGCGCAAATACATTTTTTATTTGAGATAAAACATAATCCTTTGCGCTTATTTAGAAATTGGCAACAATATAAAAAATGACTTTTTCATTAAAAGATTTTTTTAGTTTTTATTGTCCGATCGTGATAATTTTTTTTATTTCTGAAAGCTTGTTATATTTCGCGTCTGGTGGTATGATTTTCGAATCCGTAGGATGGCTAGAAAAAAAGTAATAGCTCCTCAAAAAAGTCCCTAGTAAAAAAGTGATGAGAATAACCTGGAATATCTACGCAGAATTTGATTGGTCCATTTCGTTTTTGGCACAGTTCCAGATTACTTATTTTTAATATAGAAGGATTTTTGTGTCTTCGACGTCAGCGTTATGTGCTGCTATCTAAGGTTTAAGAATGTTTATAGTAATTTCAGCTAATTTCTGTACAATACCGTTTTCTTGTTGTCCAGGAAAGATATTTGCCTTATAAGAGTCCTCTCTTCATAAATATTATAAAAATGTACAATCGGCCCAAAAACAAAAAATCGGAACCACTATTGTATCGCCAAATAGGCGCAAAGGAACACGAAAACAGCCATTTGATTAGGAATTATGTTTTCTTTAAATAAAAAAAATAAGCTTAGGGGGCAGACCTCATATTGAAACTCTAACAAACTTTGCAATTTTCAATACGAACAGCTAATTTTAACATTATATTGGTATTTTCGGTAAATTTTACCCAGTATTAGCAATTACCAAATGAGAAGGCATTCGGTGAAGAAGTTTAGGAGTTATGCAGATATAAAATTTTGAACTTCTAATGTTAAATTCTTTTACTTGCAAAACAAACTGCAATGCGCGTAGTTTTTTTAAGCTTAATTCGAAATCTACTAGGGAAAATGAGCTGAAAGTTTGGATTTGCAAGCTTCTAGTAATAGATTTCTGTTATTATTTTTGTTTTTATAAATTACAATATATTTTTCCAATATTAATGTAAATAATATGTAAAATGTAAAATTAAAATAAATATGTATCGTAACCTATACAGATTTGACCCGAAATAAATTTCTAGAAGCTTCAAATATGCAAACCCTAAATTTCAATTCATTCCGCCCAGTAGTTTTTGAGTTATGCTTAAGACACTATGCGCTTCACAACTTGTTTTGCGATTATTAAATTTTTTTATTTAACATTAGGTGTTCAAAACATTACTAATGCATAATTCCTAAATATCTTTATCGAATGAACTCCAGATTGGTACCCCACAAGGTTAAAAATTTCTGAAAAATTCAAATATGGTGTCAAAATTAGGTGTTTGTATTTGTAACAATTTCAATATGAAGACGACGCCCTAAGCTTACTTTTTTAACATACATTTAAAGAAGACATAATTCCTAGTCGAATGGCTATTTTTGTTTATCTCTGCGTGTATTTGGTGATAAAATAATATGAGGATTCTATTTTCTTTTCTTTTTTTTTTCTGGGAGGGGGGGGGGGGAGATCGACCATACTTAGTAAATTTCATTAATGGTCTACTTCACTTACATATATTTAGATTTCGCGTTAAGAATTAATATATATATATATATGGTGGGATTTTCAGATCCTAACCAATATTTAAATGACACGTCCGAAAAGTTATCTTAAGTGGAAATCTTAAATATATTGTGCGAACCCTCATTCCAGAAATCCATAACAATTAAAACAAAGGGTTTATCGATAAGAATAATATTAGCTTTTATTTTATTTATTTTGCGCGGGGGGGGGGGGGGGGGGAGGTAATGTAAGGTGTACTGTAATTCCATGTGTTTTTTGACGTCCTTTGAGAAAGACGAACACTTTATATACAGGAATCAACCTCAATTTATTTATTTCTCAATAAGGAATCACATTTGCCGACCTTTTAATTAAAGTTATTTTACTGTTAAATCTTATAAGTACCAACCATATTGACCACTATCAATCCAATACGGAATATAAAAAAAATTCTCATTTGCTAAAACTAATTTTATTTTTTATTTTTCTAGGAAAACTTAATGACGTTTCAAGAATTTCCAGAAAAAGCAAAAGAAATGGTAATTCAGAAGTCAAGCATGCAGACGACAAGTTTCATGAAGCGGAGCTAACAATATCCTCCTCTTGTTCTAATTGTAAAAGTACAACGACATTTCCCAATTCTATTGCCGATAAAATACACTTTTTACAAGGGAAAACTCCATTACCTCACCATCGAGATCGCACTCATACTTCCAGAGCTAAAGTTGTTCCAAAAGAGTCTGAGAGAATTGCGTTCTCACGAAAATACAACCCGGACTCGGGAGCAGAAAACGATGGATTCGTACCAGTTCCTGGACCTTACGGTACTAGATCGGGTCGTTCACGACAAAACTCTTTGAAATCACCAGTCGATGATCTGTATAAGGCTACTCCAAGTACTAGAAGACCATCAAAGCGTTCACATGATAAGAATCTCCATACAATAAGACAAACATCACGAGTTAAACACCCTCAAAATGTTCAAAGAAGAGCGCAATACAGGCATCCAAAAATTTACGATGAATTAGCTGTGAAAGAAAGTATATCAAGTGAAAATATATTAGGAAACGGAAATTTTGAAATTATCAAAGGGGGTATATTCTCGGATCAGGATGCGAATGAAATCCTGGGAAGCCGGAGAATCAGCCGTGGTTTTGGATCTTATATAATGCCAACATACCGACAAAGTCAGAATCGATATACATCAGCTCAAAAGATCCAGTTTCCCCATTTTTACCAAGGCCGCATTCAAAATCCAGTACAACCTATGTTTTATCCTAGAGCACCATTTTAAAAAACAGTTGAGCTGTCAAAAGAGTAAATCAAACTTGAGTCTTAATTCAGAATAAAACTGAAGGAAAAAATATATATGCAAAGACTATTTATTGCAAATAATGGAATCTAATGCATCACACCTGTACTCCAAATTACAAAAAAAAAGCACATTCAATCACCAAGAGCAAGACTCGGAGAAAAACATTAAAATGAAATTACTGAACATAGATAAGTAAATAACTGTAAGCGAAATTTTATTCCAACACCTGATTTTTTTTTTGTTGTTGTTTTCAAGGATTGAGACAAGACAAAATTTTTAATTACCTTCTTGTCTTCTGAATGTTCTTTAAAAGGAATAAATGCATTGTCTATGTTTAAATTATAGATGTATTTAATTTTTGTAATTCTATAAAAATTACTTTCAGATTCGGACATTAATTGAAAAAAACTTCAGAAGTACGAAGAAATACAATTGATCATTTTTAAATGTTCACATTTGATTACTAATAGGCTTTCTTGAAAAAATAAGAACTTAACTTTTTGTGCTTCGACGGTACTTTTGAGTACTATTAAAGAAAAATTAATAAAAAATTAATTTAATCAGTCTATTAATAAAAGTAGGTTTTACTTTCCATACAAAATATTTTGCCCGATCACATTTAGAAAGCAAAGTGAAACAGTCAAAGCTAAATATTTAAAAAAAATGGTTATTTTCTCAACCATTTACAGATATAAAATTTTGAACTTCTAACGTTAAATTCTTTTACTTGCAAAACAAGCTGCAATGCGTGTAGTTTTTTTAAGCTTAATTCAAAATCTACTAGGCAGAATGAGCTGAAAGTTTGGATTTGCAAGCTTCTAGTAATAGATTTTTTGTGCAAAGTGTGGATTTTCTCTTATTCAAAAATGTTATATGAAAAATTTGCAACTACAAAACCATTTACAGATTAGAATCACAATACATTAATTTATATTGTCTTTATAAGAATTGCGAGATTTTCAGAACAGTATTTTTTGTTAATTAATCGAATTATTCTTATAAATAGTTTACAAAAAGAACTATAACCACTGATTTATTAAATCTGATTTAATGAAAAAAACTTATCTAGATTTCATATTATTTTTATATAAATTTTCTAATATATCTTCCTCAGACATTAAAGAAAATAATTATCGAGGTGGAGCAATTTCTTGGTACATAATTTGGAGCATAAAAGTTTAAACAAATTTTGAAAAGATATTCTAACCCACCATCTTGTCTAGTGGTTAGGATACTGGATATCTAGTTGAGAATTACCAAATTTGAATCTTAATTATAGTTTCATCAATTAGAGTTAATCAGAATATATTTCCCAGCATAGGTCCCAATTCACTGATAAGAAAAAAGGACTGAAAAAAGTTTACTGTTATTGTTGCTGCTTTGTCCAAATCATCGAAAGATGTTGCACTTCTTCAAAGATGTTCCTACAATTTTGATCCTTGCCGGAAGGAGGATATTCTCCCAGCTCAGTATATCTCTCCCACCTATCGATTTCCTAGTGGGAAGATTTCCCATACCACTGACTTTACATGCGGGTCCGTGAATCTATATGGTGCAAACAGCAGTACAATGTTCCCCCGAAGGACACCCTCCCAAATACTGAACGTTGCCTGATGTTACTTAACTTCAGTGTTCTGAAGGGAACCAGTACTGTATATCATATGTCATTGGCACAAGATTTTTCAGTGGAAAACCAATTACAAACTACTTTACAACATTTGCCATTTTATTGCTGAAGTGCAGTATAGTGTTATCCACAGAAAAAAGCATATTATGTTTTAAAAAAGTTTCTTTACTGATATTCCCTTGTTGAGATGAGATATAAATTCTTAAAAAAGGTGATTACCTTTTTATATTAAAAAATAAATAAAACCAAAAGAATCAAAACCCACAAAAAGTACCTTTATAGATAAAAATGATGAAAAATAAAAACTAATCTTCTTAATAAATTCTAAATTCCAAATGAATTGATTTTCTTTTCATTTCTTGATCTCGAAATCTCTTTTTTTAAAATATGGATGCAAGAAACGTTTATTTCAATACTGCAACTTAAATTTATATTTTTTAAATGTGGTATCTGAACAGCATAATTATAAGAAATGAAAATTCTCAGTTCTAAAAGTAATGAACAAGTTTAATTAACAGGTGTTTGCATAGAAGAAGAAAAAAATAATTCCTAGAAAAAATTTTGTAGGAAAAAAAGAAATCAACAACATAAAATCTGAAGTTTTCTTTCTAGTGACTTCATCTTGCAGCTTTTACTGACTTGAGTGCTGATAAACTAATCAAGCAGTATGGCCCTTATTATCGCATGGGCTAATCGGGACTTTGCTCAGGGGCCCCCCCAAATCCATATGTTAATTTATTAAAATATTTACTTTTTTCTCCCCCTAATTCCATTTCTGAAAATTTTTAAATACGAAATACAAATTTCATCTTTAAAAGATGCTACTAAACTTTCTGAAAAACAAATTTGATTTTGAACTCATACACTCAGTAGCAAAGCACCGCCCCGCTTTGGCTGCAAGCACAGAGCATAGAACATAATAGCTATATGATTTATTAGCTAAATTGTCACCTTTTTAAGATTTATTAAAAAACCCTTTTTATTTGTGAAGTAGAATCTATTTGATTTGATATCTTGTTGTGTGTAGTACAACTTAAGAAAATGTAAAAAAAAAGGGAACCTGATTAACTCCTATTTACATGTTAGAGTATTTGACACTCTTCCATAAGTTGAAGTTATTAAATTCACTTTAAAGTAATATAACAAGTTGCTAAAGTTATATAAAAGAGTTTTGTTCTGTACTAGGAAAAAAAAAAGATTATTTTTATTAATTAAGGTACTTAATTTAGAATTGGCGGAGCTAAGAATTTTCTTCTATTTAAAATCCAAGGTGCAAAAATATTGTTTATGCATTATACTACACATATGATTGACATCAGTTCTATTTGAATAAAGTTGCAACGATTCGAATGGGGCCCCCTAATTTATCTTTGCCCAGGGCCTTAATTAGTCATGATTGGGGCCTGCAAGCAGTATTTTGTATTGGGTATATATTACTCAAATAGTATACAGTAGTATGTAACTAGCAAAATCAGTTTGTTAAAAATAATAATCCACGTCATTTATTATAAAGGGTTCATTAATTAATAGGATAAAGGTTAGCTAATTAATAAACCTCAAATGTTATTTTTAACAGTATTACAAAAAATACTAAATTACAAAATTTCATTTGATTTTTAAATATCATTAGAAGAAAATTGAGATAATAAAATTAATTTAAATACTCATTTTTTGTCAATTACTTTACATTGTCTAGCACAAATTTTAATATTTCTTTTACAGTTTTAAATGGTTAATTACAAATTAAAAAATTTTTTAAATAACTTTATAATTGCACTGAATTAAGCATCTGTAACTGAAGTGCAGCAGGCTAGCTTGTGTGAAATTCAGAGAATATATTGCACCCCAGCAAAAATGGTTCATAAGATAATTCCAAATTCAAAAGAAAATACTTTTTAAAAAAGAAGTCTAAAAATAAAATACCACTGAAGTTTTCAACTCATTAAGTTTATATATATATATAAGACATACAGAGTGTATTGTAACTTTAAAAGATCTAAAACTCTAAGCATTTTGGAATAAATTATTTCTCAAATTAATTTTCAACAAACGATGAATGTTGACTAGTCAAATAACAAATCACTCCATTTTCTTACTCATGAGCAGCTGGCATATGTTAGTCCAAGTGAAAAATAATTTTTTCCAATGTCCACACCCGCTTTATCAAGTGTAAGTCCAGCGATCAATAACTACTTATGGTGATGCAAAGACACAGGATTGCATATAGGGTTTACATTAGAACTTTAATCTTTAATTATTAGGCCACAGATTGGATTTCAAAAAACAGGCCATATTATTACATCAGTCTTACTATAAGACCTATGTTTGTAATAAATTATATTGTAATTGATCACACAATTGCTGAGAAATCATGTTCATTTCATTGTCAGATGTGAGAGAATACATAGAAAACTTTACACAACTTCAGCTTGCTCCACACTTCAATAAAGAGATTTCACTAGTATGAGTGTTTCCTTTTTATAAGAAATAAATTCCTGAAAAAAAGAGCTGTTGAAAGAATACCTGCGCTCCTAGACAGAGAAAAATTATTATCCCCTTATCAATACATACTTATGCAATTCTATGAAACTAATTGGTAGCAAAAAATTGTTGAAAAGAGAGTAAATATGTACTATATATTATTTCTATGTTAATTAAGCATCATGGTAATAGCTGGATGATGATTGTAGCATCATAGTGGGCAGTACATGCATCCCTATTTAAAAGTATAGAAAACAAAAAAATAGACTTGTTAATAAGAAAATTAGATTTTTTGTTTATTTCATGCATGAAGGTTGGACACTAGAAAAATGAGTAACAACTTCATCTTATGGACAAACACCCCATTGTCCTAGCACTGCCTAGGCTCACTTAACCCCTTCACGATGAGCCATTTAAGGTGAACAAAATATTTGAATTTGAAACACCAGTATTTTAGTACAGCAATTTTCTTTTTATCTAATCTCAGATTTTCAATGATTAAATAAGGTAAATATTTCAATATAGAAAAACTGCTAACACAATTAAAAGAAGTGTAAAAGATGCTTGTTGCAAAATACTGTTAATAGTAGAACCTGTCTAGTATGAAAAAACATTTGTCATTAATTCTTTCTTTAGAAAAATCATTAAAATAAGATATATTTGTTAACATTTGTGGATAAATAAATATTTTTCTGAAAATAATTCTGTGGCTATTTTCCTAAAAGATATGAAGTGTTTATATTTTTTAATCTCAATTTTTCCTATAAAATGTATATATACTTGAATATTTCAGTGTTGTATTTTAAAAATAAATGTAATGTAATGTGTAAAAATAAATTAACTATCAGCAGGAAAAGAAAGAGAAATTATGTGCTAAAGGTTTTCTCTTGACAAGATTAGTTAGCAAATTTTGCAAGAAAACTGGGAAACAAACAAATCAAACAGTAAATCACAAATAAATAAATTTTCATAAAAATATTTTAGCAGGCAAATTTCCATTTAGTTTTTTCCTCCCTCGAAATCTCAATGATAAGAAAAAAAATGTGTCATTAAGGTAAAAATTTTTTTAATAAATACTATATAGTATGTATATAACAAAACAGTGAGATATTTCAAGTTGTTAGTATTGCATTAAAGAAATACATGTCAATGAAATGTTGTATGAGAAAAAAAAGAACATTATAAAGACAATGTTTTTTTAAAAATAACAAATTTATTTATTTTCAAAGCACTTCCAGTTTCAAAATACACACCATATATATATTTTTTTAATTTAAAAGCCCAAAAAAGAATCATAGTAAAAAGCTTAAAATTCAGAAAGTGTTGTATATACGTAAAAAGGCCTGATTATTCTGCAATAAGCAGTAAAACACTTTCATCAATATAATTTGTCATCAATGATATTTATATATAACAAGTTTAAAATGTCAATTATGTAAAAAGATATTTAAAAATGGATGGAAGACATACATCTAAATTACTTATATCTAATCTAAAAAACTAGACATCTCAATTGAATCACTCTTATCAACTGTATATATATATATATATACAAATTAAAAAAATATTGATATAAACAGAAATTTATATGAGAGTACTTAAGTTATATATCTAAGCAAGCATTTTGTTTAGATATTAGCATCAGTCATTTTTTTCCATTACTTGAAAAAAAAAAAATCACTGCAACAATTTGACAATTATGATAAAATAGCAGTAAAATATTTTAAGATTCATACTGATACGTGAATAATTAATATCATTAAGTTATAATGAAGCAAGGCTTCCAAATGGTTTGTTTTTTACCGGTTACTTAGGAAATACCAGTATTTCCTAAGAAAAATTTCCATGGTATGTTTCTACAACATTCGCAAAAGAAACAACCTTCAAGATAAGTTTCTATAAAATTTGTAAGAAAAACCTAAACAGATGATTATTTTCTTTTGAAAAAGTGATATTCAAAAAACAAACCATTTGGGAACCTTAATAAAGGAACATCACTGTAGTCCCAAAAGGGCTTATTGTACTCTTTTATTTTTTATTATTAGTTTTAATTATAACAGTATTTATGCTTGTCTTATCTGAGAATATTTTATAATAAATTAATTCTATATTTAGTTTGAACACATACAAATAGGTAACAAAATTTTAAAAACAGTAATTTTTAGTCTTTCTTCATCCAGCTAAATAAAGCATACAATCACTTTTAAATAGAAAAAAATCCAATTCCAAAATTTCTGGAATAAAGATTATATAATGTAACTTTAATACTATGCATTAATTTATTCATTTTATACCCCAGTAATTTATTCATTAAGTTGAATTGAGCAAGTAAATTAAGCTAAAATTTTGTTACTTGAAACTGTATTTAAACAATATTAGATTTTCCATTAACAAGAGATAAATTCTAAGACCTTGTTTAAAGTACATCACAATTTTTTAATTATTTTTAAATATAAAAATTCATTTCATCATTAAACTATAATTTAAAAATTTCTCATTATTGCCAAGATGTATTAATAGCTGCAAGTCATATTATTTATTCATGTGTTGATTTACATATAAATATTTTTTTTTTGGTTTAACTTACTCAAGACCAAAAATATCTGTCATGTATATGTATATATATATATATATATATATATTTTTCTTAATTGCTACATATACATATATATGGCTTATGATAAACATTTTACAATACAATAACAAATAACTGTATGAAAAAATAGTTTCCAGCATTTAAATCTATCCATAGAGAGATAAAATAATTTTATTATTAAAACAGTTGAATTTAATTAAATATATACATATCTATTCAAATGCATGAGAAGTACCAATAATAAAAGCAGTTTTGTAATTCAACAATAAATCTGTGAAAGTCAAACAATTTTTATAGCTGAAAATTGAAACATGTCCAAATAATTCCAAGATTTTAATCTCAAATAAAACTTTATCTACATAATCATAATCAATATGGTCATTCTAAAATAAGGAAAATTATTTTCAGTCTATTAAGCACTATATAACAACATTTATAATTTTTTGGTGCACTTATGTTTTTAGTACAGCAAAATAAAAGAATTGGTAATATCTTGAGCTGAGATATACAGTCTAGTCGAGTAATTGTCAACACAACATTGCAGTTGTAAGTAGAAACATTCAACTTGTTTGTTGACATTGTTATACAACATCTCAGGAAATTTCTAGCTATAGAATATAGATATACAGGGTGGTACAAATTATTGAGTGCATTTCATGTTCGGGGAAAAAAAAAAAAAAAAAAAAAAAAAATTAGATGCGTACATGTTTATTGTTTACTTGAAAAGACAATTTAAAACAGTTTTACACAACAACATTTTAAACATTAAATAAGTTTCACATAAGCTGGTAGATGGCACAACAACATTGTGCAGGGAAAATTTACTGATTGTGTCAGTCTGCAAATGGCTACTGTACAGGAAAAAGCAATGTGCATTTTGTAGTTCCATGAAAGCAAATCTGTTATAACTGTTCAGAGATGTTTTTGTTTAGAATACTCAAGGCCTCTACAAAATGTTGGTACCAACAATTTAAGGAGATGGGAAATGTGGAACTTATTTAATGTTTAAAATTTTGTTGAGTAAAACTATTTTTTATTGTCTTTCCAAGAAAACAATAAACATGTACATACCTCATTTTTTTTTTTTTTTTTCGAACATGAAATGCACTTAATAATTTTGGACCATCTTGTAGTTCAAGAATAGGAACAGCAAGCAAAGTCTTCTCCAAAATATAAATAATAATAATGTACTGGCAGTAATGCTAAAGATAGCGAGTTGCAACCTTCGACTAATAGATTAAATGTGCATGCAGGAATGGTAAAGTATTCTTCAACTTTTAATATTTTTATGCATGTTTTTAAGTATTTTATGCATGTAGTAAGCAAGGAGTATTATTATGCTGGATTTGATAAGCAATACCTGTCAGTAAAATGAAATATAGCCAGGAACGTGGGAAAATCTATACCACAGTCCTTTTTGCCCCCCCCCCCAATGTTTCTATTTATAGGAAAAGCTAATTCAAAAGTTGAGCTGTTCGTTTGAAATTATTTGTGTTTGACTTTTGAAGATCCATTGTATTCTAAACTTTTAAACCTTTCATACTCACAGGAATTAGTAAGAAAGTGGTTATTTGTTCACATATGTTAAAATAGAGTATTAAAAAACCAATGTGAATAATTTGGGCCAACCAACAGTTTTTTCAAATTCCTTGAGTAAAGTAAGGGATAAATATTGATTTAACAACTAAGATTTCACATCAATTCTGTATTAGCTTGCCACATAATATACATTAATAATTAATCAAAACAGCATGCTAGGCACTTGTTCATTGTAAAATCTCCTGTAAAAAATTAGATGGAGACTTTCATGGAATGTCTGAGAAAAAACAGTTTAACAGAAGCAGTAACATGAATTATTTGAGCATCAGATATACAAAATGCATGAAATAATAATAATAATAATAATAATAATAATAATAAAATCTAATAATATGAATTATATTTCTTTCTTTCTTTCTTTCTTTTTTTTTTTTTTTTTTTTTTTGGTAAAAAATTATTTTAAATTCAAACAAATTTCTAATAAATACTACTCGTAAATAAAATCTACCTATAAATAATATACCTAAAGTTCAAATTTTTTTTTAATATAACTATGATTGAACAATGATGAATTCATGGGGGTAACTGGGAAGGAATATTTTTCCCAGGAAGATTTTTATATTTATATCATGGTAATGATTCAGAAAGAAAAATCCCCTCTCTCTTATGGGAATATAGAAATCTCCTAGGTAAGGAAGAGTGGAGAAGGCCAAAATTTAATACTATAAAGGAACATGAATCATTGAATGTTTTATATTCAATTAAAACACTTTTTTCATAATATATTATATAAAATTGCTTGAAACTTTTGATTGTTTTTTAATAGGCTGGTTGTTTTTAAATAATTAATACTTTTCATTTAAATACTATAGTTCAAAAGAATAAAAACAGAAATAATAGCTATAAAAATAACAAACTAAAATAAAAATATGAATATACAATAAAATAAATAAACATTAACAGTATAATATGAACCAAATTTACATACAGTCATACACATAATTCATGTTGTCAATCTAATTACATTATCACTACATGATTTGATCACAGTTTTATTTGATTTGATTTTATAATTTATCAGATTTTTAAAGGACTATTCAAGCTGTCTTACATTGTTATTACTACTAATAATATCACTATCAATATTGTCATCATCATTTTAAAATTTTCATATTAAAATATGGCTGACATGAACATTTCTCATTAAAATAAATCTATAAGAGAAATGCATAACATTTTAAAATAAACATTTATTTAGAAATATTTTTTTTTAGGCTGAAACTTATGAACAGTAAAAATATTAAATTGGTGATGAAGGATCACTTGTAACAAATTAAAGTTTTAACTGTTAAAAGTTTTTATTGGAAAAGCTAACTAATTTCCAACTGGCTCACTATTATTTAAATCAATTTTCGATTCAAAACCATAAATTAATACATTTTGTCCCAATTTAGGAAAAATGCAAGATATTATTTATCTTATTTTTAAAGAAACCCACACCATCACCATTGCACCCATCTACAGAAAGAAAGAAAAGGGTTATTTCTTAACTTATTCAAAATATCTAAATGTGAAAACAACATAATTACATTATAAGCATAATTCTTATAAAAATGAAAGTGAAAAAAAAAAAAAAAAGTTTATTTTCAACACAGAGTGACACAATTTTCACTTTAGTTGAACAGTTATAACACATTAAGTTATGTTTAATCTGTTTTATGAGTCAAAAAAAGTTATAAAAAACTGCAGTTCAATTTCTTCAACCTCTGATTTTACATATAAATGCAAGTGAAACACAGGCTTTGATCATGATGATAAGAATGAGGGTAATAAAATAATAATATCAACTATTTTGCAGTCATGAGCCAACACAAAAATCTATGTATTGAAAAACAAAAAAATTCTTGTGTAAATAAAAGGTGTGCAATATTTTTTGGCATAATTAAAAACCATGATTATCTAATCAATGTAAAAGCAATAAGGGTATATATGAGTATCAATACAATATTGTTTTACAAGAATAGAATCAGGTGACTTGATATATAACAAACAGCATTCTTAAAACAATTTCATTCATAAAATTGTAAAACAATACAGAGCTACAACAAATAAATTTTTTGTACAGACAAACATAAGTTTAAATAAATATTTTAAACATATTTTAATTTTACTCATGACACTAATCACAGACTTTTGGATTATTTACTTAAAATAAGATGAAAAACTCCATTTAATAAAGTACTTCAAAATGAAAATTTTATTTTGATCAATAAGAAAAATAATATGGTTAAAATTGAAAGATTTCATCTTAATCATTGGTTATTGTAAAAACAAATATTTAAAACAAAATGCATTTTTAAAAAATTGCAATATGGCACATTTTATTTCTGAAACACTTATTCATTTCAAAGTTAAATTATGAAATATACATTCCAACAATATATATTTCTTTAAAATTAAGATTGTATTTAGCATTCTAAATACAGCTATTAAGGTAAAAAAAATATTAGCCATTATAAAAATATAACAATGCTTTATTAAGCAAATTCCACGTTTCTCAGCCAAAAAGCCTATCTATTTCAATAATTTTACTGTTAATAATAACTTTTATTACCAAAAGAAGAGTATATTTGAACAAGTAGAAATTAATGATTTATCATATTAGATTACACATAAAGATGAATATTCTAACTGACATTATGACATATTTAAGAAGAAAATTATGCAATTTATGTTTTTTTTTTTTAACTCCAACAATGTTAGCCTTTGCCACATCATTTGAAAAAATACATTTTAACTTATTCTGTCGGATGTGAAATCCTATGAGAGTTATTTCAGCTGATATTAACTTTTTTTATTTTCAAGTCATTATTAAAAATATATATTTATAATATAGACATAAATAGAATTCTCTAAAAATATTTTCAAAGGAAATATAGAAAATATTTGAAAAGTTATTTAGATCTCATCAAAAGAAATGCTTATAGAAATCATGAAAGACATTTAAAAAAGCCTACACTTTACTTTTGATCAACTAATTCAAATAAAAAAAGACCAGGTTAAATAACCTAAGTATTAAAATACTAAACACTTTTGCTTCTCTAAGAACACAAACAAAAATATTCACATGTAAAATACTAATTACATAAAAATGTACATTGTACATTTAAAAGTAACAACTGTCTTGAAGACTTTTGAAATGTGAAGGCACTTTTATGATTTCTCGGGATATTTTGATAAAATAGTTTTGCCAGCAGGTTCACCCCGACTAGTTAAAAGAATGGGTTCTGTTTGATGGAATGCAATTAAATCAGCAACACTTGCAAAAGTCTAGAAAAATAATCGGAATAATAAAAAAATATTGATAAAATTAATATTAAAATAACATGGTTAAAAACAAAGAAAAATACATAAATTATGTTAAAGTGATTTAATGACATATTTTTCTTGAAAGAAATATAGAAGAACAATTAAAACTCACAATATTCCAATAAACAATATATATATTTTTTATTAAGACTATTTTGTACATTAAAAAAATATATACTTTTTTTATTGAATAAATATATATATTTTTAAGCTATTTTTACACAATTTTATTTAACTTTATTTTTGTATGTAAAGATGGAATTTCGAAATCAATTTTCAATCATTTTCTGATATGCTTGAATGATAATAAAAATGATGTACACAGGTTTGATCCCAATGATAATACAACATTAAAAAAATTTTAGAACTTAATTATAAATTAATTTTAAGGCATTTTTCCATTAGCCATCTGCAGGTCATAAATTGCCAAATAATCCTTATGGTTACAATTGTTTACGTGTTACAAAAACAATGGAGTTAATTAATGCAACAAACCACTCTCGCCAAAATATGCTAACTGGCTGTGAAACAGCAACAACGAAATATTTTAAGCACTCAAAAATAGAAAATATAAATAAAAAATAAAGAGTGCAAAAGTCTTTTTTTATTTTTGAATACTCCTCTCCTATCATTTAAGAGTTTAATTATTAATTAAGTTATGATAATATGGCGAGAAAACAATTTAGAAATCCTGAAAAGACGTTTAAAAAGTGCTTTTTTTTTCCTGTTGTCATATCTTAAAAATTTAACTGAGCAAAGATTATAATTGTTTTAAATAAAATCACAAGTTCAGACTTTCTATAAAGCATAAAACAAAACGGGAAATTTTCAGCAGTTAGGGCCCACACAAAATTAATGTATTGTAACAGAATTTTTTTGAAGCTACATGAATTGCAGTCATGAAATTAGGCATGTTTTTTAAGATAAACATTGAATGCTTATAATTTTTTTTTTTTAAACTATTTTTTTTTTTTTTATTGGATATACTAAAGAAAGAAAAACTGTATTAACAAGAAAATATAAAAAGTATTTAAATAATTTAAATTCAAGAAAGTAAGAAAATAAGCTGGACAGTTTAGGAATTGATTAGAAAAAATAATTAAAATATGGAAAAATAATTTTTTTTTAAAGTCTATGAAGTGAATATAATGATTCAATGGGTAAGAAAATTATTTTAAAAAGATTACATCGTAGTTTGTACTTTTTAAAAAGATATTTTACAGGAATAAATATATATTTTTTAAGTTTTTCTAAATAAACATATACTAAGAAAGGGAAAAAAATTATATTAACAAGAACAAGAGAGAAAAATTATGCATCACACGTAAATTATGAGACAGTTTCCAACACTTTCAGAAAGTTATAACAAAACCTTACTATTTAATAAGGTAAAAAAAAAAAATTAAATAAAAAGCTCAACAATACACATCAATTTTGTTATGTTTGACATAACGTATCATCTTTAAAATACATTACAAATGACATATTTTAATGGAATTTTTTTGTGTGTCCCTATTAAATGAATAGGGTTGGGTTGATTTATGATGGCCAATTATCAACACGAGGGATATAGGCCCTAAAGGGGAGTGCCCTCCGTGGGGGTCTTTTAAGGGATCCTAACCCATATTTATGGCAAGGTTCGAAGAAAACCACGGAAAACTCCGAACGGTTAGGTTGACGAGTGCGACGGGGGTTTGAAACCAACACCTCCTGTCTACCAGCTTCGAGAGCAGAACCTCTCAGCCACTGGTGGAGCTCTATTAAATGAATAATAAATGCTGTGTACTTCATATTCCACAGGAAGAGTGCTGCATTGTACCTCAATAATGCATATCTATTTCATTATGTTTGAAACTATGTAACTTTACTAAAATGCACTGTAAACAATTTTACCCATAAATCATGATGTAATAGAACTCTTTTGAGTGTCCCTGAAAACGAACTATTAACTCCATTTTCAATGGGGAATGTGCTATGGTAAAGCTCAATAACATATATCAAGCTCATAGCAATCCAAGTATATTTACATAAGTTAGAGTATGGACAGACAGACAAGGGCAGACAAGCTGAAATCCTAAACACTTTTCAACTATACTGGAAAGTGTTAAAAAGGATTTGAAAAATTTAAATTCAGAAAGATAAGAAAATATGTTGCGAATTTTATGACAATTTAGAAAAATAAGGCAAAAATTGACCTTTAGAATAACCATTTATAAAAACAGATTTGAAAAGGCCTTACTTTCTCTTTCTTCTTTTCTTTGCCAAGAGCAAAAGCATTATCTGGTCTGTGTCTGATGTTCAGATGAAACAGCTTTTCATCATGGAAAATAGTAAGACTAAAGGGATTGTCAATTCCAGCTCTTTTACTAGGTCGAACTAGAAAAGACCCCGATTCATTTAAACTTTTAATAACTTCTTCTGCATCTTGTCGCTCTATTTCATGATACCAGGGATAACTCTGCAAGTCCTCATACTATTAAAACACAACAAATGGTTACTTAAAAACATTATACAAGCATATCAATTAAACATAAAAGTTATTCTATAAAAAATGTTTTTTTTGAGTAGATAATATGTGTCTAACTTACATTTAGAATTTTTTATCTTATGGTGTTTAAAGAAATTGAACTAAATTACAAATAACATTTAAAATAATAATAATACAGCCGAACTTGGTTAATAGAAGAAGCAAAGGAATTATAAAAGTAATAAAAGCATACATGCACAAATAAACTAATTAAAACTATTAATTGCTCTAATTATCCCAATGTTAAAAGTAACTTAATATCATAACATTTCCCGGAAAAATTCGGCCAACACTGCAATTGTCACTGAAATTTTCAAGCTATTGATTTTATAAATCTTTTGGATTTTAACAGTGTAATAAGATCCTTGAAAAAACTGGTTCATATGGTCCAGAGTCCGGATTTAAAGAGTGAAACAAATAAAGGTTTTCTTCTATTATTTTTCCTTTATATGAATCAGTTGAAAATCTCACAAAGTGGTGGTATTTGAAACGTCCTTAACCCTCCATTCTTTCTTTCACGATCTCAGGACATTCCTTAGCACTTTCTTGGTTGAGGATCTCCTTGAAGGTCGAAATTTCATCAAGTAAAATTGAAACATTACTACATTTTTAAATACAGTTGCAATTTAAAAATATTATTGATGAGAGAGAACAGTGTTCGATGAGAATGGAATTTCTTTCCTAACTCTAACTTACTTTTTACCGAAAATTACATTGAAATAAACAGGTGACAATGAGTAACATACAGTAAACATATGAGATATTTTGTTCTTATTAGCTGTGAACTTGTTCCTGTAGCTCATAAAAAGCATGAAAATCATAATATAGTTTAAGTGATGAACCATTCTTAACATGCTGATTGCTCGTTTTAACTGTGTCCTCGTTTTGCATTTTAATTTTTTTAAGCCTGGAATATTTATGCTAGATTTTTTAAAGCCTAAGCCTATAAAAAAAACCCAAAATGTATGTATTTATTTTTATGTTGCTTCAAATAATTAAGTTTATAGATATTTTTGAAACATTGGCTAAAAAGAATTATGTAATTATAGATGCTTCAGAAACTTGAAAAATAAAAAGTCTAGTCTTAATCATAAATATTCATCAACATATATACAAAAAATGCAATTATTTTATACAAAAAATACAATTATTTAATTATAGACACTTCATAAACTTAAAAAAATAAAATAATAAATAATCTTAGAAATAATTATTTATCAACATCATAACTATTTCATCAACATACTCTCAATTCTTACTTTATTTTTAATAGTTTTGCAATTTACATTGCCTACATACCTCCAACATTTAAAAAATTAAATCACATATCAATTTTTTTGGGACACACTGTATATAAGATGTTTCATAATTAATGGATTAAACTTTAAAGAGTAGTAGAATTCAGCAAAACAAAATTATACTCCCTACAGAATATATGGTCAGAATTGAAGCATTAGAGAATACAGGACATTTTCTGATTGTGGAAAAAGACAAGTTTATTTTATAATAATAAAAATATGCTTTATTTTGGGGTAATCATTAGAACTGTTCAAAAGTGTGAGTAAAGTATAATGGCAACTTTAGAAATTAAAACCTAATAAAGTTTATTCTAAAACTTTCTTCTTCCTTCTCATATCCTTTGTACTTTGCAAATTTGTACTTTCAAATTAAATTTCATTGAAAACTATATCTCAATTTACTGATTTCTTATGGTATAAAAATATTTTTCAAGCATGAATTTTTTTTTTTTTTTAATTAACGTGCATTTTGATCATACAAGATTAACCAATTTGCATTTAAAACAATGTAAATAATTCAGCATTTGTTTGTTTCCATATAATATTCCATAACTAAATTGCAAAATGAGATTAAAACTTCACAAATAAATAAAATGCGAACTTAACAGACATTTAATCGAACTTAACACTGAAACAATCAAAATCAAAAAGGTTGCGAAAAACATATTATAATTAACTGCTACTACAAAAGTACTAAAAATGCTTTTTAGGGTAATTAGTGGGCAATCTACAAAAATATACTAAATGTGAAAAATCTGTTGGAATTTTCACTTAAAAGTTATTTTCACTTATGTTCTGTAGAGCAGGGTGTTTATCAGACATCTTCAACTTGGATAGCCAAGGTTGAATCAACTGGTTTATATAATGTAAGGTCTTGTAGTTTTTTTTTATTATTGAAAATATATATTTATAGTATATACATGTAAACTACAGGCACAAAAAACAAGTTTAGATGCACTCAATTTTTTTTTTCCTTTCAAATAAATATATAATTTAAAACAACCTGATAACAGTTCAATGTCTTTTCTTCTTTTGGCATAGGAACAGGTGGTAAAGGCCTAGTAGCCATATTTTGAGCTGAAATGCAAAACATAATTAAACAATCAGATTTTGTAAGATAAATATTACAAATACTTTGGTTTTACCTCTTTTTAATGAAAAAAATGTTATTTTTAGAAAACAAAAACATTACTAATTAATGTACTAATTTTTAAAAATGGGACAACTCTTATATTTAATTATATATATATATATTGGAGTTTTGGACAGTTTTGTTGCTAGAATTTGTTTGCTGTATTTTGAATTCAAAGGTATTATATTTATATGTATAATATATACAGTAAAACTTTGTTAACTCGGACTAATTGGGACCGGAGCTAGACTGGGTTATTAAAAATCCGGGTTAACCAGAGATCGTGTAAAAAAAGAAATTAAAATAAAACATACTTACAGAAATTAACTTTTTATTGCACAAATCGTTGCACATTGCCAAATCCAAACATTGTTTTACATAATTGGAAAACATCTAGTCTGAATTAAAAAAAGGCGTGATTTTCTGCTGTTGTAGTTTTGAATATCGCTTGTAAACGACATGATTGCACAGCCATTTAACTACAAGAAGATCATTTGGTGTTGTATCGGTTTGTCGCTCAAAATAGACCATCAATTGATCTAACTGTGTTGCTGCCTCTGCATGGCTCATGGTAGTAGAATTATCATCATCAGTCCCAATTTCATCTGTACAATCAGTTTCATTTTCTTTAGGAGCAGGGAGGTGATTATCTCTTCATCAGTCAGTGTGGCGTAACCTCCATCATAGTCACCTTCCAAACAGTTGCTAATGTCACTGACATCAACGTTGGTACAGCCATCAAGTTTTTGAAACATGTCCACAAAATCTTCAGGATTTATTTCATTATGATGTAATCGGGCAAGTTGCACACTGAAGGCGATAATTACTTCCAGGACTTTCTTATAGTGCTCATAGCAACCTGATTACAAAATTTAGCCACCATATAAATCACGGTTTTAACATTTATTGATTTTGAAATCTCCACAACTTCATGTTCTCCTTTATCTTCTACAAGTTCACTTAGCGTTTGCCGCCTGTAAACTTTCTAGATATTCGCGAGAACCTCTTGGTCCATTGGCTGTACCAATGCTGTCACATTAGGTGATAAAAACATTACAGTAATGTCACCTTTTCTCAATTCGTCAGCTGCAGGATGTGTTGGTGCATTGTCTATTAGTAGGGCAGCTTTAATGGATAAGCTTTAATGGTTACTAACTGAGTTCATTGATATTTTGAAATAAGATGACTTTACTCTCTCTCTCTCTCTCTCTACCGAAGTCTTGGCACGTGCATCCAGAACTCTGCTCTTTCACAAATTGAGATGGGTAAGGAAAGAATGAGAATTATGACATTGCTTGACCTTGTCTAGAGAGAAAAGCGACCATGTGTGGTATTTCTTCTGATCAGAGCAGCTTCGTTAAGAAGCATTTCCTGTTAAGAAGCTCTGAATACCAATTGCCACTGGTGATAATAAATGTAACAATGGTTTGTGGCATTTCAAGAATACTACTTGGAAAACCCCACTATCTGAAACAACTATTTCTATTTACTCGCAATAGCCATTAGAAAGTTTTAGGATAGAAAATATCTTTTCAAAATAGAATGTGAACGAGTGAATAAATACTGTTTTGGAAATTCGAAACTCAAACAGATTTAGTCTGGGATAACTGGAGATCTGTGTTAAAGGGGTCCGAGTTAGCAAGGTGCCACTGTATATATAATAAAACTTTTGTTAATAATAACCATTAAATCACCTAAAAAATCAACAATAGATGAACCGATAATTACAACACAATACAAAGACTTATATCCAATAATGTAAGATTATCAAAATGAAATAAGTGAAAAAATTAAAAAAGATATGTGAAGAAAAAAGATCCAATGTGCATAAAAGATATTATAAGAAGCAAATGAAAACTTATATTCTGAAACACTTTATCAAAGGCAATATTCCAAAAATATAAGTAAATCTTAATGCTTGAGCCGAATTCACTTATATATATAAGATTATATATCTGAAGATAAAAAACATTTCTATTTTGTTGAAACACTTTGAAAAAATTAAAATAAAGAATATGAACATTTTGAATTCGAAAAAGTATATTATTCATAGAAATCATTATTTGCTTTGAAAGAAGTTCAAAATTTGATACTTTATGGTTAATAATAGTATGATATGGTGCACAATTTAATTAATGAATCATTTCTTTAACTTTAATATTTTAACACAATATTACGAATTGGTAAAGTTATCAGTTATCATACAAGTTGAAAATTTTTTAACTAAATGAAAGAGTGTCGAGACTGGAAATCGAACCCAGAATCTTTAGCTTTAACATCGAGCTACCTGGAACAACACAATTCACTTAGACAACATTTTCGCAATTGCATTTGGTATATCATGTCACTTCTTTTTAATTAAAATTATTACTGTCTAAAGAAGTGTATAAATATTACTTATAAATTATTTTCTCTAAAAAAAGCATCCAATTTAATTATTTCCCTTTGCTACTATACAAAAAATAAAGCATTTGACAAACAGTACGCATAAAGTCAATGTATAGCAGTTCATAAATTTATTTTAATATTTAAAATATGTCATTTGCATAAAGGAATTTTTTTTTTTTTTTTTTTTTTTTTTTTGGGATAAAGGATTTTTTTTTTTTTTTGTTTGCATAAAGGATTTTTTTTTTTTTAAATTTGCATAAAGGATTTATTTTATTTATAATTCACATATTTTGAACATTCTAAGAACATGGTAATCTACATTATTTTATTTGGATATTTATATAGGTACCTTTATAAAATTATTTTTCAAAATAAATCTGTTAATGGTAACTATTCTTAAAATTTTTGGGCATGTTCATGATTATAACACTTTTCTTAATACCTTTGAATATATAAGAAACAAAAAATATTTGGTGAGACTTAAACAAAAAAGCAAAACTTTTTTTTTTTTTTTCTCCAACAATTTTTAAAAGAAAAATTTCACATTCAAGGAACTGGACTAACAATATTAACAGACAACTTGTAATCACTATATGTACAAGATTTGTGAATCAGAAAACATTTACATTACTAGTATTAAATTTGTAGAGGCCAAATAGCACTATGTTATATTATGTTTGTTAACATTATATAATTTTTTAGGCATTTTAAGCTGTTTTCGTTTTTTTTACATTATAATTACAAGTATACTATGAATCCACTTTACAATAAAATGTAGAATTATTTAAAAAAAAATTATATGGGTGCTAAAACAGCATAAAACAAGAAGCTACAAAACTATTTTCATTTAAATATTTTTAATGAAATAAAGTAAATAATTTTGAAATTATCCATTGCTTTTGTTAATTTTTAATGATTTTTTTTGTATGAAAATACTGATCACTAATTTACATACCTGTTTCATCAGAAACAGAAGGGGAACTTCGGAGAGGAAGATGAGGTAAGGGTGTTGTCTTTTTTATTTCTGATGTAGATGAACTTGTCATTATAAAGGAAGAACGTCCAACAGTAAGAAGAGCTGAAATGTTTGATTTTAATACTTATATAAGCTTCAATAAGAAAAAAACAAAACAAGATTAAGTTCCAATGAATACTGAAGATTATTATTATTATTATATTTTTATTTTACGTTGATCCTTCAGAAATACTCACAAAGAAAGCCTACTTAAAGCACATACTCAAAACCGTTTAGAAAAAAATGCTAATGACACTTTTTATGTACATAATAAATCTAGATGAGTCAAATTTAGCTGTGGAATCACAGTAGGAAATCTGTAAAAAAATAAAATAGTTTTTAATATTTGTTCATGAAAAGAAGAAAGTGCCACATGATTTCACAAGCAGCAAGTTTCTTCACCAAATACAAGCGATTTTAATGCATTTGAAAATTGCTTATTACACAAGTGTTTAAATGTGCAATACTTAAGGAATTTAAACTTAAACAATGAAATTGTTTCTTTAAATTTACACAGTTTCACCAGTTGGATAACTTTTAAGTGTATTTTAAAAGTACAGGCCTGATTAAGAATGCTGTTGCTATATTACATTTCAATATTAAAGAAGTTGTTTCCATGGCAACAATACTTTTCTCTGTTTGTCTCCGACAGACAAAAAAAATTTTTTTAGTCAAATTGACAGTGCTTATAATCAACCTTAATTTTGAATTTGAAAAATTTTTAATCAATTTAAATTTTGTTCTAAACCATAGAATCATTGTTGAATTCAGGGGGTGGCCCGGGGGGGAAAATCTCCCCCCCCCCGGAGAATTTGAGATTGTATCTTTTAATGGTAAAAAAGTGCAATTTTCCCCTCCCCCGGTACTCTACAATGTACATAATAAAAAGCACCATTCTGCATGTAAACAAAATTTTCAGTTGCCAGATGAGAATTTATACTTTCAAAACATATTAGCTGAGAAAAATAATTTCTCTATGCAGACAATCTCTTTTTACACCAAAACAAACTTGTCTAAAAAAATGTGTAAACGGCCTCTGCATTTATTCTACAAAAATGTTGAGATGAGTTTTTTTTAAGTATGTATTATAAAGTAAATGTTAAATGAATTCAGTGCATGAAAATTATTCTAAAATTCTGTAATTTTCTTCCAGTAATGAGTTTGAATAATCAAACAATTTTTTACTTATTTTTGTAAGGTTTATGGCAAACAACGGTTTAAAAAGTTTAAATTAATATTTCACCCTCATTCTTAAAATGATGAACATTTTAAAGATAAATGAAAAAGATAATGAAGCTAGAATACAGTAATTAAATTGATAAAACTACTAATTGTAAGAAAATAATTTGAAAATTCTTTAACTTCCTGAACAAAGAGACATCAATTTAACTATTATAATTTCAAAGGGAAGTGGTTTTTAGGTCTCTCTTTCATATGAATGGACTTTTTATATAACTTCCTACAATATAATTTAAATACAAATGATGTATACTACTATTGTTGAAAAACGTGCACATATGTTACTTGCAATAATCTGATCATACATTTGATTTTATGGTAATTCAATAAATGTTATAATAATACTGCATAGCATTACATGAAACACAGAAATGTAATTATTTGATAAATATATTTTTATCCAAATGTACAACACCGAGAAGGGTTATTGGGGTTAGAAATGTATATATGTAAATCCAGATATTACACCCTATATGCCTCAGCAGATTGACTGAAATCTGGAAAAATAAAATATGTCAGCGTGAATCTTCCAGTTATGATAAGTGAAGTTTAGGTGCATAGTAAAACTAGATTTTAAAAAAAAAATGGATTTTAATTTTACAGTTCTGCATTATTTACATTAAAGCCCCTGTATGAAAGTACTATTAACAGTAGATCGTTTTAATAAATTAAACAGTTATACTTGCACATTTATACTTTGATTATTTTGCATAGGAAATATATTTGCAGGCAAGAAGTAGTTTAAAAATAAGGTTCCCACTAGTTGTTATTTTTCGTGGTCATTAAAATACATCAAACAATTAATTTGAAATTCTCAGTTTGGCACTATGAAACATATTGTATATCTGTCTTTCCAACTACACGTTGGTACAGTAAAAGAGATTAATAACGGAAGTTCATTCATAAGAATAATTTTAATCCTTTACAAAAAGTGAAGAACAGTGGTATGTTAAAAATATAATAATAATAAACAATAAGTAAATGTAAAAATAGCTTTTTTAAAATACACTCCTTTATAAACATTCAATGTTTATCCTAAAAATCACACTTAATTTCATGACTGCAATTCATGTAGTCCCAAAAAATTTCTGCAATAAATAAGTTAATTTGGTGTGGGTCCCAATTATTGAAAAATTGACATTTTGATTTACACTTGATAAAAAGTGTGAAAAGGTGCATTTAGTAAAAATAAAATATATAATTTTTGCTCTGCTTCTTTTTTAAGATATGACAACAGGAAAGGAAGAAAAAGGCATTTTTTAAACCAAGACTTCCTTATCGTATTAATATTATTAATATGTTATTAAAGTAAAGGGGTCTTGATTTAAACTATTCAGGATTTCTAAATTGTTTTCTCAACATGTAATCATAATTTAATTAATGTTAAATTAGTAAATGATAAAGGCATATTATTATTATCATCATTATTCTCCTTATTTTTTATTTATATTTTCTATTTTTTAGTGTTTTAAAATATTTCATTGTAGCAGTTTCACAGCCCATTGGCATATTTTAGCAAAAGTGGTTTGATGCATTATTAACTCCATTGTTTTTGTAACTTGTAAATAGTTGTAACCATAAAAAATATTTGGTGATTTATCCCCTACATCAAGCTAATGGGAAAATGCCTTAAAATAAATGTATTAATTTATAATTAAGTTCTAAAATATTAACCTGTTATAATGTCATTGAAACATGTCTGTGTACATCCCCCCCCCCCCTAGAATATCAGGAAGTAAGGGAAAAATTGATTACAAAATTTCATCTATACATTAAACAATAACAAAAAAATTAAATAAAAATAGTGTAAAAACACTAACACCATTAATATTAACTGTCTCAAAGTTGTAAAAAGAATAAATGAGAAATAATTTTAAAAGTAAATTCATGGTAAAGAAAAGTGAAGAAAGTGTTAAAATAATTACTTTTTTGCTGCTCTTATGCATGCAAAAATAAAATAAAATGAGGACAAAGAGAAAGAAATGAAGATTAAACTTCAGAATAGCTTTCTCCTTGCAATCAAAGTCATTTTAAAGAAAGCTTAATAAACTTACTTTCAAAGAAAATGTTAACAAAAACTTAATAAATAAACTAATCAAACAAAAATCATTTAATGCGAGATATTTTAAAAGGATTTTTTTTTTTTTTAATTGGTATTGAAATATAAAGCATATATATTTCATTCAGACAATTTATGCATTTCAAGAGTTTGATTTTTCATTCCGACAATATTTTTTAAATGAGGAAAAAAAAAAAATTTTTTTTTTCACCTGCAAATGTTAATATTTTTTGGTAATTGTAATATTTTCTAAATTTCTCTACATAAAAGGATTACAGAAAACATTTTTCATCCAATAAATAAAAATATTGGCGATATCTATATTAAAAAAAAAAAAATCCCTGACGGCTCGGCCTACAGGCACAGGTAGATTTCGAAGACGCTGAACGTGGGGTGCCTGTTTGTCGGGAATTGCGGAAGAAATGACCTTTTTGTGATGATGCTGCAGTTGGAACCGCCTACTTCGAAACGAAACTTGTTTGCAGGCGGAGCCAGCAAGGATTTTTTTTTTTTTTTTTTTTTTTTTTTTTGCTATAAGAGTTGGTCCTATAAAAAATATGTCAATATAAAAGTTTTAGATAATATTAAGAAGATTTATAATAAATTTAAGTGGATTTGAAATTTTGGGAATTGACGAAGTTATGAATTTTTTTCTTCTAAAACCCCCCTTCCCCCCCCTCCTCTTACGGCAATTTTTAATTATATCAAAAATCTGTCATACATAAATTTTCGGCCCTTCTCCTAGAAGTAATAATAACTTCAAACGGATTCGATACGTATCATAATTAAGAAATTATGGGTTTTTTTCTGTTTTCACAAAAAGTCCCCCCCCATCCCCCCCCCTTGGTTCGATTTTGCCCATTAACGAACTTGACCGAGATTTTATGCCCCTTGATTTTATGTATCAGTTTCGAAAAGATGCGGGAGTTGGAACCGCCTACTTCGAAAAATAACTTGTTTGCAGGCGGAGCCGGCAGGGATTTTTTTGCTTTTAATTTGTTTTTGCTATAACGGTTAGTCCTATAAAAAACTTGTCAATATAAAAGTTTTAAATAATATTAAGAAGATTTATAATAAATTTAAGCGGATTTGAAATCTTGAGAATTGACGAAGTTATGAATTTTTTTCTTCTAAAACCCCCTTTCCCTCCCCCCCTTAAGGCAATTTTTAATTATATCAAAAATCTGTCATACATAAGTTTTTAGCCCTGTTCCTAGAAGTAATAATAACTTTAAACGGATTCGATACGTATCATAATTAAGAAAATATGGGGTTTTTTCTGTTTTCACAAAAAGACCCCCCCCCCCCTCCCCTGGTTTGATTTTGCCCATTAACGAACTTGACCGAGATTTTATGTCCCTTGATTTTATGTATCAGTTTCGAAAAGATGCGGGAGTTGGAACCGCCTACTTTGAAAAATAACTTGTTTGCAGGCGGAGCCGGCAGGGATTTTTTTTGTTTTTAATTTTTTTTTGCTATAACGGTTGGTCCTATAAAAAACTTGTCAATATAAAAGTTTTAGATAATACTAAGAGGATTAATAATAAATTTACGCGGATTTGATATCTTGTGAATTGACGAAGCTATGATTTTTTTTCTTCTAAAACCCCCCTTTTTTCCCCCCTTGGGGCCATTTTTAATTATATCAAAAATCTGTCATACATACATTTTTGGCCTTTTTCCTAGAAATAATAATAACTTTAAACGGATTCGATATGTATAATAAAGAAATTATGAGGATTTTTCTGTTTTCACAAAAAGCCCCCCCCATTCCCCCCCCCCTTTGGTTCGATTTTGCCCATTAACGAACTTGACCGAGATTTTATGTATCAGTTTGGAAGAGATTTATGCAGAATTTTTCCAGTTATCGTGGTCAGAAAAAAGTGACATAGATAGATAGATAGATAGATAGATAGATAGATAGATAGATAGATAGATAAACTTTTGAACTGGGGGTGGTTTTGGGTTCTGGGAGTTATGATCGGCGTAGATCTGCAAAAATTTTTCAAAATTTCCAACTTAGGTGAGAATGTAATAGGTAGTATTTCTTACGAAATCTACCTAAAAACAGCAATAACAGAGCATCAAATAATTAAAAAAAAAAAAAAAAAAAAAAAAAAAAAAAACCCTACCATCTTTGTCTGGTGATGACGAACGAGATGATAAACCATCACTAGAAGATACTACAGAATGACTACTGCTAAAAGTTCCATCATTTGAAGTCTTATGTAATGTTTTTGGAGATGCTGATAATGGTGATGAATTACTTGATCTACGTCCAATCAAATTCCCAATAAACCCCATACTAGAAGCTGCAGAAGAATGACCAGATTCAGCTTCAACTTCAGTCTTTTGAGGGGGTTTTGGGCGAGTAAAAGTTCTAACTCCCTCAGATCTATCAACTGCAAGCATAGTCTCTTTTAATTTTTTAGGCTTCTGAGGTAAAGGTGGAGGTAGAGAAATAGCACCTGATGATAAAGATATTCTAGGTGGTAATACTGGTTTCTCATTGAGATTTGAAGCAGGATTTGGTGCTATAAAAAAATTAAATATGAAAATTTCACCATAAAAATTAGACAGTGTAATAAAATAGAATACAGATATGAAATTTTAAATTAAGATGTGTAGATCAGCATAAACATTATCAAACAATAATAATATTAATTATTATACGTAACACTTTAAACATTATATATTTTTTTTTGTTTCAAGTATCTATGTTCTATCCATTTCTTTGACAATAATACAAAATAAAATAATTATACACACGAGATAAAGACATGAAAAATGGTCACAAAATTTCCCAAACTGCCTGGCATTGCCCAGTCCTGTCAGAAAATAGTACGAATGAGAAAGCACTCTAAAAATCACTGCATGAAACCCTTCCTCTGGTAACCCTTTCATCTGTTGGAAAGTAAATAGAGAGACGACCACAAAGCGAAAGTAAATTCAATACGACCCCTCAAATGTCTGTGTTATTTGATTCATGGCGGGTCAGTTTTCTTGGTCAAAATTAAGAAAAGTTACTATCTAATTTTCACAAAATCTGCATTTTTGGAATAAGAAAAATAAACTATGTATATACTGTGAGTTTCAAATCTACACCTCCAATAATTTTCTTAATACAACAAATAACAAAGCCTGCTAAAGTTAGGTTTAGCAGGTTTGGTTTTCTAAACAACTCACTCGTTGCCATTGGCAAAAGAGAAATAACCGTTTTTGCACCACCATGTACCTTAGCATTATATATATATAGACAGATTGGTTCAGCAAAACAGCTTTTTTTTAACCTTTTGGTGTTGTCCTAATGATGGTGTACATTAACTATAGATTAATAAATACACCATGTCAATATTCATTTTTAATCTTATTGTTCCCAATATCGATTATTTGTTTACCATATAGAGAAAAACATTTTTTATACGATAAACTGCATATTTTCATTTGTTTGCACTTTCATGTGCAAGATTCTCGTGGATTGTTGCAAGAGATATTTAATGCCATTGTTTCATACAATTATTATTATTAAAAGCATTGTTAAAGTGGCAACAATATAGTTAGTTAACAAATCTTTTAGTTTTTCGCCAAAATTAAGAAAAGCTACCATCTTATTTTCACAAAATTTACATTTTCGAAATCAGAAAATTAAACTACATATATACTGCGAGTTTCGAAGCTATCCCTCCAATAGTTTTCTTAGTACAACAAATAATGAAGCTGGCTAAAGTTAGATTTAGCAGATTTGATTTTCTAAACAATCCACTTTTTGCCATCGTCAAAAGAGAAATAACCACTTTTTCGCCGATACGTACCTTAGTGTTTTATATATATATAGATAATAATCAAAATTTCATAAATAATAAACAGAATATACAATACACCGTTAAAAAACAATTTTTTTTTAATGAAAGAAAATGATAAGAAAATGATTTGCATGTAAATGTAATTGTATTTTAAATACAGATGTAAAGAATATTTGGCCACTATTAAGTATTTGGCCTGTTTGGTCGTTTTGCTGAATACTGAACATTAATTGGCCAAATGTTTCGGCTGCATACTGTTAAATATTTAGCCAAATAAATTCAGGATGATTTTTTTTCTTTTTTGCAATGCTTTTCTCAACTCTAAATGGAGTAATTTCTAGGGTGTCAACGATTTTAATCAGATGATTTAAATCAGTGATTAAATCATGATTTAAATCAACCGATTTAAAAAAAATCATTGATTAACTTTTTTTTTTTTAATCATAAATTTTCTAAATGTTTAAATTTACATTAAAAAAAAAAAAAAATCTAAGATAAACATAATTTGGAAAGTTTCTGTGGCTATTTTATCTTATGAATAAACAAAAAAAGCTTTGAATAATTGTTTTTAAGCTTAATTCCTTAGGCTTGTAAAAAATTAAATACAGTAAGTTTGTAAAAAGCAAGTTTTTATTGGGCATTAAAAGCATTTTATTTAAAAATGATATTAAAATCTAATATAATTTGTAATATCAAATTACTTTTAAATAATCAAATTATTCCTTCTTTTACATAAAATAAGAATATCAAGTATAATAAATTTATACCAGTAAAAGAATAAATAAGCCAGTACCTCATCTTTGCAATAATAAATTTATAGCAAATTAGAACCAAAGAAGAATGACATCTGTTCAACGGCCATTGTAAAACAATGTATAAGAAAAAAAAGATCTAATTGGTATCACAGCAAACAGCTTCTCCAGTAGAGGTTGAATATATATATATTTATTTTTTCACATTTAAACTCATATATATACCAAATAAAGAAATTAGTTGGGGATTTAAAAGGATACAATCCTCTTTTTTCTTCTTTTTTAATTTAAAATGTTGAATGCTAGCAATCCCCATTGAATAGTAACAATGTTGCCGTTTAATATTTTGAGCATTTCAGATATGACTGGCTATCCTCATATTTACTCAGTATGTGTGCATGAATGAGTACCCATTTTCATAATTTTTTCATCATACACATACATGTGTGTGAGTTTAGATTTCGGCTGTTAACAGTACAAATGCAAAAAAAGTTGCAAATAGTATTTCTTTTTTTTGTTATTTGTGCTACTAACTAATGAAATTACTTATTTGCAGTTTTTATTAATTTTGTAATTACCTAGTGTTCCCTCTAAGCCATTTTTTTTAAGGGTGCAGCACCCTACCCTTTATTAAATTGGCAAAATGCATTTTGCTTTTTTTAAAAAAATAGTGAAATTCATCTTTACTTGCACCATCCCCAGAGATCCAACACATTACTAATATATTTCCTCATGAAATAATGCCCTTTTCTAGTGAACTAATGTCCTTTTTGGGAACTAGCAACATGTTCTTTGTAGATTGAATTACTAAACTATTAATTGTCATTTTAGTAACTAAAGCATAAACTGTATTTTTTTCCTAATAAGAGAGTTAATAATTTAATAATTATTAATTTTAAGCAGTGTTAACAATTTAATATTGAAGCAGTTATTAATAATTTTAATAAATATAAATAATATCAATAGTATTTAATATAGTTTTACATAATTATTACAAAGTATTAATGTATGTAACATTATTGTATGCCACTAATGAAATTACTAATTTGCAATTTTTATAATTTCTATAATTACTAACTAATAATTATAATTTTGTTAATTAAAGAATAAAAACATAGATAAAGTTACTAATAAGAGGTTTAATTGTTTAGGAAAGCTGAAATTCTTGGTAGCAATTCTGTATTTTAATGCAAGGAAAAAAAATCTGAATTTAATTAAAAAAATCCAATTTTTTTACACCCTAGTAATTTCTGACACAGTCATGAAGTTAACCTTAAATGCACAAAATTTACAATTATTATTATTCAGATACTAAGAAATAAAATAACATTTCCTATATAGGCTAAGAATCTTTTAGAAAATAGTGTCAAAGTTCAAGATTTCAGCCAATTTTAGAGACCCAAGTGTCAGAGTGTATAGTCTTCATTGAGTAACAATCTATTATAACTTAAGACGTAACTACATTTAAAGAAAAACAAAAAATGCTATTTGATTCAAAAGTACAGTAGAAGATCTTTATAACACAATTCTCCATATAACGCACAACTTCTCAGATGTAAACAATGAATTTTCAGTTAAAAAACACCTGAATTCTCACATTATAAATAGTTGCTATTCTCTAGAGGACTAAATTTGATACATTAGTTCAACTTTATCTCCTTAATTCCTTTTTCCAGAGCTAATTACTGAAAAAATTGCTATGATTTGATACAGGTATGTTTGGACAATGTTTATAAAGTAAATTTAACAATGTGTGGAATGATCTCTACTTTGCAAAAAATTATAATCTGCACAACTCCTGGTAATAAAGAATGCAATATAAAGATACTCTAATGTATTTTGTTACGTTTCACACATATTTGGCCATGTTTTACAAGCTAAATTTAATTATGTGTGAAATGTGATCTATATAATGCAAAATTCTATATAACGTACAACCTCGTGTTTTTAGGTTTGCATTATAAAGATCTTCTATTGTACTTGAATGTTTTTCATGCACATATAAAAAGAACTTCTGAAAGTGTCAGAAAGATTCTTGTAGTTTAGCAGTTTTTAAGAGCCTTAAATATATTTAATGTGAAATATTACAGTAGATTCAAAATCATTCATATTGTTTTTCCCAGTTTCTGTATGAATTTCAATACATGAGAAGTAAGTTCTATAATTTCCTATGTTGTTGTACATGCAATTTCAAATGTCAAAAGTTTTATTAAAAATATATTTCAATTTAATTCATAATTTGTTGTGCAAATTAATTTAAGACTGCAAATTGGTTTGTGTTTCAGAAAAAAGATTCATTGCTACAAATTTATTTGATTAATAGGGACACAAACTCCTCACATTAAAAGTTACTTGATTAAGGGCTTTTTTAGAAGGTATTTCATTGTGAATTATGGGGTAGAGTAAGAATTAAAAGGGGCTCATTAATTTTAAATGTAACACAAGATAAAAATATTACTGAAAAGTAAAAATGAAGAATATTCTTTATATATTTATGGAAATAACTTACTGTCCTAGCATACAGAAAGTCAATTTGGTATGTCTAAGTATAGAAGCGGGAAAATGCAAATTCTACATTTTTTGCTCTGAATAAAAATTTTTTAATTAAAAAACACATTTAACAGTGATAATAGGTTCCTATTCCAGATAAAATGTATATTAATTACAAGTATCTATAGATAAAATTAATGCTAACAATTTTAATTTAGCAAAAGTCATGTTTTATTATTAGCATCAAAGGTGTTTGTAATATTAAAAAAGTCCATTAAGTTGTTAAAATTTTTAAATTAAAAAAATGTAAAAAATCCATTTTAATTTGCATTTAATTTTATTTATATGATTTAATTTGAAAATTAAAAAAATATATTACTAAAATGTATATTAAAAAAAAGTTGATATTCAGCCTAAAATTTGGCCAATTATTCAGTATTCAGCTATTTGGTTACATCACTTTTTGTTACATCCCTATATTTTAAAAATGTTATAAAGAAATACTATTAATATAAAGATATCAAATAAATAAACTCTTATAATAATGCAAGTAAAATAAAATAAAAACATAATGACTAAGTACTGAACACATACCATCAACCATTTCATATGTTTCTTCAGGCTAAAAAAAATAAAAATAAAGAATAAATGTATAAAAAAAAATCAAACAAAGAAAAAATCATGCATAATAACTTTGCTGACTAAATAATTCAAAAGATTTTTGGTGCAATGTTATCGATCTTGTCTGATTAATTTTACTTACAAATTAGGAATGCAACAAATATTCAGCTCTTTTGCAAAAATGTTCAGTTGGTCGAATATTGTATATTTAGCTGAATAAATTCCGGATAATGTATTTTTCTTTCTTTTTTTATGCAATGTTTTTCTCAAATCAAAATTGGGTTTTTCTGACACATTCATAGTCATTTTCAATTCTTAACTGAACACAAATTTCAGATATTATGATTCAAAGAAATAAAATTCACTAAGAAATAAAATAGAATTTTCTAAAAATGCTAAGGATCTTTGACAAAATGGTGTCAAAATTGGAGATTTAAACCAATTTTATAGACATAACTGTCAGGGAAGAGTCTTTATTGAGGAACAATAGATTCTAACTCAAGATGTAATACATTTATAGAAAAATTAAAACTCACATTGTTCAGCAGTATATTTTTTAATAATATATTTTTAAAGAACAGCTTTAAATATATTTAGTAAAAAATATTGCAGAAAATTCAATATTATTCATTCCTTTTAAACTTTCAATATAGGTGGATTATAAAAGAGAAGAGAACATAGGCTGCTTTTTATCTCATTTAAGCATGTAGATTTGTATTATATTTCAGATTTTCATTATTTTAATGCAGAATAATCAATACATTTCATATAAAATGGGTTATTTTAATATTTTGTTGTTATGCCTTAAAAAGAAAGTGAGAAGGAAAACAAAATATTTTAATGATGCATAAAATTTTGAGTCATTAATAGATGATTTTTAAATGCAAAAGTGATGTCATATTATTTATAAAACATGCAAGAATTTCTTTTAAATATTAAAACAAAATGCCCATGTAAATTAATAAAAATGAATAATGTGATGATGATGGCTTTAAATTGATGTAATTTCCACTCATTTCCTGTATGAAAATACATTTTTTATCCTATTATTGGGATCTTTGTTAAATTAAAATAACTAAACCATGTTCAGAAATGTAGTATTTGCCTGAAAATACTTTTTTTTATTGCATTATTGGGCTCTTTATTGAAAGAAAATAACAGAAATCTTAGTTTAAGAACAAGCAAAATGAAAACTGGATAAATATGAATTCATTTAGTGCATTTATAATAAATTGCTTCAAATATATATTCTCCATTTAAAACATCATTTTCACCAGTCAAAGCTGTTCCACCAAACTCTGATTAGCCCTACACTACATGAAAATTAAACATTGGAAGTTTGGAGCTATATAGCATAAGTACATAAAGCAACATTTAGAACAGCAAAAGATTCATCAAATATTGCACACTGGTTTCAGTAGCAAAGCAGATTACTGTCATCAAAGATACATTGAAAACTTCTGTATGCCAGTGTTCCTAATCTGAATATGATGGGACCCGATTATGGTATCAACTGGCATATTCTAGCAAATGTGGTTGTTGCAAAATTAAATACATTTTGTAATGATTTGTGTGTGGCAAACATTTAATGGCAACTGAAGTGATCCTTTCCATGTTCAGCTTTGATATCAACCTTGATTGTAGACCCAATTATGGATTATAAGCCCACAAATTACACGAAAAGTACTTAAAAATACAGGAATATCAAGTAAGATAAATTAGAGCTTTGAATTAGAAATAAAGAGAGAGAGAGAATTTTGTGCAAAGAATAAACATAATAAAGTTAAAGGAAAACAGTGCAGAAACACAACGCAATTCAGATGAAAACTAAATGTGTGAGGGGAGCAAGAAAATGAGTACTTAGGATATCATTAAATCTTTGCTTATGCTTATGCAAAACAAACCTAGTTACAACAAAGAATTTAATTTTGCACCAAATCAAGCTCTCTAAGATATGCCAATCGGCTGTGATTTCCAATTACAGAACTTTCCCCAATAAAAGCATTAACACATTTTAAAGAAACATCAAAGTTTTCAACCAATTCACACCTGCCATTCCTGCTTCTCCAAAGTTACACTTATCAGTTTAAAATGAATTATAACAAATTCAAGCATAAAATAAGAAGTTTGATGAGTTTATAGTGAATACTTTTAACTTTGGAGAATGGTGCTTGAAGTTTCATAAAAATTCAAATTAATATTTCAAGCAGATTTTTTATTAACAGCTCTGGAAAATTAACATTGAATGTCCAGCTTCCTGTCTCCAGCAATCATTACATGAAATCATACTTTAGTGGCATAGATTAAAAGGCTAAATGAACCAGTGTATCTGACACATTCGGAGTGACATCACAATGTTACTTCACAGTCAATACTGAATGCATGTGTAAAACATGGAAATCTGTGAAATAAATTTCATTGTGGTATATGTTTAAATAAAGTAATACTTATAATTTAGTTAGCAGAATGCCACACGTAGAAAATGAAGAAAAACTTGCAAACACTTTATAATTTGCAAGAAATTTTTTTATTATTTTTTAATAATTTAAAAATTTAATTCACATTCCTCGTTACATTAATTATTTTTAGCGTTCATTTATAAAAAAAAAAATTAAGTTAACAAATACATTTTATGAGGTAACAAGGAAAGTCTCCATAAGCAGATACTCAGAAATTTTTTTAAAAATTACAGAACATTCTTCTCATGAGAATATATATATATATATATATATCTCCAAAAAAAATTATGAACATTTAATTTTTTGGTGATTTTTCGTCAATTGGTGACACAATGTAATTTTAAAAAATATGCTTTTATGATAAATACTCTTTAAAGAAAATATTTTTTTACTCTTCATATTGAACTAGTTTCAGTAAGTTTAACTTAAATCAATACACTTTTATAACTACAGTTTTTTTATATAAATTTATATGTATAATGAAATTTAACCACCGTATTATACAGTTAAGAACAAAATTTAAATTGTTTCAAGCTAAAAATTATGGCTCTATTCTGAGCACTTTCAATTCGGCCTCGATATTGTTAGTGTAGGAGACAAGAGAACAGTAATATTGCCATGGAAACAACACGTTATTCAATATCGAAATTGATAACAACAGCACTCTTAATCAGGCACTTACTTTTAAAATACACTTTAAAACTTATCCAACCGGTGAAACCATGTAAAATTTGAAAACTGCAGCAACATGCAACTTGTATAAATTATATAAGCTTATTGAAATAATAATAAACTATTTCATCATTTAAGTTTGGATTCATTAAAATGCATATTTAAACACTCATTTAACAACCAATTTCCAAATGCATTAAAATCACTTGCATTTGGCATGGAATAAGTGTGCTCAACAAATCGAGTCTTTTTGTGCTAAATACTGGAAAGTATTTTATTTTTTTACAAATTTTCTACAGGGATTCCACAGCTAAGTTTGACTGACCCTTTATAACGTACATGAATAGTTTCATTAGCCCTTTTTTTTTCAAAATATTCTGAGTATGCACTTTAAGGAGACCATCCTATTAAGTTCCCTTAAAACTGAAACATTTTAACCCTCTCACTGACAAGCCCGTGTTAATATGTTCACTAAGCTCCAGGTTTCACTGTAATACAAGCATTATTTAAATTAATATAATGCAGTTTTAGTGCATTGAGTAATGATTGATACTCTCAATGTTTACATTCTTATATACTATATATAATTAACTTTTTTGTATAATTTTGGAATAATCACCTTTTATTAGCATTTAAAATAAAATACAGAGAAAACAACATTACAATTTTGCCCTTTTGCTGGACAGTCAGAGGGTTAAAGTTATATCATTGTAGATTACAATATTATGTTGTTAAAATTATATACTTACAGGCTCAATCAGTTCATAGGTTTCTGGAAAAGAAAAATAGAGATGTTATAATATGATCTATAAAAATCAAAAAGCTATTGTTAAATAAATAAAACTCTGTAAATACTTTATAAGTTAGGTATTTTAATGAGATATACCTAAAAAGTTATAAAAAATATTTTTTTTTTTTTTTCATGAAATTGTAGCAGTAATATGTTTTCTGTTGATGAATATAATCTATTATGTTAAAATCTGCATGTCTGTTTGTATTTCTCCACTACACCTCCTAGAATATTGAACATTGGACAATTAAATTAACACCAGTTATCCTTATGGATGTGAGGATGTCATAGAAGATATCAGAATTTTAAATTTTAGGTAGCTTTCAATACAAAAAAGTATAAAGCTACCTATTGCAGCCGTTCAGAGGAAAGCAGTTCTGGAAAATTTCAATATATTTTCACCGATCATGACCCCCAGACCCCAAAACCACCCTCCATTCAAATGTTGATTTATATATATAGATATATCCATATATATATATATATATATATATATATATATATATATATATATATATATATATATATATCTGACCTATGTCATACGATAACGCTCGTATTTATAAATCAATTTTGATGAAACTAATTGTGTGTATTAAGCTAACCAATGTCTCGACCGTGTTCGTTGGCCAGTTTGGTCCGCCATTTTGTTTCAAGATGGCGGCCATTTAAAAAATTAAAACTAAAATAAATATACAAAAAAGTTAAAAATTCAAATTTATTTTTTAATTACGTGTTAGGCCTTGATACAAGGATTCCAGAGCATTTTTTGGTTTACCTCTATCTTAAAAAATGGCTGAGATAGAGCAGTTTGAAATTCTAGGGTGGCTGACATTTTGAAACAAAACAGCACATTAACGCGATTACTCGCAAATTATTTTCTTTCATTGTTGTAATAATTTTCCCAATCATACGCATAAAACTATTCATAAATCAAAACAATTCATAAATCTAATATTGAATATTAATAGAGGCATAAATAAATAATTTTTAATATAACTTTAGATATTTTAAAGGCATATTATATTAAAGCTGTTTCTTCAGAAAAATTTCAAACCTTTATAATTACTAGTTTGTTTGCCATAAAATTTTGTTAAATTAATAGAAAATATCAAAATAGAAAAACACCAATTTTGTTGACATTTTACATTTGCTGTTTTCTCACAGACAAAATATTTTATCCTTCTTCTAGGAAACTGGTAAAAAACAAAACAATGGTGATTTTTATTACTGTTACAATGGCAAAGAAAGTAAAAGAGGTAGAAATTATTGTTTAGGTTTAGGCACAAGCATTATTATTGCTCAGTAAAAAATAACTGGAACCAAATCCTTTTTTGTGAAAAAAATGAACATTAAACTTTCCTTGAAAAAGGAGAAAATTACATTACTAGCTTTTAATTTTTAATAAATGACTTTTAACACCTAATTTGTTATTTATTTCGTTTTGAAAAAGATTAAGTTTGGAAATATTTTTCTAACAAAGCATTATCTGGAACAGAATTTAATAACATCCAAAATAATGATATATCTATACTAATAAAAGAAAGTTTTGCTCTGCGTGTGTCTGTGTGTGTTTGTCTGTTGGCGATGGTTAGGAAAATCTAGACCACCTAGAAGGTTGGAAATTTAGGTGTAGATAGTCCAAGGTCTGGCCATGTGCACCTGAGTCTCAGAGTTTTAATATTTTGATAATTAGCCTAGATATTAATTAGATTCTCATTAAACATCACTTCTAAAATATCATCTTTTAAATCAAAATGCCGAAAGAAACTGACAGGCGCATTGGATTTACAATAGGAAATGAACGAATTCAAAATTATTTAACTAATTAGCGAATTTTAAGAAAACTAATTGAGATATCAAATTAAAATTTTCTGAGCATATGTAAAAAAATATTCTGTATCTGACTATGTGATTTTTGAAAAATTCGGTTGGTAATTTTTTTTTAATTTATGCAAAAAACTGCCAAAAATCTGCCGGCGCCATTGAAAACGATCCGAGAAATTTTCAGACAGGGATCGGCTTTCATTAAAAACTGAACTACAAAGAGATCTGTTTCTCTGGCCGATCCCTCTCATTTAGTTTGCGAAAATGAAAGGAAATAATTGCCAAATTTTACTAATGAACAAATATTTAGGTAACTAATTAAAATATAGATTTGAAATTGAGGTCGGGAAGGGGTGTCACCTGCCGGCTATTTTAGTGTAGCGTCTTCGTTATGTTCTAATTATTAGAAAAATGTAATTCTTTTTTTAATGATCGTGTTAATGTATGTGACGGTGGTTCACTTGAACAAATTATTCATTATATTTGCGGGTATGGGGAGGGAGGGGGTTAACGCCTTTCTCTGAGATTGTAATTATTTCAGGCCCGGGCAATGCTGGGCGGGTTAGCTAGTTATAATATAAAAATAGCCAAAATTGTTAAAATCTTTTATTGATTCTGTATTATTTTTATTTATATATATATATATATACACAGTAAACAAACTGCTATTTCACTACTAGATTTGGGATAGTTTATTTCTAATTTCTGTTACTCTTCAAAGTTCAAATTCATTACTAGTTCTTGTTTCACCCTACAATTCAGTAAGTTTTAGTTAATCAAAACTAATTTATAGAAAAGAAATGTGAGATACACACAAACATTTAATTTATTTTTCAGATTATTTTGAACACTCAAATTTTGATCTTGTATTTTCAAGTGAGTTTTAGCATGCATGCATACAAATAATAATGCAGGCTTTTGATTCTAACAATACATTTATCACATAAACCTAATTAAAAAATAATAATGAAAAACATAAATCACCTGCAGCAAAATCACTAGAAGATATCACACTGTGAAATGAATCAGAAAATTCTGAGTTCTCTCTCTGGACAGTAGCAGTTGATACAATAGGTATTTCATAATCTTCTTGTTCATGATCTGGACTAGTTACCTAAAATTATTTTTGCAATTAATTAAATCTTATAAATGGTTTTATTGAATGCCTGACAAGTATTTATAAATATTTAAAATATTAATATAAAATATTTTACATAAATAGTTATAATTAATAATTTCATATTTAGAATTAAAGAATTTTTAAACAGAATCAATCTAATAATTAGTCTAATCCATTGTGCATTAATCATAAATGTGACTCGTGTTATAATAAACCAGGGCAGTGTTCCTAAAATTTCTCACTTTGTTACCACTATTTTAAAATGATTTTAAAAGATTAAATTATTGTGGATAAAGTATCACAAAATACAGTAGATTCCCTCAAATCTGCAACCTTAAAATCCACACATTATTTCCGATGTAAACAATGAAACTTATAGTTAAGATGTAAGTGTAAAATTAAAGTTTTTTTAAAATTTTATATCATTCTGTGCACATTTTAACAAGTAATTCTGGTTAATATGATTCAACTCATGTTTTCCCATGAAGGAAGTATAAATTTATTTTGGAAAAAATTCAAGATAGTGTTGATATCAATGGTGATCGTGATATTTTTACCAAATAATTTATGTATTAATCAAGCTTATTAAGTACTAGCAGACTACGGCTGCTGCGCTGGTCGGTTTCTCTAAAAGAACCTTGAATCAAACGAAATATATCGGTGAATTTAACCTTGCATTTTAAAGTAATCTGTACCTTTACCTGGAATATCTAAAATAACATAAAAACAGATACTTATTTCACTAAGTTATGTTTTTTTAATACGGTTATTATTACGTTTACAATTTATTACCTACCGTTTTCCATTGATTTATATGTTTTATAGCTACATTTTTTAATAACGTGAGTTAACCTGTATTATTCACAACTAAAAAGAAATGACGCATCTAGTATTTGTCAAGAATTAAATAAAAATGCACTCGTGACATCATAATTAAATTTTATATTTTAACAGAATAATACGGTTACTATAATTTGTGACTTGTGCTGACACATTGCTGTTATTATTATTTTTTTACGCGTGAAGTTTTCGCTATGGTACTCCATTGTGAAATTTGGTAATTTTTGAAATTCAATATTTGAAAAATGGCATAATCAGTGGATTTGAAATTTATATCAAGAAAAATACAATATTTTACATTTCTAATGCAGATTGTCTAACAATTTTCTGACAAATACTTTTGGAGCAATTAATTTTTTCAGTAACTTGAAACGTTTCATTTTCCGAGATTAATCTGTGGCAACGATTAGCAAAAATCCCAGTCGTCAGCAACATATACCTTTTTATTAAAGAGGATGACTAAACGTGAATTAAAACTTTGCTACTTTAAGATTTTGATGTGAATTATTAGTTTACATTGAGTTTCACTGAATAATTAAAATATATGTATATATCTCATCATCATTATGCATATTTAGCTATGCATTATTAATTATTTACTTGACCTTTACTTTTAATATTTTAAATGATTTTTAAATGTTCTTAATTATTATTACTTTACTTAATTGTTTTACTTTATTGTAAGCATTCATTATAATTTTGAGTGAATTATTAAATTCAAATTATTGTTTAAAAAATGTAAACAAAACAGTGACCAGAAATCTGCAAAATTCTAAAATCTGAACAACCTCTGGTTTTACACTATGCGGATTTAAGGAAGTCTACTATATAAAGAGAAAAAAAAAATCTATTCAATAATATATTATACTTATTATGCTAATTTACTGTTTATTTTATTTTAAAAGTACTTTTCAACGTTAAATATTTAGAAACAGTATTTAAGATAAAATAATAATGAAAGGAATAAAATTTTATTATAACAAGTTAATCGTAGATTAGAATTTCATTTCCATTATTAGTAAAATTTGGATGAAAAACTATACACTATAAATACAAGATTTTCAGTGCAAACGTTTCAAACAGAGTCTAGCTTATACTGCTTAGCATATCCATTTGAAAATTTCTAACAGTTATTACAAAGCTTTCACTGTTTTCCTAAATAAATAATATAATAAATAAAATTTTAAATCAGAATAAAATAGAAACTATTGTAAAACAACAAGAAAAAATAATTATAGCAAATTGTCAGCTATAAACTAGAATGGGCAATATTTGGTAATGGAATTACAGAAATGAAATTGTTTTTTCAGAAAACAAAACTTGTAAAAAATAATTAACTTTATCTAATTCCCATAAAATTTTACAAATTTGCTCTGAACTGTAATCCTGCTACCAAATAATTGTCCAAATGCTATGTATCATATTCATTCAACTGGCCTTTTTTCACCCCAATTAGTATGGAAATTTATCATAACATTACAATGTTATTTTACAATGTTATTTTATTAGAATTACGTATTACTCAAATTTCCTAAACATTATTACAACCATATAATAAGCTTTCATACATTTAGAATTGAGTAAATAAACTGATCAATCAGATGTCATCAACTAAAATACAGTTTTCTTTTCATCTATTTTTTTTTCTCCTTGAATCACTAACATACATCTATCCACATTGTTTAAACTTTATGCAAGAGCATAATTATTGCCTATAAGCAAAAATTTTCCTCATCAATATTACAATATTCTATTCAATTTAAAAATAATTTTAATTATTGATTGATAACATATTTAAAACAAAAATATCTTGTAAAAAAAAATTCTGCATAGTCCCCCTCACCTTCCCCTTCACAAATATGTACAACACAATGTTTTGAAGAACTAAGGAAAATAATAAAAAATATTAAAACGAAACAATATTACATTTCAAAAATAAGGAAAGAAACACTACTGGATTATCTAAACTTTCCAGTCCACATTGGGGTACAAAAGAGTAACATATGCAAAAATGAGTTTGGTAAAGGACTGACATTTTCTTGTTTCTGATTGCAAAATATTGATGAACTGAAATTCAGATGAGAGCTCAAGTTTTATGAAATGCAAAATGATTTCTGTTAATCCTTATTATTAATGTTCGTATACGTCTGTGTGTGTATCTGTACCCGGATAAACTCTGCGAGCGTAGCGAGTAGCGAAGCGCTTTTTGTGTCAAAAAATTCAGAAAAATCCGGTCCTCCAGGAATTGCAGTTTCGAAAAAATCGGCCCTTAATTAAGGGAGTTATTAACGAACAAAACTGTTTTAATTACTAAAAAGAAACCTACATGGAAATTATTCCGTGCATGCCCAGAAGAGCTCAATCCTCATCTTCCGCAAAAAGAAGGAAAGATCGCTTCGGCCGGTTTCGTTTCACGATTGTCTAAACTCGCCGACGGCGAACCGACAGAAATACGAAACAAGTTGGAAATTGTACGTCAAACGTTACAAACGAGGTGCGTTCGTACGCACGTTTTAGAATTAAATTCATGATATCCCGTGCGTAGAACGGGTTAAACAGCTAGTTAAGTATATATTTTATGACACTGTTCATACAAATATCTTAACTAGTTATATAAATATTCAGATATATATGTATCAGCTAGTTATATAAATATTCAGATCTTGATGATTTTTAATTCTGTGAAATGAATTATATCGTCTGCAGATTAATTTCTGTCATAAAATAAGTGTCTCGGTCGCTTGACGATTTAACATCCATCGGAAGCTCCTATAACAAAAAAGCACCGATTTAAAAAAAAAAAATTCAAATTTCTTAATAAATATTTTTATTAATATCTCCTAAAGTTTTGACACGATTTTAATAAAATTTGAAATGTCTCGACAAAATTCTGCAAAGATAATATATTTTAAATTGCAAACCATTTGGTTGGGTAGTTTTTGCGTTGTTATATGCGGACAGACAGACAGACAGACAGACGGACGGACCAAACGACGACTATAGGTGCTACGTATTTATATAATTACGAACGCACCTAAAAACCGTCAACATATTCTCAAAGAACGTACTTTTACGTCTCTAATGATCCTGTCTGTTCGAAAAACTTTCGATATTAACCCTTTCAAAAAAAATAATCAAAAAGGGTCGAATTCGTGTTTTTTATTTTCTCGCTTCGTCCGAACCTTGCATCCGCCGGACTAAGAAAGATTCGGATAAACGGATTTCACCAAATAAAAGATCGGTCTTTGTCCTCTGCAATGTCACCTTCCATTAAAAAAAATACGTCAGTTAACCCTTCAAAAATGTATATTTTCCGTACACAGTTTCGCGATTTCGGCAATTGCAACGATTTTCAAAAATTCGCAGAGGCGGTTCCAAACGAGTTAGAGAAAACTAAAAATACCACACGAGATCTACATTCTTTTTCCTTTCGAAATCTGCAATCGTTTTTGAAAAATACAAATATTAACCCTTCGAAAAAAATTTGCGCGCAGACTCACTTTTGCAAATTCCGATTCTCTGCGATTTTTAAAATTGCGCATCGGCTCTCTGAAAGAACAAAAAAAAAAAAAAAAAACACACCCAAGTAGGGGAGACCGGGGCTAGTCATTATTATTAATGTTCGTAAACGTCTGTCTGTGTGTGTGTGTCTGTACCCGGATAAACGTTGCGAGCGCAGCGAGCAGCAAGGCGATTTTGGTATCAAAAAATTCGGAAAAATCCGGGCCTCCAGGAATTACAGTATCGAAGAAGTCGGCCCCTAATTAAGAACGTTATTAATTAAAAACCTCATCAAAATTAGCAAAACAAGAGACAGTTTTATCGAAACCCGAAAAGAAAATTTCCGTTTTGATAATCACAGACATCCAAATTGTCGCTTTTTAACGCATCATTGAATAAAAAAAAATCTATCGGAGGTATTGATCCGAAAATCGGGGTACACACGCGACCGATTTTTGTCGTTCTAAAATTTCAAATTTTTTGAAATTCGGACCATAACTTTTCTTTTTGGGCCAAAAACTGACCCAACATCCAACATTGACCCCAGACGGGAAAAAGGTTGCTGTAACGAATGCCGGGTTGACACATCCGAGATCAAATCGCTCCATTCCTTTTTGAAACAAGTGGAAATAATGACTCTATATTCACGAAAATTTGCTAACATGTGTAAAAAAAATCGCAAATTCAACAAAAAAAAATTAGCAAAAATCGATAAATAACTTTTAAAGATATCAATTAAAACTCATTAATGAAAATGGAAATTGATTTTATTTCTATTTCAACTGGGTAGAAGTAAAATATTTGCAGGTGTTCTCATCAGACATTTCGACGCCTTTCTGCCAACAGAGATAAATTGATAAAAAGATGCATTTTTAAATGATTCCAGTTTTTATGGGCAATATATATATTTTTTAAATATCCGATTTTCGAATCTGAAAAATATGCATCCTTGCTCTGAGGGGGCTGGCATTTCAGGGATTCAAAAATTTTTTGAATTCGGACCATAATTTTTTATTTTAGCAAAATCCCGATTTTTGTATGGGGAAAAAAAAAGAAGCTAAGAAATTAGCTATTTCTTTTCAAAATATCTCCCGTCGTATGGGTCTCATCGCGAAGCGGTATGGCTCATTCAACTTGACATGAATAGCGCTTACATATTTTAGTTTCCAGTTCCACCACCAGGGGGCGCTTCCGTAAATCTGGTTCTATGGGCCGATTATGACGGGGTTTGGCTCTTTCGACTGGATTTCAATAGCGTTACAGATTTGGGTTATGTTTGTATAGAACAGATTGTGCCCCCTGGTGGTGGTAGGTGTAATTAAAGAATTTTGCCGCTAACTCGGGTTCTATGGGTCACATCATGACGCGGTTTGGATCATTCGACTCGGCATCGATAGAGCTTATCGATTATAGTTTTTTTCACCACCAGGGGGCGCTTTCTTATCTTTGTTTCTATAGGCCGGATCACGACGGGGTATGGCTCATTCGACTCGACATCGAAAGCCTTAACGATTTCAGTTACGATCGTATAAACAAATTACGCCACCTGGTGGTGGAAGGTGGAAGTAACGTATACAACAGCGCGTGCGCAGCACGACTGCTATATGGTGCCGCAGGCAGCGGGCACCCGAATCGGAGATTCGTTCAGTTATACGTTTATACTATTCGATGCGCAAATTAATGGATTATCCGGTGCGTGCGTAGCACGACCGGCATACGGTGCCGAAGGCAGCGGGGACCCAATTCGGAGGTTCGTTCGGTTCGAGGGGGATGCGAGCCAGAGAATTCAAAACATTCGAGGCACCGATGTAAATTAGGGGCCTGCTAGCGGGCGAAGCCAGCTAGTAAGACATTAAATGCAGGAAAACCAATGTTCCATTTTTATTATTATTCATGAATGTAATATTTTTACTGTAATAATGATACCATTTTCATTATTTTTTTTTTAAATTCAAATATTAAAATTCCAGAATCATTAAAGTACAGAAAATTATGGCAATACATTAAGTAATGGAAAATATATATTTGAATGCATTTCCTACTGACTAGAAAAGAAATATGTTATAGTACTTTAAATTGAAGAATTTTAAAAAAAATGCATTTATTTGATTTTTATGGTATTATTGACTCACTTGAGGAATAGGAGGTGGAGGAGGTTGACTTGGCGGTCTTTTAACTGGAGGCCTTGGAATACTGTTTGTATGGCTTGATGTTTTTTTCCTATTAATCACAAAAATATATATAGATCTATAAAAATCAAATTACTGAATTGGCAGGAAAAAATTTATATACAGTAAAACCTGTTAAGATAGAATTGGAAGGAAACAGAAAAACATCTGTTTTACACAGCTCTCTGTGTTAAGAAATATACTAGTTATTAAAATTGTATTCATAAAATTTGTCCATTTAAGACAAAACTCTCTAATAGACAAGTTTAAACTGCATATGTAAAACTGCCCTACTGAAAGATTTTATGTATATTTTCATTCTAATGTATAAATAATTTTTAATGTTTGTAATTGATAATTTAAAAATATTTTTAATTCAGATCTTATATACTGATTATGATTGCAAACTTAAGTGATGATAACAGTGGATGGTCAATATTTTTTGGCAATAACACTTAGATCATTGTCTGAAAAAAAAAGTTACTTTTCTACCAATAAATTAAAACAATAAGAAAATGCTATAAAAATATTTAACATCTACTGCAATTCAATTGGGAAAAAAAAAAAAAAAAAACTCATGCAAACAATTTTCAAAGACTAATTTAACACAACAGCAGCAAAATGAACAAATTTGTTATTAACTCACATCAATAAAGTATTATATATGTACAGCTGTTGACATCACTATCATGATTATTGACAGCTTAATTTCCATTTTTTTTCTAATAAAACTACATCAAGTATTTGCATTAAGTTCCAAGCAAAAATGAAAAATCTGTCATAATAATTGGAATTGGAAGCACTGATGGAAAACGTTAAATTTCTTATACATAATCATCTGCATCAAATAATAAGCATTTGTACGCAAGCAAGTTATTTTATCAATTAAAACATGTTGTCTTCAGATTTTAGGCGAAGTGTGGCTTTACAATAATACTGGGCTAATACAATTATGAATAATGATAACTGAACAAAAATATAAGAAAATGCCATATTTTAGATAAACATATGACAGTTTAAAAAAAAATACATCATATGCCTATTATAAAACATTGAGATACAGACATAAGATTATATAGATTGGTTTGGTGATCTATTGTCATCTATAGTTCACAAGAACTAAACAGGTAAGTAAGTAGTCTCAGAAGGGAATAAAGGTGCTGAGGACAATCCCAAAATTTTAGAAACTATTGAAATAATAACTTGAATTACAACAGAAACTGATCTTTCTTCTTTGTTTCAAATTTTCATCAAAGTAAAGAGTTAAGTATGATTTCAGTTACAGAAATATAAATTTATTTAATTATCTATTCATTTATTATTATTTATTTATTATTATTTTCCTTTTTTAAGTATTTTTAGCCACTTTCCTTTTGTATAGTTTATCAGATTTGCATTTTAGTATAGATGAAATTAGTCTCCTATAAAATGATCACCATGTTACATGAGATCTTATTTTTGGAAACTAATGTCTGAAATTTGAGTAAGTAATGTTATCTAATACTTCTATATCTGAGTTTTTTTTAGGATGTTACACGAACTAGTGAAGTAATGATAGAGCAGCAATTAGAATTATTAATTATGGTTTTTAGTACACAATGCCTTACAATTAATAAAATAATTTTTTCTTGAGTGTATTTTTCTCAAACAAAAGACATCTAGCCATAATCGTCACTTCTGGGATCAATATCTCTATATTTTGTGATTTCACACTTAGTAATTTCTGTTCTCATACCAAGAAAACTTTGAGGAATAAACAAAATTAAAAAACTAAAACTCTGAAAGAAAATTTTGACTATATGCCTATAAACAGACAAGGACCTCCAACTTATTGTAAATTTCAAACTATTATCAACACTCAAATTCAAAGCTGGGAATTGAACCTAGAATATCTCAAACAGTAACCAGCACTCAAAACACAAGACAGAGCAATAGGCTACTTAATTTTAAAAAAAAAACGAGTAATATATATATATTTTTTTTTTAATTGAATTTTTTAACAAAGATGCAATTTTATTAAATACTAGCCGCCACTGGCGACCAGTTTGGTCTCCCTTAAATGTATGTTATGCACTGTAACACGTTACTTTTATTCATAATTTATTTTTTTTCCGTAATCCTTCGCCAAACCGGAAGATTCTAATAGACAAATCAAAAACTTTTTCGATCATGGTAGCATTTCGCATATTTTTTGTTGTTATGTATTTCATCTTTCTTGACAAAATCCGCTTAACCAACTTAAGCATTTATGCTTCATATCCGTTTGCTTATCAGTTGCAATATGCTTGCTAATGAGGAGATTTTTAAACATATTAAGTAGTTTTCCGTAATTGGATCCATTGCCAAGTGGCGTATTTTAGTTAATACGATTTGGTGCAATGAAGTCTATTTTGTGAAAGTCTTTAATGATATCCACCATTTACACTGAACCATATTGTTGCCAATATTTTTTTGTTTGTTTGTTTGTTTCTCGCTAACTTTGGCTGTAGACTTGATTACGGGAGAATCAAGAAGAAAATCTATCATTATTCTCATTTAAAACGTCTTGAATAATGTGACATAATCGGAGTGCATATTATAACACGTAATTTTCGAGTATGGTTTGGTGAAACATTGAACTTTTGGAAGCCAGTTTTGATAATCACGTAAATATGTCACACCAACATTACCGCCTATAATTCTAATTACAGCAACCCGTTTTTTCTCTCTATATTGCAACTCTATAGTTAATATAGTGCCCCGGTGCGTCTACGACAGCTGTTCCATCAGAACATTTGATTTCAAAATAAAAGTATCGTTTCTAATTTGCACACGCGAAAAATAAAAGCTGGTATTGGCGATTTTAAAAATTCTATTGGCGAGATTTGCGCCCAAATAACACAAAAGTACTTAATGATGTTATGTATTTTGTAAATGTATATTAAATTACTGTTTTGAAAGCGATTGGTCATTAATAATGGTAAATATGATTGGTGATTAACAATCATTTTCGGTGGTCTCTCTTCCTTTCACGTATAATACATAAATACCAAATTAACTGACAATTTGTTTCGAAATTTGATTCATTAAATATCCTTACATGAGTTGTATTTGTTTACATTCAGCTTACATCAAGAAAAGATAAAGAATGAAGTTGAGTTGTATAGCACATAATTATGGTAAACTTTGATTGTGTCACTGGTACGAATTATTTTTTTGACACCAGGCAGCGCTCCAAAAAATCTTTCATGGAAAACTAACTTTACGAACAATTATCTCCATGATTTAATGGTTTAATATTTTAAACCTTCACGACGAATGAATCTTTTTTTTTTTTTGTTTACTTTCATAGATAGAGAATTTGAACTGCGAAGCTAATTTCAACTGAAGTTATTGGAGAATATATACATAATTGAACGTAAGTCATCTCTCAAATATTAATTTATTTTGAACGATCTTTCTAAAAATGTCACTGTACTGGAGTTTGGTGCGTCGTGATTTTCGTGCGTCGTGATCGTAAGTTATTAAAAAAAATAAAAGAAGACACAGGAGAGACATCTTGAAGAAAGAGTCAAAAATTAAATATATATATGCAGGTTTAATCCAGGTTCAAATAAAGCACAGGTACATCGTCGAATAGGTACAGCTGCCAAAGGCAATGGTACCCGGGACTCCAAACGTACACTTATACGTACTTTTACATCTTATATGATCAGTCACAAGGTTCAAGAGAGAAAAAATTAATTAGACAATTTCTTTGGTGGATACAGAGCAGTGATGACAGAGTTACATAAAGCCAAGTAGCCAGATTAACGTACATTTGGCGAGAGGAATGTGATAGAAACGCAGGTGTTATTTTCCGTTAAATGTTAAGTCAATGGGAGATTGATGACGAACAAATATGAATTTTTAGATGCCAACAGTGAGGAATGAATATAGTAGCCTCGCAAACCACAAGAGTCTGGTTCACATAGGGTTGTATTAAGGAGTGTTACTAAAAATTAAAAAATAGACATGTTCGTTACAATGATAATACAATTTCGGAAGATAGAGGAACAAAAATGTAAAAAGAGAAAGGGTAGCAGAGGGCATCTGGTAAATTTGACTGAGCGTGGGATAGAGATAAATCCACAGTTGCTAGGCGAACAAAATAATTTCTTTTCTTCTTTTTTTTCATAAGAGAACGCAAAGCGAAATAATTACAAATGAATTGAAAAGGAGTTATAATAAAAGTGGAAAAAAAGGCTGGGACTATATACATTTACAGTGTAGAAAAATAAAATATATTTAGGATGATAATTTTGAAAAAAGGTATTTTAGGTGTGGGGGGGGGGGGGGGCTAAGGTGTAAATTAATTAGAAGTGGAATATGTGAAGATAATTCCTCTTTACATATTTCTCCCCAACAACCGAAGAAAGAAATTTTTTTTGTTATATTACGCAGGGCATGAGCACCGGAAAACTTATCTGCGCCTCTTCACTAACATAGCAATACACATATATAAAATCATCAACAAAACACTTGTGATAGAACCCTGGTAAACATAATTGCAATGATAATAATTCACAAAAAAAATGTTGAAACAAAAACAAAAACACCATGTCTCAAGTAATATATGCATGCGTATAGGCATGATAAAATAAAGACAAGCTGGGTCAACCTCTTATGCTTGAAGATTTGAAAAGTATACATAAATATGAGCTCAAAATAATAATCAGTATGTTTCTGGATTTTTTTCTTTAGTTTTTTTAGGAGTGTGCACACATATATCATTATTTAAACCAGAAACTAAAATTAATCATTAACTTGAAATGCAAATTCAAGCAATAGCAATTATTTTTATTGCTACAATTGTTGGGTATTTCCAACATAAACTTATGCTTTTGAGACATGACAAAAAAATATAATGTATAAAGTAAATGTCATTTGGCCATATATCAAACTATATTCAATTATTTGAAGGCCTTTAATATGAGACATATTTTTGTATCAGCAGAATAAATTGCTGTACATATATATATATAAAAAAAGCTAAATGTAAATAAATATATAGCATACTTGATTATGAGAATAATATAAAGGAGAATTTGGCGAAGTAGCATATTTAGAAAAACTGGCATAATTTTATATAAAAATGTAAAATCGCATATCTTGCAAATATTGACCAAATTTAAGGACTGTCAGAAATGTGTAACGTGGGATATAGTTTCTATGTAGGGTGAATGATCACCACAACTTACCGTCCACAACATGTTATGAAACATGACACATGAAAAACAACTTCATACGTTGTTGTACCGGGATGGTAAGGTAAAAATGTAATGGAACATTACATAGTATGTAAAAGAGTAAGAAAAATTATGTGAACTAATTTAAAATTGAAAAAAATAGCATATGTTGTATTAAATATGAAAGGCAATTTAGATGTGAATTAAAAAGTGTGACATCATGTACAAAAAAAAATGTGACTGAGAGTGTGTTAGGGGATTAGTGCAAGATGAAGTGTGAGCAAAATAGAACATATAAACACTGTTCGTTTAATTTTGTACCTACATTTACAAAATGTGAAAATTTAGACTGAAAAAAAATTTTAGAGACAATTATGTGGACATTGGCATTGTGTAAATGAAAAGAGGTATTTGAGAAAGTATGTACAGTCTGAAAGCAACCATTAATATAACTTCGACAGAAGAAATGACTGGTATAAATACCAAAGGTTGCAATTACATAACAACCGTGAATAAATACTTTCACAAACAAGTGTAGTGTATGAAAAAATGCGAAAAAGTATGACTTTAAAATTACATATATTGAACGAATAAAGAAGGTTAATTTACGAGCATTTCCGTAAGCAAAACAAGTGATGAACTTGAGGTGTGACATATACTCTATGGAAGAAAATAAATGGAGAAAAGGAGAATTTAAATTAGAACATGTACAGTGAAATGTTATCAATTGCATGTACTAAAGTATTTTACTATTTAATATGTCAGGAATAATAATTTAAAAAAAGAGAACCAGTGACAAAAATTCTTAAAAGATATATAAAAATGTGACTGATGAAGTGTTGTGTTATACATGTAAGAAAAGGAAATGTGTAAAATGCTGTGTATGTCCACAGAATGAAAAATTGATGCCTCTATTTCAATAATTTCATGAAAGCAACGTGCACTACAAGAGGAAAAATTTCCTATAAAATCTTATTATGAAAATAATAATATTGCCATACTGGCATGATTCAGTAGTGCACATTTTTCATTTTTCAACTGTAGACAAAATTTAGCAAGAAAAAAATGGTTATTTAACTTATTTTTATTAAAAAGAATATGTGATTATGTAAATATGACAGAAAATGTAGAAGTAAAGTAAGCGATAAAATGAATAATGAAAGAAAAGAAAAAGTATGTTACCATGATAACTAACATTACCAAACTTGTTGCGATTGCAGTAGGTAACTAAGTACAGTGTTGTTTACCATAATTGGTGCATATAGCGAATTCTATGAACTCCTCCAATAAATATATGGTATAACTAGTACCTAATATAAAGTTACATGGAAAACATGATGTGATGATACATGTGCAGAGATTGTGTTAATGAATTATGTTGAATATTACAAATAGTATAGATAGAACCTACAAGTAAGGTATGTAATGTCAAAGAAACAGGTGTTAATTAAAAAAAAGAATGTGACAAGCACAGTTGTACATTGAATGGTAGAGCAAATACTTTGACTGGTATTATATATTTATATATCCTTGATTAGTAATACTTGAACATTGATTAGTAAAAAAAAAACTGTAAATGAGAAAACGGAATGCATTAAGTATAGATTATAGAAGTATGTGTAAGAAGTTTGTGTAAATTTACAGGAAGAAATACTTGATGCGTTAATCATGAAAGTTTCCTGAAATGAGTGCATTGTACAGAAATCTGAGTTGATTTCTAAGAATCGTAATATTAAATATAATTAACATTAAGGCCTGATTCAGTAATGCACCCTTTATTTTGTATCAGCAAACAAGTATTATTTAATGAAAAGTATGTTTTTTTTAAAATTATGTGTCTATTTATATAATATTGACTAAAGTGTTTATCAAAGTGGAATTGATATATGATGTCGTATACTGATGTCGGAAGATATAAAAAGGAACAGAACAACAAAAAAAAAACAATGAATGGTAAAGAGTATAACAAGGATTGGTACAAACTGGTAGTGTATAAGGATTGGTAACTTTGACTAGTTGTGTAATTGACATGTGTAATTAAAAAAGAAGGAACCGTTGTAGATTATAAAATTGGTTATTGAATATAGAAAAGCATTTTCAAATAATTGCAAGATTGCAATAGATCCCAAAGGCTCTTTAAGCTGTTTAAAAAAGTTCCTAAATAATGCTACTAAAATAATACACATGAATTAAAATATCAACTTAATAAAAAATTACACAAAAATATACTTGCCATTATACAAATAAATTTTATCTAAGTGTAAAAGAAAATATGGCATGTATAAATAAAAAATTAGAATGTCTTTAATTAATTAGTTGCTATATCGGTAAGCAGTGCCATATGTTTATAACGAAGAAAAATAATTACTTAAATGATTCATTAAAAAAAAAAAAATTTTAACACGGTTGTGTCTAATTATGAAAAACACATTTTATAAAAAATATATATATTCTATCTTCTTTTGAAACAGAAAAAAACATATATGAGGATTAATGCTCAAAACATTAATAAACAATCAAAAATGGCAATTATGTATTAACTCTTACATATACAAACCTGAAATTTTCCACTTCTTTGAAATATGACAATAAATATGGTATAAATAAATAAATATGTGTAAAGAAATTGAGAAGGAAAGGTCATCTTTAATATAAGTATAGATGTGCAAAATTTGTTGTACACAAAACCTTATATATTTATTAAAACATGAACCAGCACTGGGGGAAAAAAACTTAAAAAAAAGTAATTTTATACATGGCCAGAAATATCTGACACAAAAGTACTGCAAATTGTTTTAACATGATAAAAGTGACCTTAAAGTGTAAAGAACATGTTAATTTACGCAAAGTTATCTTTATTCATGTGTGTATATCAAAACTTCGATCACTAATACAAAGAAATGTGTCATATCAAGTGTTATCTATTTATCAAATAAAGTTTAAAAAAGCAATTTTGAAAAAATAAAGTGTATAAATTTTAGTAATAAACAGAGTGTATACATGTCTAGATTGTGTAATAATTAGGTTATCTTACCAAAATATAACCGCAATATTATAATTATATTTAAATTTAACAACAAAAAAGGAATCAATAAATTAAAAACTAAAAGTCTATTGTGAAGAAGTGACACCAAGTTTATCATCAAAGATTGATCCGAATGAATTGATGGAAAATTAGCGCTAAAAATTCAAATCAATACAAAATGACAAGATCTTACACTCTTTCTTGCATGAAAAAATATGCAAGTAAATATCACTCCAACACAATATAAATTTATAATAAGAAATTAGATAGTATCCTACGAATATGGAATTCCTATTACGAAACTGTAAGTGTGTAATATGTTTGTATGAAAATACATTGCCATTACTTATTACCTGTTTATTTTGTGCGAGCAACCCCTAAGGTCAACACTAAATTTTGAATCACTGTAACTATGCGTCCAAAGGATATATTAAAGAGAAAGGACAATTCGTTATAAATAAAAATGTATATATATATATATATATATATATATGGCAACATGTACCGTACTGCAACATAAAATTTATCCGTTGACTGATCCAGTATATAAACACAAGGTTATTATACTTGTATTATTGTTAAAGACAATTAATTTATTTTGATGATGCAATTATCTCATAAATGTATTATGCTTATTCGAATAAAATAAAAACACTGATATAGTATAGCATATAATACCAAATACAATAACAAACAAAAAAATCAGATATAAATGCAAGTACACAATATAAAAATGAATGGAGAATTAAAAAAAAATTATATACATTGTATGCATGTTAAATGCAAAGTCAATCCTAGTGTAATTAGATTCTATCCTTGTCAAAATCTGTAAGTGTAACAAGTCATTAGATGCGGGCATAGATCTATAAAGTACTTAACTGCCATTAATTAATAAAGATAATATTTAAATTAGAATAAAATTAATGTGACAATTATTATTACAATTATTGTAAATATTTGTGTGAGAAGAAAAATATAAAGGAAAAAAAAATAGAAGATTTAGTTTTTATTTTTTTTAATTTTATTTTTATGTGAGAAAAAGAATGTGTATATATGCAAATAACTCATAAAAGATAAAATTCACAGCAGGATTGTCACGTTAGTATTTCCCTTGATGGGGAAGATACTTGGACCAGCCGAGTAGGACCACAAGGAAAATTCAAACTCAACATAAGTACATTTAGTGCACATAAATGTACACAAGTGTGAAAGCTATCAAATTTGCATATTATGCATTTTCTTTTAACGAGGAAAATTCAAAATCTTATTAAAAATATTCTTTCAATAAATTTTGCATGAGCGGCAGCATATATTTAAAAATATTGAAATACTGTATAGCAAACTGACACTCAAAATAAAGGATTCTAGAAGAAAAATACACAGCTTAAACAAAAGTTAACTATCTATAAAGAAATATATCTATGAATGAATATTATGCCTTTTATCTCTATTATTAGATTGTTAAAATATTATTAAAAAAAAGCAGGCTTATGTTGAAACACAACTACCTAGTGCATACATGCTAAATCTTTATTAAGTCAGTTTGGGCAGTAAATAAATTGAATTATTATACTATAAAAGCACATATATATTTTTCATTACCCTACCTGACTAAAAATATCCTCATGTTGAACAATATAAAAAGAAGTGACTTACCACTTGAAATATTAACATCAGTAAATCCATTTAGCACAAATATAAGAAGCAATTTTTTTATATCTAAATATAATATTGATGTAGGGTAATTAACGGTGAACTATTTCGCAATAATCCTTAGTTTTGTAAGAAATATTCATAAACTAAAAAACATTACTTCGCACATAAAATGTGCATTGCAAATATCCACTAAAATATGGGAATCCTTGCTATAATAATGAAGATGGATCACTGGAAAGTTCGTGCTTATATAAAGTACAAACGTTTATATCGGTTTCCAATTTCGGTATTCAATAACAATAGCACTGTTTATCAGTCAAATTCCTTATCCGCAGCATATAATGAATTATAAGTCTATGACTGAGCTGATATGAAGTTAAAGAACTGAAATAAACCACAGCGCACTCAATATGCATTTTTTTTTTTTTGTCTGTCTCATTAGTTACTCTTTCGATACTTCGTAATAATCTCTAAGGCGAAGAGAGAAAAAAGGAAAAATCACGGGTTAAGTGTTTAGGACGGATGCGATGGTTTAGTGAAATATGCTGGACGTCAGGGTCGCACTATTAATTTTCGCCGGTAGAAGCTGTATTCAGTTGTGCTTTTGGTAATTGAGTTCCGCAATGAATTATTGTACATATCAGCAGTTCTACAAGTCATGAAGAGAAAAAGATCCAGTCTTGAAGTTTTAGAAAAGAAACTTTCCATTTCATACATAAATCCGTGAATAATAGAATGCGAAAAACAAACCGCGGCTATTCAAAACAGCTGTTTTATAGATGAAGAAAACAATTAATAACTTGAAAATTAGATACCAGATCTGTACAGCGTTCATACATATCGCCGGGAAAAAGAAGCGATGAAGCAGTTTTCGTCTATCAATTCTCTTGAACAGCTAACTTTATTATGTAAGGGAAAAAAAAGTACTGCGGTTCAGCTGCTTCTTTAATAATTATCCGAGACTCGGAGAAAATTATATTCCGTATAATTCTTCCATTTGAAATATTGGAGATGATCTTTCATACGAGAAAAACATGGGGATTCCAGTTCCAAAATTTTATCGTCATTTCCAGTTTTGTTATGTCCACACTGTTTGCGAAAACACGGAAACAAATCTCTCCTTATGTCTACAACGATTTCCGAAACATACTCAAAAAAGTCGAGGATATTATTTTAAATAATAGTTTTTTTCGTTATTTACTATTCGTTGATTCCCGGATACCGTGCTGTAAATGTTATTGTACAAGTGCTATGGTCAAGGAACCAATCTGTGTACTGGAGTTTGGTGCGTCGTGATTTTCGTGCGTCGTGATCGTAAGTTATTAAAAAAAATAAAAGAAGACACAGGAGAGACATCTTGAAGAAAGAGTCGAAAATTAAATATATATATGCAGGTTTAATCCAGGTTCAAATAAAGCACAGGTACATCGTCGAATAGGTACAGCTGCCAAAGGCAATGGTACCCGGGACTCCAAACGTACACTTATACGTACTTTTACATCTTATATGATCAGTCACAAGGTTCGAGAGAGAAAAAATTAATTAGACAATTTCTTTGGTGGATACAGAGCAGTGATGACAGAGTTACATAAAGCCAAGTAGCCAGATTAACGTACATTTGGCGAGAGGAATGTGATAGAAACGCAGGTGTTATTTTCCGTTAAATGTTAAGTCAATGGGAGATTGATGACGAACAAATATGAATTTTTAGATGCCAACAGTGAGGAATGAATATAGTAGCCTCGCAAACCACAAGAGTCTGGTTCACATAGGGTTGTATTAAGGAGTGTTACTAAAAATTAAAAAATAGACATGTTCGTTACAATGATAATACAATTTCGGAAGATAGAGGAACAAAAATGTAAAAAGAGAAAGGGTAGCAGAGGGCATCTGGTAAATTTGACTGAGCGTGGGATAGAGATAAATCCACAGTTGCTAGGCGAACAAAATAATTTCTTTTCTTCTTTTTTTTCATAAGAGAACGCAAAGCGAAATAATTACAAATGAATTGAAAAGGAGTTATAATAAAAGTGGAAAAAAAGGCTGGGACTATATACATTTACAGTGTAGAAAAATAAAATATATTTAGGATGGTAATTTTGAAAAAAGGTATTTTAGGTGGGGGGGGGGGGCTAAGGTGTAAATTAATTAGAAGTGGAATATGTGAAGATAATTCCTCTTCACAGTCACATTTATGAAGTTTTATTCGAAAAAATAATTTTTAATAAAAATGGCCGCCTGGCATATGAAAAAGTGAAACGGACATTCCGGAACTGTTGATGACAGTCACATGACTTACGGTTTTATTATAGAGATGATATTAAGTATTAATAATATCCTTTTATATATAAAAAAAATGCATACAAAAATTTATCAGAATAATAAAAAATTTCTTACACTACAGGACCATTGATGACATTCGGAATGACTGGTACATCTGGGGGTTTAGGAATGAGTTTTTCTTGAGAACTTTTTTCAGAACTTGAATTACTACTTGGTTTTTGTTCATTTACACCTGAAATTGTGGAGTTTTATACTGAAAATTAAACTATCTAAATTAAAAAATAAAAGATACTTTTGTTGAATAAATGTTAGATAATGAAGTGAATGGTACATTTAAGAGTGAGAAATGAAAATGAGACACTTAATAATGTTTAAAATATAGTTGATAATATGCAAAGTTTCTTCAAATATATAACATGTTTTTATTTAAAAAAATATATTTAATAGCATTGCAGACAGACTATATATTGTACTATACTTATTGAACTATATATTGTACTATACTTATGTATACAGACTATACATATCAAATTTTGAATACACTTAATAAAAAGGGATTAATTCAAAAATGGGTCTGTAAGATAAAACTTTTGCTTACATTCAAATTATAATGTTTATTATTCAAAAGCTTATTTAGAAAATATCTAGATATCTTATAATCATACATCCTGAATAATGGGAGCATATATACTCTGCTATACATAACCAGCCTCATTTTTCAAGACTGAACTATATATTGTCCATGTATTACTTGCAGTATATCCCATTAATTAAATACAGGATGCATCACTATATATATATCAGTGCCATAAACAATGATGAGGGAGGGAAAAAATTTAACTCTCATTATTTAAATATACATTAGGTAGAAGAAATTCAAATATACTATTCAGAGGTTGATCCAGGCAAAAACTGGAGCCTAATTAGGGTCCCTTCCCAAAAATCCATTTAATAAAACAGCCATCTTCACAAAATTCTTTTAATAAAACAGGACCCTTCTCCCTTCAAAAAATTCATCTTAATAAAATAGGCTCCTTCACAAAAATCCATTCTATTAATGAATACTCTTCATTAATTAATTTTATTTTGTTAGGTTCATACCAAGATAATGGTAGTGTGTACACAAAATTTCACCAAAATCCTCGTCGGTGGGTTACAAGGTCTGGTTGAATAGTCATGGAATGATCCCATGATGAGTCAATAAAATAATATTATACATAGCGAGATTCAGTGCAATTAATTTCTTTTGAGGACCAGAGTATAAAACTGCCGTTTACAGCATATTTGCTGCGATAAAATTCTCATTATGGGACACGCACCAGAAACTATAACTGATATTTTCATGTAATTTTCATATGGAAAATAAAATATAATTCAAGAAACTTAAAAATGTCTTAATAGCAACATAACAGGTGGAATAAAAGAAAATCTCAAATTGGATATTTTGTACAAAAAGTATATACTTACTAATAGAAGTCTCAGTAATAGTATTATTATTCAATTCACAGACATGACTAGAACTGACCTATGAAAATATGAATAGAAGTTAAGTAAATTACAGTGCTAATCTAATATTGTATACATAAAATCAGAAATTAAATTATTTAAATAAATATATTATATAAAAGAAGAATTCTTATACTATTTCTTGAATAAGAAGAGAAAAGACAATAATTTGTTGTTTCAAGGCAAAAACTTTCTTTTTTTTTTTTTTAGTTTTTAACTAAGTCAAACAATGTAAAAAAGATCAAAAGCCCAATTTAAAATTAAAAAATAACTATAAAGTTAAAGAAATTGCATTTACCTCGTCATCACTTTCATCTTCAAAATCAGATCCCCAGTCATCAGAATCTTCCCCACTGCAATATCCACCTGAATAAAATTTAAATTGTTATTAATTATTTTCTTTAAAAAGCAGGAGTTTTGAACAAAACATTTTATACTCTAAAATCAAATAAAAAGATTCAAAACAATAAAAAAGTTTTACATTTTTTCTTATACAGGGAGTCTGCTCTCAACGATGTCCAATGACTAATTCCTAAACCGTTAGGCATAGGCGAATTGCAAAAATGTTTTAAATGAGGTAAAAAAGTATTTTAAAAGTGATTTGGGTCTATAAAAACATTTCTTAACTAGTCGGATATGCCAATTCCAAAACTTTCTTCTATCTCATATAGGTTAATGGCTTCAAAATTCGCTATCACACTGCCAAAAAAAATCAATATTTTTCGTCATTCTGTTGTGCATCAGCTGCTTGTGAATCGTCGGGTTACCTGGATGCAAGCAGCCGATGTATTATACTAAACTATGAAAAGTCCTTCTCGCCTGTACCGGCAGGAAAAGATAGCCTCCCTATTGCTTGATTTTGAAATTTTAGCTAATTCTACTCAAAATACACTAAGCTAAAATGCACGGAACCCGATTACAGAAGAGTCATTCCCAATTCTCGTCAATATTGAATTTGAATCAGAATATCGCCAAATTAGACAGACATAGCCAAGTTGGCTTCATATATGGCAACGTATTTTTGTCGCCAAATTTGTCGATATTTCATCTATTGTCAACAAGCTAGGCGAGAATTTGATGTTAGTGAACATAAATATATAATGTTAAGCATGTAAGTGTTGAATGGTTAAGACAATAAAAGAAAACTTGGCGAAACCATGTTCACTATAACTCATAAATTAAACGCATTTATTTAGGAATCCTGCTGTATTGTAAACCCCTGTCACACTCGTCGACCTAACCATTTGTAGTTTTCCTTGCCATAAATACGGTTAGGTTCCCTTAGAAAGACCCCCCATGGAGGGTACTCCACCCTAGGGCCTATATCCCTCGAGTAGATAATCGGCAGTCATAAATCAACCAACCAACCTGCTGTATTGTTTCAAAATGTCAGCCACCATATAATTTCAAACTGCTATATCTCAGCCATTTCTTAAGATATAGGCAAAACAGAAAATGCTCTGGAATCCTTGGATCAAAGCCGAACATTTAATGAAAAATTTTTTTTGGATTTGTAATTTTTTGTACATCTATTTGAAATTGAAATCTTTAAATGGCTATCACAGTGCCCCCTCCAGGCGCAATATCCTCAAATTCAACTGGGACCTACAGGCTATAGTCAAAAACATATACAAAAAATTTGGTTAAATTATCTGCATAACTTCATAAACTTTTTGATGATACAATACTGAAAATGGAACAAAAATCGCGATCACAGTGCTCCCTTTCGCCGAAATAGCCCCAAATTCAAGTGAGGCCTGCTGGCCATAGCCAAAAACATAGAAAAAAAAATTGGTTCAATTTAAAGCATAACTTCATACACTTTTCGTTGATACAATGAGCGCAGACAGACATTTTTACCCAACTGCCAAGAAGGGTTATGTGTTTGATGCGTAGCTGGGTATGTGGATTTTTTATACCCTCAAAACATCCTAACGGCTGGATGGATTTTAATGAATGAGGTCTCTATCGATTCGTCTTAACCGTCCGATGGTTATAGGCTAGGTTTTGTTTTCATAAATTCAAAATGGCGGCCGTAAAATACAAAATTGCGGTAGAGGCGAAAAAAAATTTAAGCACCATATTGAGTGGCATATTATTGGATTGGTCTAGGCTAGGTTTTGTTTCAATAAATTCAAAATTACTTCCGTAAAATACAAAATGGCGGTAGAGACAAAAAAAAAAAAAAAATTATGCACCCATATTGAGTGGCATATCATTGGATAGCTCTTTCAAAATGAATACGATGTTTCCTAGAATATTTTACAGTCAGAAGCTAAGTTTTTAGTTCGCTTTTTATGCAGTCGGGTTTTTTGATTTTTTTAATTTAATTCGTTCTTGTGTAAAAACATGTTTTTCGGAATCTCTGACCCCTAAAACGTGGAAATCCATCGAAAACCGGAAGTCGAAAAAAATTTCGATTACAATACTTTCTTCTATTATAGATAGCAAAAAGTAAAAAGTTACGAAATTAATTTTTTTATACGGTTCCCCGGTCCTAAAAGTGATATTTAGTAAAAATTTGCTGTTACTCTAACAAGTAAGACAAAAAAAAAGTTTCATTTTTCTATGATTAAAACTGACCGAGTAATAGCTTTTTAAAGTTGAAGCCTCTTTTCTGTTGCGAAATAGGGATCATTCTCAAATTTACTAGAAATATAAATAACCGTCAGATATAAAAAATAACAGTTGAGAGTAAAATTAACATTACAATATAAATTTGAAATCTATTTTCATTCTGACATATTAAAGCAAACTACACAACTTGTACTAAAAATATAAGTGGAGAAATAACAGAAATTTTGTCAAATGAAATGATGAAAAGCAAGTCTAAATTCTTTACAAAATGTTAAAATACAATTATTTAAACCAATCTGAACTAATACTCCACAACTAATTAATAAAAATTAACATCAACAAACTAACAAATTAACGTAATACTTGTACGATGTGACTACTTTCAGTTAAAGTGCAGATACACGTGAAATAAATTCTACTAATATTTTAAGCACTTTGTGTACGATCCCTCGAAACATCGCCCAAATCATCTGTGTTCACTGTTCAGATGCAGAAAATGGGTATAAGTCATGCAATTCAAAGTTTCATAACTCAGTCAATTTTAGTGTTAGATGGATAGGACTTTTTTTATGTTACTTGTTAGTGTAATAGGAAAATTTTCCTAAAATATCACTTAAAGGACCAAGGAACAGTATAAAAAATTAAATTTCAGAACTTTTTCAGAAATGATTTTATTGACACAAATCGCTTTTAAAATACTTCTGTACCTCATTTGAAACACTTTTGCAGTTGGAACTATATGTCTATGACTAACGGTTTAGGATTTAGCCGTTTGACACCGTTGAAACACCCTGTATATTCAAACATTATATTTAAATAAAAAAATAAAATATCAGAGAAATAAATAATACCTATTTCACTGTCCAGCAATCTTTCATATTTATTTTCAGTAACAGCAACGTTTTTATGTTTGTTTTGATAACAAATGTTTATATTTTCTGCCGTAATACAAGCAACGTTTTTAACTCAATTTGAATTCTGTGATAAATCATTCAAATTATGATAGTCAAAAATAATCTTAAAATTAAATTTAAAATCCTTCAATTCCAGGTGATCATAAGAAGGAAACTTTGAAATTTACATACAAAAGAGCGTCAATAACTCGGATTAATTTTGAACGTATCCGAAAAATTAAGAATATGGATTGTAAATATTTACTTAAAATAAATTCACATAAATATTTCGTGTTCTATATAAACATTACAGTTGGAAGTCTGCACGGACCTAAATTTGTCTTCCTTGGGTCAGGACCGGCCGGAATAAAAGCTATCTTGGCCCAGCCCGATGAAAAAACTAAAAGTTCGGCTCGGGCCCGGTTAGTTTTCGCAGTTTATGGTCCAGCTAAGTTGTGAAAAAATTAATGAAATCAGGCCCGACTTGGCTCAGTCTGACTTAATTCCCCCCCCCCCCCCCCCAAAAAAAAAGATGTTTTTCAACCTACAATTAAGTTTATTTTTAAAAATACTGCGTACATGTTTATGCGAACATTTTACAGCATATTTCAGTCTATATGTCCGCAAACAATGGAATACAGAATAGCAACATTAATTATCTTTTATGTTATTACAATAAAAAAGATAGTTAAAAAATAATGTAGTTTAGAATAAAAGTAAAATATGGTTTTAAAAAAATCTGAATTTTGAAGCTCTATAATAATAATAAAAAATAATTAAGAAAATACTTCTCTATATTTTCTTAAATAAAATTAAATTTCTAAAGATTCCGTTAAACAAATATACAATATCACTATTATTTTTACAAAAAAAGAAGAAGAAAAGAAGTCCAGACCCGGCCTGAATCAGCTGAAAGAAAAAATTAAGGCCCACAGACCTGGCTCTATTGTAATAAAAGAAAATTGGCCCAAGTCTGTGTGCAAGTAAGTCTCTAACTATGGTATACAAACTAGTGTCCTGCATCAGGTAGCATAACCCGATTTTACCCGAACCCGACCCGCAATGCGGGTAGGGTTGATGCTATTTTTTTTTTTTTTTTTTTTTTTTTTTTGCGGGTTGAGTTGACTTTAAATGTTTCGAGTTCGGCTGAGTTTCGGGTTGAGTTTTGATTTTTTTTTTAAATCAAGTTTGGGTTGACCCCATTTTTTAAATGAAAGTTCCGAATATTTTACAATTGAAAACTAGTCGGATGTGTCAATCCCAAAACTTTCTTCTATCTCAAACAGGTTTCGCATACACTAAAAAGAATCAGCACCAGTTTATATCAAGGTCTAACTGAAACTCAAGTTTTATTAAAATCCGTGCATTATTTCTTGAGATATGACTATCGCTAAAATCGTATAAATCCTGCAAAATGCTGCATAGCAGAGCCACCTGCTGGGCGATTTTTACCAAAAAGTAATCACCACCAATTTATATCAGAGACTAACTGAATATAAAGTTTTATTAAATTCCGAGCATTAGTTCTTGAGATAGAGCTATTGCGGAAATCGCGAAAAATGCTGCATAGCAGCGCCACCTGCTGGGCGATTTTTACCAAAACCTAATCAGCACCAATTTATATCAGGGACTAACTGAATATAAAGTTTTATTAAATTCCGAGCATTAGTTCTTGAGATAGAGCGACCACAAAATTTTTGTCACATACAGACAGACAAATTGACATTTTCTAAAAATAGTCAAATCGTGTTCAGGACCTTCCAAAACGTATAAATCCGTCGAAAACCGGAAGTCGAAAATTTTCATGAATCCAATACTTTCTTCTTGTAATGATAGAAGAAAGTAATAAAATTGATATTAAAGATATAACTGTATTCAAATATGGATTAATTTTCTTTCACTTCGGATTTGGGTCGTATTCGGGTTTGAATATTTTTGGATTCCGGTCAGTTTCAGAGGTTGAAGTGTCTCGGTTACAGCCGTCTCAATTGTAATATGCAATAGAGACGGTAATGGTACAACCCACCGCGCGCAATACAAACTTATCCTACATTCCCTGTACAACTGGTTTTACGGCAACGAAAGCCTTCGTGCAGGAAAACTATTTTATACATTTTGAGACAATATCACGCTTTATGATTAGAGAAATTAAAAAAGAATTTGCTTTACTGCACACAAAATTAAACAGTTTTCCATATCAAAAATCGAATATTTTTAGATATCTAAAATATATACTCAAAGATTTCCAAATCCAAACTCGAAATAGAATATTTAAGGCTGTTTTACAAAATAGAAAATATTATCCATTAATTCATGATGATATGTAAAAATATCTGTAATAATTCAAAGGGAAACTAAATGAAATGGCAGCTATAACGGTCTCTCTTTAATTAGCATTTGGCTAATTTGAAATGCCGGATAATTTGAAAGTAAGTTTATTTCTCTTGAGTTTTGCGTTGAAAATTATGTTAAAAAACCGCCTTATTTGCAAATTTTATTTAAGCGCTAGAGGGGTCAAGATGAGTACTTTTCTATTTTTGTTTTAAAAGATATATTTTTCTCTTTTGGAGCGTAAATAAAAACTTGGATGAGGCAGATTTTTAACGTTTCCATTTGACAATCCCTTTGTAATTTTTCTTTGTGGTCTTTCCATAATCTGATTGCCTTATGTTTTTCTACATCAGAGTTTCTTTCTGTCCGATAAAGTGACATGCAAAAGATATATTTTAACAGAAGAATCTAAAATGGTCATTGTGATGTAATTAAAAGATAAAATATGATTTAGCTTAAATAATTAAAATATTTTCTTCTAAAATTTAATTCAATGCTCGTGGATATTTGTCGTTGTATTAAAAAAAGAAGGAAAAAAAATAAATTCAACTAAATATATATATATATATTGAGGAATCTTACATAATCAGAGTGTCCAGCAAGTTTTGGTAGCAATGCTTATGTTCTGTCGCTAGAGGAGAAAAATGCATTTTTTTTCATGTTTAGGAGGCTCCGAGAGCGGAGGATGGGAGGGGGGGGGGGGTTGCCGCGTGTTTGAATGAATCTAATTCCTGGCATTTTAATGCATAGCTGCCAACCTTTTTTTTGTCCCAAGTCAAATAAACATAATTTGAACCAAGAAAATTATTTAATGAAGCATTTCTTGCCTGGATATCCGCTTATTCATTAACTTCTTTTATTTCGTAAAATTTCTGATTTTACTTAATTTGAAAAAACGGAAAGTTGGCAGGTATTTTAGTTCTACGCACTTAATTTATTGCTAACGATAAGAAATAAAAAATGAATTTGTGATGCTGAGATAGCAAAGAACCGACGCAGTTTCATTTAATATTTAATAATCTGGGAGAAAACGTAGGTAGTTTTTGTCTATTTTTCTCGTGTAGCAAGTGGGCTGGCAAAGAACGATAATGACAGGGTTAAAATACTTAGCAAGACAACGGATTTTCTTGAGTGTGAAGAAACAAGGTAAGACTTTAATGTTATGATGCATATATGAAGCTTTGTGCGTTTACAAGAATTTTTTTTACTAATTAGATTAACGCATAGCACATGAAAATCTTCACGGTAAAACAGCATGTTAATTTTGTTCTTTCTAGAATATTTTATATCTACAAATTTTCTTTTTGCCCGCTGCATGTTAAGTATTGTTTTATTTATTTTACTTTCATCAAAATGCACGTTCTAGTTACTTCATATTACGGATAAATCAAAGATCATTCGTGCACTCAATAAACATACTCTGTCTCCCTGAAGTTCAAATTAAAAAAGATCCGTTGCATAAACAAGGATTATTATTAACTTTTTCCTTAAAAAAAAGAAGAAAGAAAAGAAAAGAAATAAAAGAAAATTACTATGAAAACGTAGTATTAGTGCTTACACGGGGTTTTTACGTTGGCAGAGTGCAAAAATAATACAAATGTAAATGTTTTGGTATGGGATAAAGATTAGTAAATGCAGAAGCAATCCCCCCCCCCCCCCAAATCTTCTTATGCATGAGACATGAGAGACAGAAATAAGGTACGTCGGCAATGAATAAAACTGTACACCAATTATAAACAATAGTTAATAAAACTACTTATCTAAAAATAATAAAAAGAAACATAAAAAGGAAATCTGTTTCGTGACACCTGATATCTCGTGACATTCGTTTTTCAAGTACATATTTCAAATTTTATACGAAAATAGTTTATCATTACAGACCATGAAAATGTCACCGTTATTTTGTGTGTACAAAACTAGTAGATTTGTTTATTAAAAGTTTTTAAACCTTTATGTTTACTCTAATTGCTTTTATCATGTTATTTTATTTTATTTAATGATAAAAGATTTTTTTTTATATGGCTAATTCCAAGCATGAATGTAGTGTAAGTCACATAGCCAGAAAAGTTTACCGTTCTTTGCCACCGGTATTTTTTTTAAAACTTCTTCACTGTATTTAATTGTAGATATATGGGATTGAATAAGTCAAATTTTCTTTTACTATAATACTGGTAGTCAAACACCGCAGCCATTTTCATCTCTGTGACGCATGGAATTAGCCATATACATAATTTTATAATCTATGATAATTGCTGAAATATTTAATAACACAATATAACATGACATTAAAACAACATAAAATAACTATAAATACTGTTAATATTTAGGATTGTTTGGAGAAGAATAAGTACCATTTGTATCTACTGTACCCGACTGTGAATCCTGCCTATGTTTGATTGTTCGAGCTATGCTGCAAAATTAAAAAGCAATTAAAAAATACACTAAAGCAGATACTACTTAAAATTCCATGCACAAAAAATGAAAAATTGAAACATGTAAGAAACTTTAGAATTATCTTTTTAAAAATTCACAAAATACAAAATAGTTAAAAAGAAAACAAAACTGAGAAAAATAAAACTGTCAGAAGAAATGTTATACCGTTTTGCATTTGATGCTTGGGATTTACATTCTTGTACGCACTTGGCTATTTGCCTGAAAAATAAGAAAAAAAATCATTATGAGACACAAGAGACTAGCAATATTAAAAGAAAAATTAAAACTAGTTCAAAATAACGAGAAAGATATTTTGAGGAAAATAAAAGCTCATACAGAATTAATATAAATGGAAAAATGTAAGAGAATACTTAATCCTCTCATGTATGAATTATTTTAAAACGGATGAAAAACAAATATTTCACACTTAAAATACATTTAAAATGAATTATTGAAAATAAATATTTAGAAGCATCCAATTTGATAAAATACAAATTTGTTTTAAGTTTAAAAAAGCATAAAAGTTTGAAAAAAAAACAAATTCATCAATAATCAACCATAGAAGATAACTTTTTCCAATTCTTTGATATGGTCTAATAAACATACAAAATAATAATAATAATAACCCTAGATGTGATTCTATGAGAATCGATGTCATGAGCTCATCGTCCCAATTCGAGCAACAAAATTACAATAGGAACGAATGAACATGCACATCGAAATCAATCCATCAAAGTGTTGAAGAGTGCTCAAAATATACGTTTTCTTATTGATTAAAAGGTTTTAAAAGTACATATGACTAAATTTGATTAGAATCTTATATAGACAATCAAGCATGAAAAAATTTCATGAAACATTTTCAAGTCAAGTTCAGTTTTAAACATATCTATAATTGCTACTGTAATTAAAATACGTTAATATTTATTACTCTTAAATAAATTTACCTTTTTTATTATTATTATTAAAAGAAGACCAAAACCAAGATATTTTTTCCTTTAAGAAATTTAAACAAAAATTACCTATAAAAATTTATTTCTCAAACCAAATTTTTCTCTTTGTAGAAACAGTAAAGTGCATAACACAAACAAGCGAATGCATCAAAATGTTATATTTCGAATATTGGTGAAAGTTCTGTACACAGAATTGATTTGTTGTGAACGTGAGTAAGTGGATGTGTGTATAAACAGATGACAGGTGAGTAATTGTCGAGAAAAAACAAGAGGGGGAAAAAAAAGTCCTTTCATCATATAAATATAGTGAAGGACAGGAACAAAAATATTCGAAAAGATGTAACAATGCCGGATGTAAAATAGAATAACAGAAGGGAAAGAGGATAATAAATTTCCCGAAACGAAACAAAAGAGAATTCCCATTCAGAAATCAGAATCATTCAGCGCCGACGCAAACAGTTATGGCGTAAAATTATATTTGGAAATAATGTTTAGTAGTTTAGCTTCTTGCTAACGTACATGTTTTGCGTATATTCAATGAGGAAGAAATAAAATCTGATCTAATGTGAAATGAATATTAATAATATCAACTGAACAGCCCCAGGTTAATGATGAAATAATAAATGTATTTTAACCTTATTTTTGAGGAGAAATAAAAATATTGAAAGTTTGGACATTCGAAATTCAAGAAAATACTATTTTATTGGCAGGAAAGAAGCTGTTCTTATTTTGACAAAATAACAGTGACAATTTTCAATTACAAACATCCTGTAGTCAGCTGAAAGTGCAGTGCATTATTTCTGTACTGTAAGGCTTTGATGCCCCCCCCCCCTTAGACATTACATTATTTCAATACTTCATACGGGAATATTTATTTGAAAAAAAAATGGGTGGGGGGGACCTAATTTTCACAAGTAGCATACATTCGATAAAGAACAGACATGTGCAACTTTTATGAGCATAACTGATATACTCTTCATAAGAAATGTATGTAAAATAAAATAGCAAAATCGGCATAAATAAAGTATAATTTTATAACCACCAATGTGCTAAATAAAACCATATGAATAAGTAATAAAGAAAGAAACACAATATTTCAAATTGTTATTAATATATTATTAAATTGAAAAATTGTGATAGAAAACACGTTTTCTTTAGTAATTAAAAAAACGGATGGAAGCACGAACCAATGGACCAATGGTTCTGGAATGCTTGATTTTTAAGGACCCTAAATTTAGGGTGCATTTTTAAAAAATTGTATATTTTAATCAGTTTTGATTCGGTAAACACTGACAAAACTGACAACTTTGTGACACATTTTTTAGTTCATTTTTCGCAAATGTATCAAATTGACAAGTGTTCTTATTCAGAAACGATGTAATCGAGCTGTTTTTTTTTCCGTTTTCCGGTAAAGGCAGAAATGTTTTTCAAATTTTAAACCAAATTTCCCGACGTGACAGCACAGATAAAGAAAAAAAGAGCTGTCCTCATATAATATTCGCTTATAACTCAAAATGTAATTCATTTGTTGCAAAATGAAAAAAACTGTTCGATTATAAATTATTTCAATAATCATGCCTGCAAGTATCATGCTTTTATGTTTAAAAATGTGTCAGAAAGTTTCGCGCTGCTGAACGGAGGAAAATATTTTTGGAGAACCGCTTAGGATTTTACATTTGTATGTACACTTTTTTTTACAACTGCATGCAGAGCTAAGTGCTATAGTTTTATGTTACAGTGTGAAATATAACATTTTTGAGTTGTGTCACTTTTGTTGTAAGTGAACGATGTATTAAATCAATCCTAAAACAAAATTATACCTACATCTTTTGAAAAAGAGGTGAAAGAAATAATTTTTTTACCTACAACTTAAGAAAACAATGAAATGACAAAAATAGCCTAAGAAAAGATATTAAGATAACAAAAACTTAATGCAAAAATTTAATGCAGCTTCAATCCATTAACCTCATTTCATAAAAAGTCTCAAATTAATTTTCCTTATCTACGCATGACAAACATTTAATTGCTTAAAATATTTCACAGCAAATACGATATCAGTGAAACGACAAATATAGTAACGAAATATTATTATCATTCTCATGTACTTTTATCTTCAACTTTTTTTCCTCACAACTTTAAATGTTTAGTTCTGCTTTAAAAATACAAGCTTTTTTTAGATTCGACGCAAGGTTACTTTTCTTTATGTGAAGGAAACGTTTTTAGGGAAGGTTGACGACTCTTATAAATTAGCTCACAAACTTTGAATTATTCCAGCGTGTAAACATCACCCTAGTTATAAATATATAGTGCTTACAGAAAAGCCTTAAATTATATATTTACCTTCAAACCCCCAAATAATGAAAACTGAGATTACAATCTAAGTTAGCATAGTAAACAATGCAGTATAAACTCTTAAAAACGATCACGATACGTAAATCTAAATTGAAAGCTTTCTTTTAGCAATAATAACCCAAAATATGACATTACATTTTTCGCAAAATACTTTAAAAGCTAATAAGACGGAACGAAAGAGAAAAAAGCCGTTTTAAACAGGTTTCCGTTTTAGCACTTTTTTGTAAGGACAACGCAATTATTTCTTTTTTTTAAGGCAAGATTCTGTTATATACATTTTTAGTTTTGAAAGGTTTTTACTGTAGTAAGAATATTACAAAACATTGTGATTCAAAAAGATATTTAATCTTTCATAGGGTGCGTATATATTTTTTTGCACGAGGAGGCGCGTGACGTAATATTTTCGGGCGGTAGCCACGCTATTATTACAAATGCTATTATAGATATTTCATAACAGTAATAGAGACATGTTAGAAGAGCAATTATACATATCAGTAGCACAAATTGAATTTAAATTCCGATGCCATTTGTGAGAACAAAGGAGAAAAATGTTCATATACTTACCCCCCACCCCCCCACCCTCTTCCACAATTATCAAGAATATGGTAAAAGCATGCATTTTGCCAAAAGGAATAGAGCACTTGTGTAAACGGAAAATATCTATAACGGAATTCTGCTTTAAACGAAAAATTTCTTGATCCCGGTTTAGTAGATTTTTCTGTACACAGCTGTAAAACAATCCCTAATGAATATAACAACGACAGTCCGTGTTCATTTCATAGCTGTTTTAAAATAAAAAATAAATTATAAATGATAATGATGATAATAAATAAAGTAATGGTAAACTATTGCTAATAGAAAATTCTTTTTTTTTCTTTTTTTCATACATGCATTCTAATAACATTATATATTACATTTGTTAAGTTAAACATAAATTGAATACACCTTTATACTCTAACAATTTCCCATTGAAAATTATTATTGTAACCAAAAAAATCCCTGACGGCTCGGCCTACAGGCACAGGTAGATTTCGAAGACGCAGACCGTGGGGGCGCCTGTTTGTCGGGAATTGCGGAAGAAATGACCTTTTTGCGATGATGCTGCAGTTGGAACCGCCTACTTCGAAACCAAACTTGTTTGCAGGCGGAGCCAGCAAGGATTTTTTTTTTTTTTTTTTTTTTTACTATAAGAGTTGGTCCTATAAAAAACATGTCACTATAAAAGTTTTAGATAATATTAAGAGGATTTATAATAAATTTAAGCGGATTTGAAATATCTTGGGAATTGACGAAGTTATGAATTTTTTTCTTCTAACACCCCCCCCCCCCCCCCCTCACTTAAGGCAATTTTTAATTATATCAAAAATCTGTCATACATAAATTTTCGGCCCTTCTCCTAGAAGTAATAATAACTTCAAACGGATTCGATACGTATCATAATTAAGAAATTATGGGTTTTTTTTCTGTTTTCACAAAAAGTCCCCCCCCCCCCCTTGGTTCGATTTTGCCCAGTAACGAACTTGACCGAGATTTTATGCCCCTTGATTTTATGTATCAGTTTCGAAAAGAAGCGGGAGTTGGAACCGCCTACTTCGAAAAATAACTTGTTTGCAGGCGGAGCCGGCAGGGTTTTTTTTTTTTTTTTGGTCTTATAAAAAACTTGTCAATATAAAGGTTTTAGATAATATTAAGAGGATTTATAATAAATTTAAATCTGTCATACATAAGTTTTTGGCCCTGTTCCTAGAAGTAATAATAACTTTAAACGGATTCGATATGTATCATAATTAAGAAATTATGGGTTTTTTTCTGTTTTCACAAAAAGCCCCCCCCCCCCCCCGCATCCCCCCCCTGGTTCGATTTTGCCCATTAACAAACTTGACCGAGATTTTATGCCCCTTGATTTTATGTATCCGTATCGAAAAGATGCGGGAGTTGGAACCGCCTACTTCGAAAAATAACTTGTTTGCAGGCGGAGCCGGCAGGGATTTTTTTTGTTTTTAATTATTTTTTGCTATAACGGTTGGTCCTATAAAAAACTTGTTAATATAAAAGTTTTAGATAATACTAAGAGGATTAATAATAAATTTACGCGGATTTGATATCTTGTGAATTGACGAAGCTATGATTTTTTTTCTTCTAAAACCCCCCTTCCCCCCCCCCCCCTTGGGACCATTTTTAATTATATCAAAAATCTGTCATACATAAATTTTCGGCCCTTTTCCTAGAAGTAATAATAACTTTAAACAGATTCGATACGTATAAAAATAAAGAAATTATGAGGGTTTTTCTGTTTTCACAAAAAGCCCCCCCCCCCCCCCCCATTGGTTCGATTTTGCCCATTAACGAACTTGACCGAGATTTTATGACCCTTGATTTTATGTATCAGTTTGGAAGAGATTTATGCAGAATTTTTCCAGTTATCGTGGTCAGAAAAAAGTGACATAGATAGATAGATAGATAGATAGATAAAGTTTTGAACTGGGGGTGGTTTTGGGTTCTGGGAGTCATGATCGGCGTAGATCTGCAAAAATTTTTCAAAATTTCCAACTTAGGTGAGAATGTAATAGGTAGTATTTCTTACGAAATCTACCTAAAAGATTTGGCTGAGAAATTATTAATATTCCAATACATTGTGGGAAATTAAAAGTTAAAAAGAATAAATAACATAAAACTGTATATAAGATACTTAAGTACTAAATATGCCCAAATTCTGCCTCCTTTGCTCCTTTTAGATATTGTTCAGTATGACAACAAGATTAGTAGAGTTATTTGTGGTTATTAATTTTGATTTAAGCGATAATTACATCCAGTGTAATTCATGGCCGAATGAAAAAGCAAATATGAGAAATCCCTCCCTATAACCAACTAATAAATAATACTACAAATTCTAAATGCAATACTTAATATATTCATCAATATGTTTCATAGATTTTTTTTTTTTAAATGTATAATTAAAATACAGGATTCATTTCATAAAATTTTAATATTAATTCATAATTACTTAATGTTTTAATGGAAGAATGATTAAACTTAATAAAATAAATGTTCAATTCCAATTTAGACTGTTGTTTCTGTTATTAGGGAATCATTAGTCCCTTCGCAATGAGCGTTTCGTATACTATTTTTAATTTTTTGGCATCACTAATTTTGAATAGCAATTTTCGCTTTATTTAATTGTTTAAAGTAAATAGTTTTTATATTAAATCAGAAAAAAAAATTGTCTAAAATTTCTTTAAGATATACAACAAGAGAAGCGTGCAGAGAAAATTAATAAATTAAAAATACAGACATAGAGAATAACCAGCAACAAACTCTTAAACACATTCGTCCGAAATTAGTTCTAATGATAAATTAAAAAGAGTAAGAGGAAGTGAGAAATTAGAGGGAGATTCATGATTCATTTTAGTTAATGATACAAACTGCCAAAGCACCGAGTGTATCTTACCAAGTTAAGTGATATCAGGGGTCTGTGCTGGCTTTTCTCACATGGGATCCTGTTTTTGTGAAATTGTAAGCACTTTTATAACTGTGAAAAATCTAGTCATAATTTTGAGAATTTGAAACTATCGCTATATTTTAATTCTTGTTTATATATTTTTAACAAGATCATTTATCATATATTCTAATACGAGCAAATCTTGTGTGTGATTATATATATATATATATATATATATATATATATATATATATATGAAAATTTTATCTTAAAAAGGCTCTAACGATTTTGACGAAATTTCGTATCCTACCGTTTAGGGGCACCAGAAAACCATTGGACTAGGTCACATGTTCGAGAAAATTCGATTAGTGGGTCATTTTGGGTCATGGTCTAGCTAATTGTATCTAAAAAACGGTTCGAACGATTTTGACGAAATTTTGTATCCGACCATTTTCGGGCACGAGAAGATTATTGGGCTGGGTCACATGTTCGAGAACTTTCGATTAGTGGGTCATTTTTGGGTCAACGCGGTCAAATTAATTTTATCTAAAAAACGGCTCTAACGATTTTGATTAAATTTTGTGTCCTACGAGTTTCGAGCACGATAAAATCATTGGGCTAGGTCACATGTCCGAGAAAATTCGATTAGTGGGCCATTTCTGGGTCATTGTGGGTCAAGATCTAAAAAGCGGCTCAATTTACACTAAATTTTACATCCAGTGGTTTTCGGGCACGAGAAGACTGTTGGGCTAGGTCACATGTTCGAGAAAATTCAATTAGTGGGTCATTTTGGGTCATTTTAGGTCATGGTCAGGCTAATTGTATCTATAAAACGGTTCAAACGATTTTGACGAAATTTTGTATCCGACTATTTTCGGGCACGAGAAGACTATTGGGCTGGGTCACATGTTCGAGAACTGTGATGATTAGTGGGTCATTTTTGGGTCAAAGCGGGTCAAATTAATTTTATCTAAAAAACGGCTCTAACGATTTTGATTAAATTTTGTATCTTACGAATTTCGGGCACGCGAAAATCATTGGGCTAGGTCACATGTTCGAGAAAATTCAATTAGTGGGTCAGTTCTGGGTCATTGTGGGTCAAGATCTAAAAAGCGGCTCAATTTACACTAAATTCTGCATCCAATGGTTTTCGGGCACGAGAAGACTGTTGGGCTAAGTCACATGTTCGAGAAAATTCAATTAGTGGGTCATTTTGGTCATGGGTCATGATATTTGAACTCAAATTTAATTTTGACGGAGCATAGCTCGGTCTTCCCTGCTCGTATACATAAGAACTAGATAACAGGTTCTTTGGCGACTTTTGCTGTGTTTTGAATACTCAATCTTATTGAATAACCGACCACATTTATCTAAAGAAATGCCTTTAAAACTTTAGTAATTACTAAAATATATAAACAGAAGTTTTCTAAAAATTTTATGACCTGAAAATATTTTTTGTTTTTTACAAAAAACCTAAAAGTGAACTAAGAAAATAAGTTAATCCAGAAGTAATATAACGATTGAAATTTGAAATCAGTCTGATATTTCTATGTGCCTATTTTCAGTCAATGTGAAATCAATGTATATAGAGTATCATTTAATAAATTCTTAAGTACATAATAAAAATAATATATTTTACAATAAAATCAGATTTGATTTTTCTATGCAAAATGTTAATTTTATAACAGATAAGCAGCGATAACTTTAAAAGAGATAATTTTAAAACGCTTAAGTTTTACAAGATATATAAGTAAAAAAGATTAAGTACAGTATCTTTTAATTATATTTTTTTAAATTTTCAAATCAATTATTTGTATGCCAGTGTTAGATACAAATTTTCAGAGAAATAAGATAAAACGCAAGTACCAGTAACTGCTATAATTGATTAAAATTATAGTAATAAAGATATATGATTGTCAACTAGGTAAGGAAGTACTTCACATTTAGCCTTTCAACGCAAAAAAATTATTGTTAGAGTATATTAAAACCAATATTTCCCGACTTATTACTTAACGATATTTTAATTTTTATGGTGAAACAAGGTATACTAATACAGTAAAAAATAAACAATTGTCTGTTAGTAGGAAATACTCCGAAAACTATTGAATCGATTAAAAAAATTATATTACTGTTACGATAACTGATAAACAGAGTTCCCCAGTAAACTTTATATATATATATTGGAAGGGGTGGCTGAAAATGGGTTGGGATAAAGATTTTCTCATTAATTTAGGTCTCACGTTCATTTCAATGCAGTACAAAATTGAAGTTTTCTGAAAATGGGATTATTTATATTATTAGTAATATTTAAATTATCCGTAGCAGTATAATTTTCCCTAATGTAAATAGGCATACAAATAAGACTTGGCATATTTAAACAACCACGCGTGCAAAGCCTCTGTTTTTGCTAGTGCAAATAGATACAACACGTCGCCAATATTTGACAAAATGTGTGTATTTAAAGGGTTGCAATACTGAGATACAGATAACAAGGTATTTTGTGAATAATAGAATTGATCTAAACAGACAAGTGAGAAGAAAGCAGAAGAAAGAGATAAAATAAAAACAATATTATACTGCAACAAATATTTCTTTATGGAGTATTATTTCGAAAACAGATTTGTAAGATGTAACATAAAACAATCATGGAAAGCAGAATGGATCAAAGATAGCTTTTACCAGAATTTCTGGTAATTTCTTTCTGTGCTACACCCCTGGCCAAAATTATAAGGACACTAAAAAAAGTTAAGAATCAAACTTCATACAATTCGAAGTATTAATAAACATCCTATACTATGTATACTGAAATGTCTTGCTTATTTATATTAAAAAATATAAAATTTTAAAATAAATATATGAAATACGAAACAAGTTTTAATTTTTTTTTAATGGTCATAATTATAAGGACATTGCTTATAAGTTCGAATGATACAATTTTAATAAGAAATGTAACCACATTTATTTTTGAGAAACTCAGCGCCATACGATTCGACATGCTTCGAATAAGTTTTGATAATTATGGCGTGAGAACAGCTATCTAGGGATTGTAAATAGCTTCTTTAAAACACGCAATGCATGGCTATTTTGTGCCGTTTATCTATAAAAAAAAACATCATTATACTCCCTTTATTTTTTGGCTTTGCAATCAAGGTGGCTCTTTAGATAATGTACTATTATTGTTATCATTGAACCGCCCCCCCCCCCTTTTTTTTTTCGTAATTTTTGAGGTATATAGCATGACACATTATTTTGTTAGAAAATGAATTATTCCCTACTAAAGGCAAGTACTTTATATAAAAGTCAACTTACGTAACTAAGCTATTTTGACCGATTTCAACATTAAATAACGCTTTAAATGATTCTTCCATTTAAAAACTGTCTACTTCAGCGTGTTTATAATACATTCCTCTATAAAACTATACCAGTTTTCATGTTTTTATATGCAATAGTTTTAGCAGGATAAGGCCAGAAAGTGAAAAGATCACAATAGATTCAATTACAGCAGCAGCACCGTTAGTAACCTTAAAATAGAAAGAGAAAAGAGAGAGAAAATAAAGTTAAATTAAGCTTAGTACATTTTTGGGGGGGTGTGTATACAAGGTAAAACTTTACACACTAGCGTAAAATATTTTGTTACCTTCTAAAAAAGTGTAATATATTATTTTTATGGTGTGTTTTAAATTATTTCCATAGTATTAGTCGGTTACGGAAACCTGCGATGCTGGTTTTAACGAATCAATTTGAATTATAACTTTACTTTATACAAAGTTAGATTATCAGAGAAACATAACAAAATAATACGAACAGTAACGACTCTGATATTATATTAAGTGCTAATATTTTATTAATATCAACAAAAGGGAAAAAATGAATAAAAAAAATAAAAAATAGCACTTATAAATAAGAAGTTAAAGTTAGTTAGGTAGCTAAAGTCTATTGATTTGATAACAGTCGAAAAATTGCAATGCTGGTTTTCATGAATCAATTTGGATTATAACTTGATACAAAAATTTAGATTTTTCAGAGAAACAAAATTAAATAATATGAACAAATGTGACCTATACATTTACCTAGGTTCCTAGGTACTTTCAAGTTAACTTGGGAATCACGATGAGGTAGCGTAATGATTTGGACAATACCATCCTACTGCAAAATATGGCAACAGGTTAGACATTTATTTGCATCGACTTCATTGATGAACATGCCATCTTGAATGATAGCTAATCATGTGCTAAGCCACACTGACACGCGATCTAAACTCAAGGAACTTGTGACTGATGTTTCTAAACCGCATCTTTTAAAAAATGTTTCCGCAGGTACTATCACCTTTATTATTCCTCTAATGTTACCCAATACATTTTAAAAAGGAGAAAAAATCTATCCAAAAAGAAAGGTCGCTTTTGATTTTACTGATTTAATTTTTGAATAATTATTTACCAATTCATTTAATAAAGTTTTTCCCTTAATAGAATAAGAAAGGTGAGAATTTATACATAATACATATACAATAAAATTTGTAAAAGCAGAAAATGTTTATAATGGAGTTCTGCCTTAAAAAGAAAAAAATCACTGTCCTGCAACAAATACAATAAAAGAAAGTGTACATGCTAAAGTGAAAAAATATCTAAAACGGATTTTTTTCCTGATCCCTAACTATTCCGTCTTAGAAGGTTTTTGTTTTATTTTATTTTATTTTCTTCATAAAGTACGTTCATGATTTTTTCTTCTTGAGAAACTTTTGGAAGTATATTTATGTTTTTCAACCATAAATTTAATAAAGATTGAATGCATTACTTTTAACTTTATATAGAAAATTTTATTAGTTTTGCAACTAAAATAAAACATTTTTCCGCCGTTAAAAATTCTGCTATAACGAGAAACGATTATTTCTTGTGCTTGTTAATCTTTTGTAATTTTTTTTTTTTTTTTTTTTTTTTTAAAGTTCTGCCCAGAGTACGCATATTATCCATTGATATGAACAAAATTTTACTACATTAATATTAGACACCCATATATTATTAAATTATAATAACTCAAAAAATTACACTCCAATAGGTACCAAAAAAAATCTTTACAAAAATAATTAATATTCCCTAAACAGTTTTTTAATTAAATTTAAGGATATTTTTGCTACTTTATCATTCTAAGAATAAATGGACTTTTTTTTATTATCACTCATGTACGGCAAAAAATTATTTATTTATATCCCCTGTCGAGGTAAATTGGATCTAGTGGAGTAATTTGAGTATAAATTGCATTTTTATTTTATAAGACAAAACATTATTTAATTTATACCTATGTTTATATCATGTTTCTCATTGTTTCAATGTGAAAAGGTTTTACATAACCAGGGATACTTTCTCTAAAAAAGAAAAAATATCTATAGTTTAAGTGGTATTTCTTTACAAGTCTGTGAGCAGAAGCATCAACTTCAAAAGCACATTGTAACAAAATCATCTGATTAAACAGCTTTTTAAAACAGGCATGTTTAGAATAGATTTGTTTATAATAATTTGACTTAAAAGTTTAATGTTAAACAGCAGTGCTTGATATACAGGGTGTCCACGTATAACCTGACCGACCTTTATTTTCGCAACCGTTGGTCCTAGATGCATACTTCCAATTACAAAAATGGTTTAAATAAGGTAAAGAATTACTTTTAAAGCAATTTGGGGCAAGAAAATCATTTATTAAAAAATTACGAAATTTAAATTTTTATACGGTCCTCCGGTCCTATAAGTGATATTTAGTAAAAAATTACCGTGGCACTAACAAGTAAGACAAAAAAAGTCCCATTCATCTAACATTAAAATTGACCTAGTTATGAAACTTTGAAATGCATGACTTATACCACTTTTATGCATCTCACAACAGATGATTTCTGCCATGCTTTCAGGGGTCGTATATAAAGTACTCAAACTTATTTCAAGATATCTGCGCTTTGAAAGAAATCGTACAACTATTACGATTGAGTTAACTTTATTAGTTAAAATAATTGTATTTTAACATATGTTTCATTTTGTAAGGATTTGAGGCTATGATTTCTTTTAACAAAAATTATGTTATTTTCATAAGGTTTTATTTAACTTGCAACGATCGTCTTTCCAGTTTAAAATTTGTACTTGAACTTTAAATCACTTTCAAATGTTCGATCGAAGTTAAATTTTACATACTGACTTAAATCCGATGACAATGTAATATTATTATGATTTTCGACGCTTACCATCTTATACATACTTAACGCAAAAAAATTCGGTTAGATTACCGTCAACAAGTTTAAGAAAGTGTTTTAGATTCGATAGCATAAACCTGCGATGGTTATGTTTTTTAACTTTTATAATTACGTTTTATGTATTTTTTAACGCTGAATAAAAAAATTACCTTCACTTTTAACCATCATGTCAGGATTTTTTGCAAATCGTAAATCTCAAGGTTAAAAAATAGCGAAAAATCTGATACTATAAAATAGATGTAAGACTTTTTTATTCAGTTTAATTTTATTTAATTCAATAATTTATTCAACTTTTTGGCTTATACTGGGTTTCTTACAGCTAAACAGCTCAGGGGTCCGATGAGGTTGGGAGGGGAGGGGGGATCAATTTTAACTTTGAGCTTTTTAACTTTCAAATTTGTGATTTGAGAAAATGATGTGATTGTTTAAAATGAAGGTCATTTTCGGATTCAGCGATAAAAAAAATACATAAGAATCAATTTTCAAAAGCTAAAAAACATGGCACAACCCAAAATTTGAAAGTCACTGTAATCTAACAGCATTTTAAAATCTGTATCACTTTGTAAAGAATTGAGGCTATTGTTTTCAATCCTTTTATGCAACAAAAATTCTGCTATTTTTATCCTCTTATATGTTCAGTAGAAATTGTATATTTTGCATTAATATGTCAGAATGATTATAGCTTTCACATTTATATTAGATTGCAGTGTTAATTTTGGTCTCAACTGTTTTTTTGATATATCGGACGATTATTTATATTTCTACTACATTTGTAAATGACCCCTATTTCGCAGCAAAAAATATAATCCAACTTTAAACAGCTATTACTCGGTCAGTTTTAATGTTAGATGAATGGGACTTTTTTTGTCTTACTTGTTAGTGTCACAGTAAATTTTTACTAAATATCACTTACAGGACCGGGAGACCGTATAAAAATTTAAATTTCGTAATTTTTTAATAAATATTTTTCTTGACCCAAATCGCTTTAAAAGTAATTCTTTACTATTCTAGAAGTATGCATCTAGGACCAACGGTTGCGAAAATAAAGGTCGGTGATGTTATACGGGGACACCCTGTAAAATTGTTTTTTTTTTTTTTTTTTTTTTTTTTTTTTATGTGGGTATGCTGTCTAATTATAGAACCAAATCTATAAACTATAATCTAGCTGTTCTTTTTCACATATGCCTTGCACGTAAGTAAGGAAAAGATCCATGGATTGATCTCAAAACGGATGTAGAAGATGTCAAGAAAGGGCTTATTATCTGTGTATGCTGCAACAATTAGCGTACGCTGTTTATCCTACACTGCAATAATAATAATAATAAAATGTTGATTTTACGGTATAATACTGGCATCCCAGCTGCCAGTATTATACGGTAAAATTAACAGTAATAAACAGTAAAATAAGCAGTAATACACAGCCGCGCATCCGCTGGGGTGCCAGTATTATACCGTACCTTTTTTTTTTTTTTTTTTTGCAGAGTAGATTAAAGAAAGTCTAATAAATGTTCACTAATAAACCTCTAAATTGTCTTTTTTATTTCTTAACACACCAAAATTTACCTATATAGGGTTAAATTAAGCATTGTTAGAATGTACAACGCACCTTTCTTTGTTAATACACATTTTACTCAAATTTCTCCACCCACGTGGTAATTTAAGTATAAGTAAATTTTTATTTTGTGATAATGAAAAGGGCAATAAATTTAACACTTACATTGTTTCATTCTAGGAGAACAAATTGCTTAAATGAAACCGGAAAAAAAGGAAGAAGAAGAAAACTAGTCGTTGGGGGTCACCGTAATACTTACCCATCATGGATATGCATAATGTAAAATATTAAAATAAAAATGTGTAAACTACTTATAAAATGCATTGCAATTCAAATAAAATCGTGGCTTGATGACGTCATAAAATTTAAAGGCTCGATTACTGAATTGCTTGAAAGAGGTTTTTCCTTATAACTCCAAAAATAATAATCCTATTAACTAGCGGTTTATTGCATCTGATTAAGCGTCAAATTTCCAATTAAAATATATCTTTAAAGTGAAATTTGGATGAAATACAGGGTCATGAAAAATCGAAGAGTGTGGAAAATAGGATTCCAAATATCTCGGCAACTCATTATCCGATCGACTTCATGCTTTATGCAAAATTTATGTTTTTTTATTGACTTTTATATTCATTTCTTAAAATAAACAATTTCGAAAATTTTATATACCTTTTATCAGAACGAATATTTCGAGAGTCCGAAAAAAATAGTTCCGGTTAATCGAGGTTATTGAAATGAAATAGGCTTCTTCCCATTATTAAATACTAAGTACATACAAAATTGCAAGTCTCTATCTCATTTTTTTCGGGAGATAGAGCGTTTACAGACACACACACAGACACACAGACGGACGGCAAATTTTTTTTCTAAAAATATGTTTTTCGGAATCTCCAGTGTCTGAAACGTGTAAATCCGTCAAAAAAATTTTTTCGATTTTCAAAACGATTACAAGACTTACCCTATACTACGTATGATGGGTAAGTAAAAATAGAAATCTAGTCATTTGTAGTAATCTGTAAAATTTTAAAGTTACGAATATGTGATTTTTATACCCAAATTACCCCGGCAGGGGATATAAATAAAAAAGAAGAAAAATGGGTAACAGACTTTATGATATTACTAGCTTTCAAATATAGCAACAAAAATAATTCAATTATTTAAATCTTTTTCAAGCAGGAATTTAGCTCTTAACAGCACATATTTCACGTAATGTAAAATTAATAAAAGTTATTTTAAACCATACTAAAATGTTTTACTTATCACTTTACTTAAAACGTTTTACTAAAATGTTTACTTAAATTATATCTTTTCCAATTATCTTTTGAAGTATTTTCACTTTTATCGAATTTTTGATAAATCGTTACATAAAAACATAATAACAAGGCATTAATTTTAAAATGAGCATAGAAAATTGTAAAAATTTCAATTTATTATTATTATACATATTAAAATCAAAGCAGTATCAGTTTCAAAGCAATTGTGTGTATTTATTAAAAAGAATATTACTGAATATTGCCTGAAATATTCATTTTAGAAGCAACTAATCTATAAACTAAACAGTGCCCACTGAGTAAAATAACTAGTTTTTAAGCCTGTAAAACTAGTTTCATGGTATAACATATTTTTATTATTTTAACAATTTTTGAAGAAATACTTTTTTATCATAAATATACGAAAAAAGTAATTCATATTTAGATTTTTTAAAAATGGGTGTCGATGACCAACGCACATTTCAAATTGAAGGACTTGAACCAAGAAGTGGTTAGCTCCATTTCTGGCACTTTTGAGAAGATCACTTTCTTGATAAAAGAAATCGCTCGAAATAGGCATAGTTGGATTTTATTGATGGCATACAAAGCATAGTGGATGTACTAATGGATAAGTGGAAAAAATACTTTTGACGAAACTTTAAAATTTTAGAGTTTTTTTTTTCCCAAAAAGATGCCAAGAATGGGGTTAGCCCCTTCTTGTTGTCAGACTATCAATTTTGAAGTCACACACACAAAAAATAAAATCTTACTTACACAAATACTGTATTAAACATGGATTAAACAACTAACAGAATGCTTTATACTTTGTGAAATTAATATAAAATTATTTAAAACTATATTAAAATGCTCTTGGCAATTTCTCTTCTGGTGTACTTTCACTTTACACAAATACTTTCGACGGAAGTTTGCAATCTTTTCAACTTCCGTTGCATTCAATACAGAAATATTGAAACTGAAACTAATTTTTAAAATAGTGATGCATATTATGGTTTTTCCTCTCTTAGAACAAGTGTTACGCTAATTTAATAATTAAATAACTACAGCCTTTTATTAATATTAGTTTTCTACCCTAATAGCACACAACGTTTAAAAAACGTTGAAAATTCGGAAGTTTCGATTTAAATCCGTTTACCTTGTACTTTAATAAACGTCGTCGTGGGCTATTAAGGTATTGACTTAATTTACTGTCGATATCAGATATATGTCACTGGAAAGTAAGATTGATAATTATAACTGGCTGACGGCGTGGATTTTCCGTAGTGGTGTGCGAAAAATGTTATGGCTCCTTTCAACGTAGAAAATTTTCTCATGTTACGGAACACATTTCAATCTTAAGTATATACATAAATACGTTACATTTTCAGTCCGCTATGTTAAATTTCAATCTATCCCCAGAAGACATTAAAATCTCATTAAAATTTTAATTGCTGCATATTTATTACATTAAAAATTTGTTAGACAAGTTATCGCGAATGATTTAAAATGAAGTCCAAATGTTCGATATCTGGCCAAACTGCTGCCTTGATTTTCACCTTTTACTTAGTTAATTAAATCATCAGCTTTACTTTTCTCTCTATTCTAAAAAAAATTACTAATGCTTCTGCTAATTGAATTTATTGTAACTTTTTTACTTTATCGTCTCATAATAATAATAACTATTGCATATAAAAACATGAAAATCGGTAGTTTTATAGAGAAAGTATAATAAATACGCTCATGCTGCAGACAGTTTTTAAATAGAAAAATTATTTTATGAGCTATTTAATGTTAAAATTGGTCAAAATAGTTCAGTTAAAAAGTTTAATAAGATCAAAAGCTATGCATAGCAATTTAACTAGTTTTCGCAGGCACATACTGGACTAGAATGTGGTGTGCAGTGTGCAATCATTTTTTAAACTGTCTAAATTTTAGTTTTTAAGGTGGGTTTTTTTTTTTCAATTTTTCATTTAAAATTTCACTATCTGAATAGATATTTATATCATAGTTTGAAATATTCGATTTTTACCTATTGTTGCCAGATTTTAAAAAGACCAAATACTAATATTTACAAACACTTTTCACTTGAAAAATATATTTACATGTGAATATTACAAGAGAGGGAAAACTTTTAAAATAATTAAATTATTCCGTGCGAAAAGCATTTAATGGTGATGATTGCGTCATATTTTAAAACGATTTTCTCATGAACAATTTTCAAGGGACGTCACAGTGGTAATCGCGTGGCGTAAAAGTAGCAGCTAGCGCGTTTGTTTACATATTTTATCACTTGATGCAGCATAATTAGAGGTAAATGAATGGATAAAATACTTCAGATTTATTTTGTACGAATTACTATTCGATAAATACATATTAGAAAATTCATGTATACTTATTAATTAAAATTAACAATTTCCATTTTATAAATAAAATGAATAACATGTACGAAGGTGCATTAAAATAGAGAAAGGAATTCATGTATAGCCTATACCTGTTCCTGAAAAAATCTAAAACTCGATTATACAGACAAAATATAAACACGGTGTTTTCAATGGCACGGTTCTGAATGTTATTACCAAGCAGACAAATTTTTCTAGCCTCGAACCAAAAGAAAGAATATCGTCTGTCATAAAAGTCCGGGAGGCAGAGACATTTTTTACTTAATCCTTTTACATAAGCTGATTTTCAAATGTGTAATTGATCTTACTTAATCAATATAAATAGCCGTAAGTTGCCGCGACAGTGATGGATGCGGCCTTTGGAACCGAAAAATCCCTCCAGTCAAAGGGAAATGCATGACAACCCGATTAAAGAAGATAGTCATTGGTCATGATAATATCATTGAATCTTCCGTAATCGGGTAATATTTTTTCAAACAGAGCAAATTAGAGTGTTTTTAGAGTATGTGTGGTTTGGACGGGGGTTGGCGAGCGTAACTCGTAGGGAGCAGTATGTGTAAAAATTTTAATACAGTTCAAACTACTGGTAACTTTCTAATATTTAATTTTTTAGTAAAATCTCAAATAGCAGAAACAATTGTTACAATAAATGTTTTGAGAGAGAGCAGTTTAAAAGTGTCCATCTAAATAATATTTTAAAAAATTATAACAAATTAAACTATTGAAAAGTTATGAGTTATACAAAAGGAATTCAAATTAATCATCTTGAATAGCGATGTTTTAATTATTTAATTTTTACTATTTAATGGCAATCTAGGGGAAAAGTATTACACAAGTTTCTTAATAAGAGAAAAATATTGCTATTCCTAAACATTTGCAAAATTTAGTTTCTATTGGGATGTATTATTTAAAAGTTTCAGCGCAGCGAGCAAATATGAAAGATATTTTTCACCCATAATCAGACGATTAAAGAGTTTTATGAGTTAAATTAAACTGGTGCTGAAAATATAGTATAACTTATTTTATATAAATTTTCAAATATAGTTGCTCTTTACAAAAATAATTCTAATAACAGGGAAACTTAATTTACATGAAAGACCTAACAAGGTTTTAATTATGGAATTTTTCAAGAATAATGAGGAATTCGCCCTATATGGCAATTATATGAACAATATTGTTTTCAAATGAAATAAATAAATAAATCATTCGATATTTATTGATTCATGCTTCATTTCAAATGCTTCATTTCTATTTAAAAATCACATTTAATAAATAAAGCAGATAATGTAAATCCCAATATTCTCTGTAGTATCAGATAATTCTGAGAATACTCTTTGAGGTTATATTTGTTAATCCACTTCAGAACTACTTTGGTCTAATATGGTCTCTAATATTTTTTAAACAACAATTTCAATTCTTCTTCAAGTTCCTTTTCTTCAATATCCTCTGCATCGCTTAGTGTCTTTATTTATTTATTTATTTATTTATTTATTATTATTATATTCATTTATTTTGTACAGCAAAAAAGGAATTCGTACCGAGTTTGCTTAAATATAAATTACATAAATTTTTCGCAAGAAAAAGCCCATCTTTGCGTGATGTATTTTTTTTCCAGTAGTAAAACATATTTCAAGATCCTGAGTCCACTAAAAATGTTTTTAAAACTATTTTATTCTCGTAAAAATTCCGTTTCGTAGACTGGGGGTCTGCACGGACCCGGCCCGCAAAATGAAGACAAACTTTCAAATGGGTCGTTCGGGCCGGCAGAATAAAGACAATTTTTTCAACGGGCTGGACAGGTATAAAAATTTGAACGGGCCAGCCGGGCCGATAAAAAAATTGAGCTCGGACTTTGAGAAACAAAAATTAAATGCATAAGGCTTTAATGAATAATATGAAAATACTTAAAAAATATATAACAAAATTAAAAACAAACTACGCTATAGGAAACAAAACAACTTAAACAATTAATATTTTACTGTTATTAATATTATTACTGGAGGGGAGGGGGCTCGACCCCTACAAAGCAACACCCGTTCAGATACCACGGTCTCTAAAAACACGCTAATTTGCTCTGCTGGGAAAAATATGAAAAAATGGCTGGAAATGTTGAAATTTAATAGCCATTGGAATATAAATATTATTTTAAGAAATGGATTCAGTGAGTGAAATAAGCATGGCAAATAAAAATAAATCTGGGGAAAAGGAGCTATGACTATGAGCGGAAAAGATTATTGAAGTTGTTCCATTTTGTGTAATCCTAATAAAATATGGAAATTTTCTGAATAAAAAATGGGCGTTTCATTTTAAATATGATGATATTTCCTCCAGCGGAAGCTTTAAATTTCATGATTTATAAATGTAAATGCACGTGATGTGCTGAATATGATGCAACTTTCACATATAAAAATCATATAATATTCAAAATTAATGTATTAATAAAACACGAAAAAAGTTATATTAAAAAAAATGAATAGAGACGGCACGCAACAATCTAGTCAAGCATATGCCTACAAAAGATGATAAAATTGCTATACAGAGCTTTTGATCCTATAAAATTTATATAAAGGAAATATCTTGACCTAATTCAACATTGAATAACGCTTAAAATAATTCTTCGATTTAAGAACTATCTGTTTCAGCATGTTTATCATATATTTACCTATCTAAATAACCTACCAGTTTTCATGCGCTTATACTGCGCACATATTTATATTTCTTGCAGTATAATCTGAGAAAATAAAAAGGACATGCTAGATTTAAAACCGACAGCGGCAGCTTTTCTTTTTAGAATAGAGAGATTATTTTAATATAGAGAACATATTGTTTACTTTTCAAAATCTTACTTATAGATATGCAAATAAATTTAAATATTTCATTTTTATGCAGAACTCGTTTTTTTAATTATTAATTAGTTTAACTTTATAATTTTGCATTTCTGTATACACAAAACTTTATATGATTACCTGATATACATTGATTGATATATTGTTTCTTAAAAAGACATCTGAGACCTATCTACAAAGACATCTAACCTAGAAAAATTAGCACGCAGCATAAAATATGAAATTTATGTTCCTTCAAAAAAGAAAATGCTTTCATTCCGTGATGCACAACCTTTAGGCATGTATTTTCAATATAGTTGAAAAGTGTTTAAGAATTCAAGTTGTATCTCTGTCTTGGTTGTCTATCCGTGCTCTAATATACTCTAAATATATGATTTGTATATGTTAATGAGGTTCACTACAGAATTTTCGCTATTGAAAATGAAGTGTGTAACATTTATAGTTACACACACACAAGAATTTCGTTACACTATAGTCTATGGGGGAAAATCGTTTGCGGTGCATTTTATTTAAATTTGTTTATTTAGATATATCATTTGATTGTATAGAATGAAATTTCTTAATAACAGTCCGTTAGTGAAGGAAAATGTTTCATAATCTATGCCTGACGACGGATTTTTCGTTCTTGTTTAACTCGATGAAGGTATACATAATTTTCGGCACGAAATTCTCAGCTTATTTATATTATTTAATGAATATTTTATTTTATTTTTCCAAAAAAGAACATTTGAACTTTTAACATCAGAAACACATTACACACACTTAAAAATTGCAGAATACAAATATATAACAGCTTTCACAAGCAAAATACTGAATTCGTATGTTAATTTGAAGAACAAGCATCAATAAATTAACTGCTAACTGAAAGTGGGCTCTGTTTGATACATCTAAATAGTACTAGCCTTGTAAAACACTTTCAAAGTTTTTTACTGCTTATATCCATATAATGTGATATTTTTCATTGCGTTTCAAGAACTAGTTATGCAATTTTCAAGCATTTACGCATCTCAACGAGTAATTTTATAGACGTAAATGAAGAACGTGTGGTAATATTATTATACCGTAATTAGAACGTGTGATGTTTTAATGGGTATCTTATCAAAGCTGTTACTACTTATGTATTAGCAGTGCCAGTTTCTTTATGTGTGCGTATGCCGTTATTCATTGGTTGAAATAAATAACAGCTTTCACAAGAAAAATACCGAATTCGTATGTTAAGTTGAACGAGAAGTATCAATAAATTAACAACTAAATGAAAGGCTGCTCTCTTTGATACCTATAAACATCACTAGCCTTGAAAAACACAGACAAATTTATTATCTCTCCTACCCATGTAGTGTTACTTTTTCATTCCGTCCCAAGAACAGGTTATGCAATTTTCAAACATCAACGCATGTCAACGAGTAATTTTTATAGACGAAAAAAAGAAGAACGCGCGTGATTTTAGGAATAGAATCATCATCTTTTTTCGTCGATTTCTTTTGAAGCATGTCAACATCATCTTCAGCCCAGGTGGTATGCAGCAGGCCACTGGAGCAAAGAAGCCGGCAGAGAGTTGAGTAACTTGCACTTCCCAATTATGATTTTTCATTTTTCTTCCTGTAAAGGTGCTCAGCTCTTCTCTTCCAAGTCGTCGACCGTTGAAGCTGAATCTACTGAAGGACGATCTGAAATGGTTCGTTGACACCTGGACATAAGTTTCTTGACATTCTTATGAATATTAGGAAGTTGTTTTGAAGACAATAAGCAAGCGTCCCTTTGGAAAACGCCTACTTTAGTATTCATAAAATGACCACAACTCATTCTCTAGAAGGAAAAAGTTTAAAATAAAACACCCTTTTACGCTGCAAAGAAATTACGTGATATCCATATCTATTACACATACATATTTTACTCGGAAGACTTGGTAATTATTAAATCATATGATATAACATATCAGGAGCATCGCGACGACGCGTTAATTAATAAAACTTAGATTCATTTAGTCGCTGATATAAATTGGTGCTGATTAATTTTGGGTGTAAATAGCCCAACAGGTGGCGCTGCTATGCTGCATTTCTCGCGATTTCCGCAACAGCTCTCTCAAGAACAAATGCACTGATTTTCATCAAACTTCAGATTCAGTTAGACCTTGACATAAATAGACACTGGTTACGTTTTGGTGTAGATATCCCAAAAGGTGGCGCTGCTATGCTACTTTTTTCATGATTTTCACGATAGCTATATCTCAAGAACGAATGCACAGAATTTCATCAAACTTCAGATTCTGTTAGACCTTGACATAAATAGATGCTGATTACGTTTTGGTGTAAATAGCCCACCAGGTGGCGCTGCTATGCTACTTTTGTCATGAGTTTCACGATAACCATATCTTGAGAACTAATACACGTATTTTCATCAAACTTCAGATTCAGTTAGACGTTGACAAAAGTTGTTGATTAGGTTTTGGTGTAAATCTCCTAACAGGAATCGCTGCTCTGCTGCATTTTTCAGGATTTACACGATTTTAGAGATAGTCATACCTCAAAAACTAATGGACGGAATTTAATAAAACTTTAGATTCAGTTAGACCTTGATATATAAATTGGTGCTGATTCGTTTTTAGTGTATGCGAAACCTGTGTGTGATAGAAGAAAGTTTTGGTATTGACACATCAGACTAGTTTTTTTTTTTTTCTTATGTTTGTAAATATATTGATAACTGTAAATAAATAATTTTTAATTTAATTAATCTTTGATTTTCTTTCGATCATCATGGTTTAAATATGTGTAATTATTTTTAGGTTAATTTCTTTCTTTCTTTACAGGTATGTTTAATTTACTTTTTCCCGACAATAAAACTAAGGCATTTTAATAATCGTTAATATTAATTTTAATTATATTTAATTTAGACGGAAGGCTCATAGGCAGAGTCAGATAATATAGACGAACACGCGAACGCTGTTCGCAGAAAATTTTCCAAGTTTGCAGACAGTTTTGATGTTTTTTTTAAAATTTCTTTATTAAAAAAACAAAATTATCAAGACCTCGGGCGGAGAATCGGTGCGACACACGACTCTTGAGAAGGTTTTGCAGACTATTTTTCAAGTAGAAAAATATTTTTTAAATGGAACATTGCCGTGATTCTGTCATTAATAATGCTTTGAACCAATTATTTGCTAAGCAGAGTGACTGGCATTTTTTAAGAAAGAGTCACAATGTTAAGGAATGGTTTGTCTTAAAAACAGTAGATAAACTGATGAGTAAGAGTTCATCTCTTCCATTCATGTGCTAATAACTTTTTTATTTTAAGATTCATTTATTCATATTTCAATTATTTTATAGATTAATAAAATAAAATAACAGTTTTGTTGAGCAATCATAAATTGATATCTTTATATAAGTTAATGATTAAAATATTTCACATTTTAATAAATATATATATTTTTTAATTTCATCAGTTTATCTTTCATTTATTAGTTGTCTGTATTAAGCATACCATTCAATACTACATTTCTTGACTGAGTTTTAATAATGCTTGTAAATTAATATTTTTCTTTTAGTGGTATTGCTTAGTGGCACTCCACTCGCATATAACTTTTCATTTTTGCTGTTAGCGACGATATACAGGGATGAGATTGACAAAAAAGCAAAAAAGCTGAAAACTGCGCGAACGACGTTTGAGCAATAAGTTATGAATTTCAAGCGCAACAAATATAATTACTATTAAAAAATATATTTTTTAAAATAAAATATATAACATCAATTTAGCTTTGAGTACATTAAAAAGAAATGTACATTTATTAACAAAAATTAGGTAGAAATTATTTACTTTAATAAAAAGTCTATTTTACCAAGATACAGCACATTAATAAAACTTTTTAATGGCATAAACATTTTTTTAATTGAAATTTTGAAAAATTGTAAGACACTTTTCTTGAAAGAGCAAATCAAGTATATGCTAATAATTGCAACCACCTTAAATAAATGATAGAACAGAGTTCCCACCCTTTTTTAAAATAAAAAATAAGTTTTTAAGGAATTACAGATTTTTTAAGGACATTATCAGTGCCACCAACTAGTCAGTGCCGTGGTTATTCCAGATTCCAGGTCATTTTTACCAGTCAGCTTGAAGCTAGTTTTTGGATTTTTTTTAATTTAGTCTGTTTTTGTATCATAGCGAATTTTCTACATTACTAAAAGAAATTTGGTTTCAATCTTTCAACCCAATGCAGTAAATTCTGACGAAATTCGTTTATTTTCAATGATCCTTTGACGAAATTCGCTTATTTTCGGCGATTGTTTTGACGAAATTCGTGTTTTTACGGCGATCTTTTGGCTAAACTCCCGTCTTTACGGCGATCTTTTGGCTAAATTCCGTTTTTACGGTGATCTTTCGGCTAAATTCGCACTTTTACGACGATCTTTCGGCTAAATTCGCACTTTTACAGCGATCTTTTGGCTAAATTCTTGTTTTTACCGCGATCTTTTGGCTAAATTCCCGTTTTGTCAGCAATCCTTTGACGAAAATCGCGTTTTTTCAGCAATCGTTTGACCAAATTCCTTTTTTTTTCAACGATCCTTTGGCTAAATTCACGTTTTTTTCAGCGATCCTTTGACGAGATTTGCGTTTCTTCAGCGATCTTTCGGCGATTTTCACACGATCATTTGAAGAAATTCGCGTTTTTCAGCGATCCTTTGAAAAAATTCGTGGATTTTTTTCGTGATCTTTAGGCAAATTTCGCGTTTTTTCGGAAAAATCCGAAAATGGTGAAAAAGCGGAAAATAGAAAATAACAAAAAAGTGGAAAACCGCGGAAGAATCTCATGCCTGGATATATGACTGGAGAGGGGCGCAGCGTTTTTTTGCAGAAAATTTTTAAAAAATTATTTGAGTTCGCAGACAGTTTTACATTTTATCTAAGTCTGCTCATAGGTATTTGGGAATTTACTAAAACAACACAACGCAAGAATTTTATTTTAATTTAATTAATTACTTAACTTTTAACGCGAGCATTTGTGTTCTAATTTTAAATTCGCGTAAACCTGCACTAGATTAATAATTCTTCGAACTACCTGTTATTTTAGACATTATTTTAATCTTTAACACATATAGACAGGCACTATACATTCTCAAAAACATATTTAAAAACACATAAAAAGTACTTTTGCGAAACTTTTAGCGTGTGGACTGGTTTTATGTGTTTTTAAATATGTTTTTGAGAATGTATAGTGCCTGTCTATATGTGTTAAAGATTAAAATAATGTCTGAAATAACAGGTAGTTCCAAGAATTATTCATATATTCTAATACGAGCAAATCTTGTGTGTGGTTATATATATATATATATATATATATATATATATATATATATGCAAATTTTATCTTAAAAACGGCTCTAACGATTTTGACGAAATTTTGTATCCTACCGTTTTGGGGCACCAGAAAACCATTGGGATAGGTCACATGTTCGAGAAAATTCGATTAGTGGGTCATTTTGGGTCATGGTCAAGCTAATTGTATCTAAAAAACAGCTCAAACAATTTTGACGAAATTTTGCATCCGACCATTTTCGTGCACGAGAAGACTATTGGGTTGGGTCACATGTTCGAGAACTTTCGATTAGTGGGTCGTTTTTGGGTCAACGCTGGTCAAATTAATTTTATTTAAAAAACGGCTCTAACGATTTTGATTAAATTTTGTGTCCTACGAGTTTCGAGCACGATAAAATCATTGGGATAGGTCACATGTCCGAGAAAAATCGATTAGTGGGTCATTTCTGGGTCATTGTGGGTCAAGATCTAAAAAGCGGCTCAATTCACACTAAATTTTGCATCCAATGGTTTTCGGGCACGAGAAGACTGTTGGGCTAGGTCACATGTTCGAGAAAATTCAATTAGTGGGTCATTTTTGGGTCATGGTCAAGCTAATTGTATCTAAAAAACGGTTCAAACGATTTTGACGAAATTTTGTATCCGGCTATTTTCGGGCACGAGAAGACTATTGGGCTGGGTCACATGTTCGAGAACTTTCGATTAGTGGGTCATTTTTGGGTCAAAGCGGGTCAAATTAATTTTATCTAAAAAACGGCTCTAACGATTTTGATTAAATTTTGTGTCCTACGAGTTTCGAGCACGATAAAATCATTGGGCTAGGTCACATGTTCGAGAAAATTCGATTAGTAGGTCATTTCTGGGTCATTGTGGGTCAAGATCTAAAAAGCGGCTCAATTTACACTAAATTTTGCATCCAATGGTTTTCGAGCACGAGAAGACAGTTGGGCCAGGTCACATGTTCGAGAAAATTCGATTAGTGGGTCATTTTGGTCATGGGTCATTATGGTCAAGCTATTTTATCTTAAAAACGGTTCAGAGGATTTGGAATAAATTTAGCACCCTACAGGTTTAGGGAACAAGATGACTATTAGGCTAGGTGACATGTTCGAGAAATTTCGATTAGTGGGTCATTTTAGTCATGGGTTATTATGCGTCAAGCTATTTTATCTTAAAAACGGCTCAGACTATTTACACTAAATTTTGCATCCTATGGTTTTCGGGCACGAGAAGACTGTTGGGCTAAGTCACATGTTCGAGAAAATTCAATTAGTGAGTCATTTTGGTCATGGGTCATGATATTTGAACTCAAATTTAATTTTGACCGAGCATAGCTCGGTCTTCCCTGCTCGTTAATTAAAAAATGACATTAGAGGAGATCATGAATTGAAATACTGTACTAGATAACTAGATTACTGGTAATTTTACGATCACTAATGAATATTTATTTATAGTTTACCAAATGTATCACCTAGTTACTATGGTTGGTTTTGGCGAATGATGGACAGATTCTTAATAACCAGCTTATATTATTTTTTTTCCCAGAGCTGTCCAGCAAAATTGATTAACGTTATTGGGATTCACGATAACATCTTCCACGGGTTAAAATAATATGTAACATTTAATATTCTTTCACATGGCCTCATAAAAATTTAAGATAAGTAATCGTTTATGAGCAATGATTGTAGAAGTGCGTTTTAAGTTGTATTATGCGTTTTCAAGCTTAACCAAGTCTTAGTATATTATATGGTGTGTAAAAGTTTTATAGAAATTATGCAGGGACCCCCAAAAATATTCGAATTAATTAGCTTATATGAACGGGATTCCCTGAAAATGCGCTTAAGTGTGTCCCCCGTTTTTCAACTGGACTAAATATTATTGTATTATGTGGTGTGAGTACAATATAACTTTATGCACAGGGTTGCACAAAAGGATATGGATGCATTGCCGTCTAAGAGTGGCAATGAAAAAAAAAAAATAGTTATTTTATGCGTTTTTTCAATTGAATTAAATTTTGTTTTGACTACGTGCCATGTATAAAAGTCTATAGAGCATATACAGGCTGTAAAAAATAATTTGCATAAAAGGACCTACAAATATTTATCCCCGCCTCCCTCTACCCCCCCCCCTTTTTTTTTTAATGCGATAGATTAATAAGTTTTAATTCTGAACACAAAAATTATTTTTGAAATTTGCAAAAATTTAACATTTTACCCAATATTAAATGCCACAGAAACTGGATTGACACTATTTCGTATTGTTTTATTGAAACCTCCCTCACCCAACCACGCATTATATTCACGTACCATGCTAGTTGGCTAGAGCTGAAAACAATGACGTTTTCTGTGCATGAGATGGATTTAAACTTTTTAAACTTGGTTTTTTCATTAAAAATATGCGAGATGAGGAAGATCACTGCTTACCGCGCACAAGTAGGGATGGGGAAGAAATGAAATGCTGTTTGTGCTCATTTCTTAGGTCAATTTTTGTACAAATAAAGAAAAATAAACGACGGATTAAGTAACTTGATCGCCAGTGGCGACATGGCGACCGTATTTATCAAGCCCTATTTGTATACATAACTGCAAATGGACAGTGATTGCTGAAAATTGGTTTTTTAATGTGTTATGTGTTTTCTAAATAGTTTATTTAGATATCTCCTTTCACTGTATGAAAGAATGAAGTTTTGCTACAATATTCTGACAGTGTTGAAAAGTGTTCCATAATGTATGCGTGATGCATGATTTATCGTTCTTGTTATAATTACCAGAGAAATATTACAATACCATGACTGTTCTAAAATATGAGGCACTGGCATATAAAACATCTATTTCACATAAAATTTATCTAGATTTTTTCCTCCAGGACACACACACACATACAAAGAAAAAAAAAGAAAAAGAAAGAAGAATGAATGAAAAGAAACAAGTAAGTAGTTTTTAAAATTGTAGAAAAATATGGTACTGAATTTCAGATTTTTTTACAAATAGGAACATATATCTCGCCACAGAAACAAAAAAAAACTTTTTTGACGTATCATGAAAGTTAACAATGGCTTTAATCCAATGATAGCCTTACCTAGCATGGATAAAGAAAATTTCATAGGATAAAACAGAGTTTCCACATAGGTTACGCATAATCATGATTACAATTATTTTTATTTTAAGCTGAACCTGTATTGAATTCAAGATCTTTTGAGCACACAAAACCCGAGAGGAGAGGAGGGGGGGGGGGGGGGATAAAGGAGTGGTTGACTTTATGGCGAGGTCACGACATTGACTAGAAATATAAATGGACACAGTGGCGCAGCCAAGGGGGGGGTTTGGGGGTTAAACCCCCCCCCCCCCAGAGCTAAAAAAATTACTATAATTACCGCTTATATGAATCAAAATTCCACCTTCGCGGAATCCGCCGCTTTGTTAAATCAAATTCTATCCAACAATGTGATTCAATTAAACGGCGAGAATTCTACTTAAAACTGTGAAAGCGCATATTACATACATCGGTTAAGTCAAAACTGGTCATTTGGACTGCGTCACTTTGTCATAGTAAAAGTGTTTGACAGACGCTTTGAGTTATAAAAGCATTTTTAAAAGACGCTTTCTTGTTTGTTTGGGGTTTTTTTTTCCCTCGTAAGGGTCGTTTCATAGTTTTTTTTTTTTTTTTTTTTTAATAACCCTTGTCCTGAATTCTATAAATTTTTCCTCAGTTATAAATATAATGGTTTTACAGACCATGGAAAAATGTTGATATCGAACTGTAAAAGAAATGTTTTCTTCTCTCTTCTTTTTAGGTGCGTTCGTAGTTATACAAATAACGTAGCACCTATAGTCGTAACGTTAGCACCTGGTCCATGCGTCTGCCCGTCTGTACGTCTGTCCGCATATAACAGCGCAAAAATTACCCAACCGAATGGTTTGAAATTTAATATATGTGGAATCGTTGCAGAAATTTGTCGAGTCACTTCAAATTTTAGGAAAATCGAATCAAAACTTTAGGAGATATTCATAAAAGTTTTCTTTATTCAGTTAAATCCTATCCTTACGTAATCTATATAATAAAAGAAGTGCAAGTCATGTGACTGAGGAAAACAAATATGGGCTGACCACATAAATGACCACATTTTTTCATATGCCAAGTGGCCATTTTTATTCAAAATTATTTTTTCGAATAAAATGGCATAAAAGTTACATTTTTAGAAAGATCGTTCAAAAAAAAAAAAAAGTTTTCTTGATAGATGAGAAAATGACATTAAAAAATGTATAGATTCTGAGATAACTTCAGTGGAAAATAGGTTAACCGAATATCTCAATCCATTAGAGTAAATAAACGCAAGGAGATTCGTTCATGATGAGTCATAAAAATATTAAACCATGAAGGTAATCATTCACAAAGCAAGATCTCCATGGTGAAAAAAAAATTGCATTTGAAAACGTGGCATATATAATAAGGAAAAAAAAAGGCATGCTCATTTAACTCCTAGAAGACTACATAATTCCTTTCATTGAAATGATGATGATGAATTTTTTTTAATTGCGAAACTAGTTATAAAATGAACGCACCTCATTTGTCTCGTTTAGCGTACAATTTCCCACTTTTTTTTTCCTTTTTTGCAACGGGTCCTTTAAAATAACAACAACAAAAAAAAGTTATTGTCCGAACTCTCTGAAATTTTATTCGATTCTAAATATAACTGTATCCAACCCCTCTTTAAAATTCCGTGAAATAAATCTAAGTCTTTGACTAAAGTCGAAGAGAACAGAGTCACATCAAAAAAGACTAAATCATAGACTTAGTCACATTTAATAGTGAAAACATGAGCCGAAGCCGAGCTAACCCACGCCGAAACAGCACCTAACTTTCTTTTAGCATTTTTATCGAAAATTTCTCAGATTTTTTTAAATACTTTTATTCATCAGAGCGTTTCAAAATTTTTGTAGGCGCTGTAAATTTGATCTTCCGAGATGCTTTTAAAAGATTGTGTCGAAATACAGACGTTTAGTTACTTTTAGCATCGAAAAAAGATCGTCTTCGAAAGGCGCGATATAACGTGCGGTTCTAAATAAATCGTAATTTATATTGTTTTCAGTTGTTTTACACCTTTAAATTTCCCATTTAGAATAAACTCTTTATGCTCAACATTTGCATCTTAAAAGTAATCTCTATACTAAATTTCATGTTTCTAACACTAACAGTTTCAACTAAATCATAATTTAGAATGCTTTTAGAAAGTTTTTCGCTCATTTCATCCTTTTAAATTTTGAATTAAAAAAAAAATGTTCTGAGGAAGCATTTACTACATAAAAGTAATCATCATACCAAATTCCAAGTTTCCACACCAAATGTATCACATAAATCACAATTTTAGAATGCATCTTACTCTTGCATTCTTTTAAATTTCGAATTCAAAAAATAAATTCTGGACGAGCATTTACGTCTCTTAAATACCATAATATAAAATTTCAAGAGTCTAGCCCTAAAAGTTCTAAATATATTATGATTTAGAACATTTTTAGAACGTTTTTTGCTCATTTCACTTTTTAAAATTTTGAATTTTTTAAAACCCGTTTTGAACGAGTGTCTTAAAAGTAACCACTATGTCAAACACCAAGCATTTATACCAACTGTATCACACAAATCGCAATTTTAGAACTTTTTTGTTCTTGCAACCTTTTACATTTCTAAATTTTAAAAAACTGTTCCGGATGATCATTTATATTTCTAGAGTATAACAGCCGTGCCAAATTTCACATATCTAGCACAAACAATTCCTAATTAATTGTTTTTAGATCATTTTCAGACCGTTTTCCGCCCATTTCATCCTTTTAAATTTAAAATTTCTTTAGAAATCGTTCTTAGAGAGCATTTACATCCCAAAAGTTACCACCATGCCAAATTCCAAGCTTCTATACCAACTGTATCGCACAAATCTCAATTTTAGAACATGTTTTTGCTCCTGCTTACTGTTCTGGGCTAGCATTTAAGTCTCTAAAGCCAGCCTCTATGCCAAATTTCATGTTTCCAGCCTATGGCTATGATATAGAATCATATATATTTTATGTTTTATTCTAAAATTTAATTTTTCTATCTTAAAGTTTCTCTATGTGAATTAATGTCTGCATTCAAAATCTTTTTATTCTTTAATCTCGAAAGTAATCATTTCTTCCTAGAGCTAAAAATTTTCCCAGATTTTTCATTGTAACAGTAAAAGTACGTAACTTCTCTGTGGTTTCAATTTGTTATTTTAATGTACTGCAGATGACTTTAACATATGCTGTTTTGTCTTTTTTCGTATCTTGTGTTAAATGCAGGCGCCGTTTTCATAAATTGATTCCGGCATCAGATATGCAATTTCAACATTTTTGTGTTCGCTGCTAACACATGTCTGGCTTTCTCAAAAGAAAAAAAAAAAAAAAAAAAAAAAAAAAAAAAAAAAACCTTGAGTGCCTGGTGAGAAAATGTAGTGTTTGGCATATTTTCATTTATGTGTTGGTGAAAATGTATCTGAAAAATTAGATCAGATCTTCTCTAACTGTTGAACAAGAAGGTCGATTATTTAGAGGCGGAAAGAGGACCACCCTCGCCCTTTCCAGATGTGTCCGGAAATAAAGAAAAAGTTTTCAGGTGATTATGCGTCTTTGATTGTACTGGTTTTTTGTTTGCAGTGGACAGTTTCCTATGAGGAGGGGAACCTAGGGTTATTTCGATTAACTTAAATGCACCAAAAATTACGATCACTTCCATCTCCGATTTAGAACGTTTACTGCTCCTTTCCCCTTTTTAAATTTCGAACTTTTTAGAAACCATTTTTAGTGAGCATTTACATCTTTTAAAAGTAACCGCTAGATTGAATTTCAAATTGCTAGAATCAACAATATCGTAGAAACCGCAATTTTAGAATGTTTTTTGTTCTTACACCCCTTTGGAAATTGTTGTACCGAAAAAAATTGTTTGGAAATTGTTGTATAAAATATAGCCAATGTTAGAGAGGAGATGGTTACCAGAATTTTGACACCATTATTAAGGTTCCATACTTGAAAAGTAAAAACTGAACTATTATAAGATCATTTATGTGTCTTATTTTTCTGGTGCTCAGCGGGGAGTTGAGGGTTATGAACGCAGAATCATCTAAGGATTGTTGGTAATGATTTTCAATGTGTCTGTAATTATCTGAGATATTAATTAAAAACCCATCTAGAAAACAAAACGGCATGGATCAAAACATTGTTGCTACTTTGTGACCTCCTTTTGAAGCGCGCTTGGCACAATGCTAAGATTAAACTTTGTATAAGATCTTTGCTTTAGGTAAGACGAATCATAGTGAGAGTCAACATTTTTCATTTCCAACTGAATTCAATCATTGAAGGCAAATATTGAAAAATAATTCGTAGAATAATTCCAAGACATTAAGAGTCAGTAATTTTGAGACAACAATAGCTTATAATTCAATATATAATTCATTTATTATGAAAAACTGTTCGATAACAAATCACTTGAATTATCATGCCTGCATGTGTTTTCATTTTTGAAAATGAATCGGAAAGTTTCGCGTTGCTTAGAATACTTTGTTTTAATGCTTTAAAATTGTTTACTATTACGTCAAATATGATTGACAAGTAACTTTTCGTGTGAAACTCAGCGACTGTACTGTATATAAAATTATTTGCTGTACTCTACTCTTCCATCTTAAAGTTTTCCTCTCATCATTTTTAACCCTCCAGTGCACGGCTTGGGTCTGTGAGACCCAAGCATGTATGTGTTTTATGAACAACGTTTTTTCAACCCGTGCACTGGCGGGTTAAACACTTTATAAATCTAATCTAGTTTTGTGTTATTTCATTGGTACATTTTATAGTTTGTAACTCTAATGTTGTTTAAATGAATCATAACCAACTTAATTGCGGAGAAAAGCATTATGATTTCATTCATTTAAGACTGATTCCATTAACCAGTGATTCATATAACCGGCGACCACCTTTATCAGAAACTCAAAACCCCCCCTAGAACCAAATTCTGGCTGCGCCACTGAATGGACAGCGGACTCCTTTCTTTTCTTCCGATAGACTTGAAGAATATATCTTTCTCCTTTCATCGCCAAAAATAGCCGAAAGGGTGCCGCTTTCTGGCGGTAATCCCTTTCTCAAACTTTACAAACTCAAACGCAAGTGAAAAATCTCTGTTTCTTCTCGGGAGCTGCGGCATTTTCGTGACAGTTTGGCGCGAAAAAAAACCTGTTTGGCAGAATATTCTTCCTCCACACCTGCTGGAGGAAAGGACATGTTTTCTTCAAGAAAGGGTTGCTAGTCCGCTGTCCATTTATATTTCTAGTCAATGGGTCAAGATTTCCAAAGAATAGAATATTTAAGTAAGCAACAGCAAAGATAATAACGAAAATATAGTTAGGGAATTCTACTACAAAAGCAGTCAAATACACCTGCTTTTCCGGTCGAGGAACAAATATACCTTTAGTAAAATATGCAGGAAACGTTTTACAAATTCCAGTCTCAAATAGTCAACTTGTGACTCAGGAAAATAATCATATGACACGACACAATCCTTGGAGAACCTTGCTTTGTCTTTAAATATTTCTATTTAAATATGAACGCAGTGATCGTGAAATGATAAAACGCAATAGAAAAATACTTTCATTCATAATTAAATTTTTCGCAATATTTAAAAATAATAATAATAATAACAATACATACTACGTGTAATTCGGATTTAAAATCAACCAAATATACTTTTAATGCAGTTCCTGAATATCTCCCTCAGCGGAAAAAAACACAATTTTTCTTTTAAAATACCATAAGAATTCTCATAAGAATTTTAATAATTTAATATCTCATTGCCATATGGATTTTGTACTTGCATAAAAATCAAACGATCATTACTAATAAATATAAATTAAACAAGTGGGTAAGTGTGATCGAAGATCGCTCAAAGGGTTTCGTTTAATATTCCTTTCAAAACACTCTACCCTTTCTTTAATAAATCCAAATAAATTTCATTTAGCAACAACAACAAAAAAAAAGTCATGAATTTTATAAAGTAAAAATTTACCGAATATCTAAACTATCTATCTATTTCGAATATCTAAACCAGCCCGATAGCGGGCCAATACCGCTATCGGGCTGCGACCGAATATAATAGCGGGGCAGAATATAGTAGCGACGGAATATAATATGCGGACTAAATGCGGTATTTAAAAAATAATTTCAAAATTAAACATGTTGTACACCTTCAAAATACTAAAATATGCGAATATTTCCATAATCGGATTTTTATCATGATTCAATATATTTCTCAAACCTATATATTTACTATTCTCTATTACTCATATTAATACTCGCTTTGTATTATATTCTCAAACATTTGAAAAATTCGTTAAACTTCCAATATGACGTCAGATTTTCTTTCTAATTATCTAATGACGCGATATTAATCTGCTTTGTGTACATACCCATACTCATACTCCTTGTATTATTGAGAAATCTTTGAAAAATTCCGTTTTATTACCACTATGACGTCAATCATTTTTATTTCATACTAATCTTTTTTTTCAATTAGTGAAACTTTTTATTTCATTTTCATTTTTCACGTGGAAATCGTTCAATAGAAAATTAATTATTGTAGAAAGAATTTCATTGTGGATTTTTAATTTTGGGCAACTGCTATAACGAAAAATGTTTAAATTTAATAGGAAAAGGCTGTTAGAATTTTGGTTTTTTTATCTCTATTTATTAAAATAATACAATTTTTTCAAATTTTAATATTTTGAGCTTCATAGCTAATATTCAGATATATATATACACAAAGTTTCAACTCTGTAAGTTACATAGTTTCTGAGAATGGCTCTGTGACGGACAGACAACCGAGCGGGAGTAATAGGGTTTCGTGAGATGAACGAAACCCTAAAAACTAACTGTTTAATTAAATATTTTAAAAATCTTTCTTTCTACAGTAAAAATATAATTTTCCTTTACTTAGAATTGCTATTCTTATTTATTCTACGTTATTTATTACATCTGATGATCTGATGTACGTACAAGATTTTAATTCAATTGCAAGAAATCCCGCAAGTATACGCCTTAAATTTTCTCCCAACCTGTTTCTATGGTTTATGGTTTACCGCTTGCTTTCTACATACTAAAGAACTTCGCAAAGATTCATTATAAAAAAAATATGTAATAAATACAAAAACGTCTACAACTTTTTCGCGCTGAGCAAAAACAATTACGAAGCATTTAAAAATGCTATTGCCAAAGCACGATTTAGAAATGATGCCCCCATTGTAAAAAAGCTTGATATTTGTTGCTATAAGATATTTTTCAAAATACTTTAATGGACAGTAAAATTATGAAAAACATTTTCAATGAAAGGATTAATTATTCTTTGATCACTGATCAGATCAAGAAAGAAGCCATATTACACTATATTGCCAAAAGTGACCGGTCACTTGGGATTTTAGACGTTTTGTTAACTATCTAGAAAAATACATGAGGAATTAACCTGAAACTGCAGATGTGTAAACAGTATAGTATAGACTATATATTTCCGTGAAGATTTTTTTCCCGAAACGCCATAGGGGACTGACAACAAATTGAAAAAGAACGAATATCTTTTGGATTACCCTGTAAAAACTAATGTAGCAAAAGCGTTCAAACTCGAGATTATTAATAAGTGGCTTATTGTAATATACTGTATTCATTTTTATGAGGATAGCATGTATACTCGAAGAGAAATTAAGGTTTTTATAAAAACAGTCCCAAATTTCGCAAATTTTTTGCTTATAATTTGCAGAGTTCTTAATATAAAAAAAAAGTTATTTTGAGAAAATATGTAAAACAACATTGTACATAATACTCTGCAATCAGAGTTAAAAAATAATAAAAATTGGATGAAAAATGAGCAGGTTTACTAAAAAATGTTTCACTGCGCATGCGCGAATGCAATCAAAATATAATGTGCGTAATGTATTAACTAAGTATATAGAGCAACTTTTGTGAAAGTCTCAAAATCATAGCTTGAAAATTCTGAAAATTATCGTCGATAGAATAAGCTCGAAATCCGTTGTTCCCAAAAGGAAGCAAAAAGATGAGGGGTTGTATTCGTGCAATATTGTGTACGCTATCTTGGCACTAATCAACAGATATTTGATACAACCCTTCATCTTTTTGCTTCTTTTTGGGAACAACGGATTTCGAGCTTATTCTATCGACGATAATTTTCAGGCTATGATTTTGAGACTTTCACAAAAGTTGCTCTATATACTTAGCTAATATATTATTCATATTATATTTTGATTGCCTTCGCGCATGCGCAGTGAAACATTTTTTAGTAAACCTGATCATTTTTCATCCAATTTTTATTATTTTTTAATTCCGATTGCAGGGTATTATGTACAATGTTGTTTGACATATTTTCTCAAAATAACTTTTTTATATATTAAGAACTCTGCAGATTATAAGCAAAAAACTTGGTGAAATTTGGGACTGTTTTTATAAAAACCTTAATTTCTCTTCGAGTATACATGATATCCTCATAAAAATGAACACAGTATATTACAATAAACTACTTATAAATAATCTCGAGTTTGAACGCTTTTGCTACATTAGTTTTTACAGGGTAATCCAAAAGATATTCGTTCTTTTTCAATTTGTTGACAGTCCCCTATGGGGTTTCGGGAAAAAATCTTCGCGGAAATATATAACCTATACTATACTGTTTACACACCTGCAGTTTCAGGTTAATCCCTCATGTATTTTTCTAGATAGTTAACAAAACGTCTAAAATCGCAAGTGACCGGTCACCTTTGGCAATATAGTGTATACGACAGTGAAAATTGTAATTTATCACCTATCTGCGCGAATTCAGCTCCAAATTATAAACAATTGTACACAATACCATTAGTACTCAAATAAAGTATTCAATTTTAATTTGATTTGATTTTCTAACGTTATTTCGCTCCTTAAGATTTTTCTTCAAGTCATACATCTCCGGATCGCCGATGTATCTTTCTTTCCTTTATCTTCCGTCTATAATCCATCAAAATTTGCGGCAGTTATCTTATTTTGCTAGAAAATATTGCTGTTTGAAAAAAATAACATATACGAATACACATAAGAACGATAATTAAAATGTACTAAATGTGCTTTAAAAAACATATACGCATGTATAAGTGTAAAGTATAGAGAAATAATAATCATTGGAATTAGAAACAAAAGTCATGCGTTGCAAATTCAAACACGATAAATTTTAAGGCAACACATAGAGAAAATGCTGCATATAAATGTAATGTAGTATAAATAGGCATAATAATACGAGTTTCTGCATGTTTCGTTACATATTTTGCTTCAATAAAAGAAAAACACAAAAATGCGTAAATGCATTACGAAAAAATTTCTAAACAATTAAAGGGGAGAAAATCAGCATTTAATTATGTACGATGCTTTGGCGCGTACCGTATCCAGACAATATATTATAATTTTAAAATGAATGAAATGATTTTGCCGGCTTAAAATTTTTAAGTTTTAATTTTATATTATGACGACATAATTTTGCATTTCACTTTTTCGTATCACTGATTTCAGGGAAAAAGACGGAATTAAAAATAAATTTCCAACATACACTACTATTCTATACCAGATGTTCTTACAGCAAGGACAAAATTGAGTGCGATCAAGTTAACACAGACAGATCAGCTGCGATTTAAAAAAATCTTCAACATCTGTTGCTTCAGAATAACTGCAACTTGGATGACGAGTTCAGTAAAACTATGAAAGGGATGAAAATGTAGAAAAAAATAGAAAAACCATGTGAGAGGAGAGGATTATTTTTATTTTATTTTATTTTAACTAAAATAAATAGAATAAATCGATACTGTATATAACGAAAACAGTATCTACAAAAGTGTGGAGCATAAGATGTGGATTAAAAACAAACAAACGTAAACGCACAAATTTTTGGAAAATACATTTCAGATATCAAATTTTCAGTATCATTATAAATAAAATCCTTTATTGAAAGTTTTTCGAAATCAAAAATGTGAAAAAAAAAAAAGATAAATTCAAGATAGACATTAATTAATCCATTTAATAAAAACTTTTTACATAAAGTGTAATCTGCATTGAAAACAAGTTTTAAAAATTCCAAGTTATATTTTAACATAAAGTACATATAATGCACAATGGAAAAGCTTTTCAACATCTTCCTTCAATACTGAATTTAAAAGTGGTCTTTGAAAAACACAACATTGACTTAATGACGAAAATTATTCTGAGAAGAACGATAATTAGTTTAGATAGTATCTTAAGATTATGCTAGATTCAATAACAGCTCTTTAAAATTAGTGGTCATTCAGAAACGTAACCTTTAAATAGTATTTTAAAATGAGAATATTTTAAAGGAAAAATTATTTTAAATACGGAATCATATATTGCAAATGAAGGCAAAGAATAGCCAGTAAACCACTTGAAGGTATCGAGTGGGGCGGGGGTGGGGATGCTCTTAATTTAGAATAGATGTCACCAGAATCTATGGCGCGCGATCCAGGACTGACTGTGAAACATAAGATCAGGGGATGCCTAGCTTTCGGCCAGGCACACTGATTATTATTTACTTATTTTATTTCAATGTAGATAATAACTAAATATGTTTTATCAGAATAAAAAAAAAGTAACTAATATACATAAATACGCATTTACAGAACAGAAATTAATATTATAATAATTAATGAGAATTATATAGCTGCGTATTTTCGATTATTTTCTTTTGTGAATCGCACTTTTTAACGCCGGTTGTCAAAATATGATTTAAAATATTCAGAAGTTAACTTAAGTCTTTAGATTATTTAATTCATATATTGCGTTTTGAATTGTAACGATATTTTTTGTTTTAAAAATGTTGATATGTTGGTACCTTAGTTGATAGTACATTCTGTTAGCATATGCGCCAATAGAAAGCAGTACAGAGCCCTCCTTTAATTTTGAAATTTAATTAACTAAATTTTATATATATCGAATAATTGAAACAAAAACAGGTAAATTTATTTTTTCCAAATGACTTTAGAATAATTAAATTCCAAGAGAAAAGGAAACTAAGAATTTTTCGTCAGGAAGTCCTGCCTTTTCTAACACCCGTTGAAGATATTTTTGGATTCTTTTTACTTACCCATCATACGTAGTATAGGGTAAGTCTTGTAATCGTTTTGAAAATCGATTTTTTTTTTTTTTTTTTTTTTTTTTTGACGGATTTACACGTTTCAGACACCGGAGATTCCAAAAAACATATTTTTAGAAAAAAAAAATTTGCCGTCCGTCTGTGTGTCTGTAAACGCTCTATCTCCCGAAAAAATTGAGATAGAGACTTGCAATTTGGTATGTACTTAGTATGTAATAATGGAAAGAAGCCTATTTCATTTCAATAACCTCGATTAACCGGAACTATTTTTTTTCGGACTCTCGAAATATTCGTTCTGATAAAAGGTATATAAAAATTTTCGAAATTGGTTATTTTAAAAAATGAATATAAAAGACAATAAAAAAACAAATTTTGCATACAGCATGAAGTCGATCGGATAATTAGTTGCCGAGATATTTGGAATCCTATTTACCACACTCTTCGATCTTTTATAACCCTGTATTTCATCCAAATTTCACTTCAAAGATATATTTTAATTGGAAATTTGACGCTTAATCAGATGCAATAAACCGCTAGTTAATAGAATTATTATTTTTGGAGTTATAAGGATGTTTCTTTCAAGCAATTTAGTAATCGAGCCTTTAAAGTTTGTGACGTCATCAAGCCATGATTTTATTTGAATTGCAATGCATTTTATAAGTAGTTTACACATTTTTATTTTAGTATTTTACATTATGCATATCCATGATGGGTAAGTATTACGGTGGCCCCCAACGACTAGTTTTCCTTTTAACGGTCGTGTGTTACAAATTAAAACGGAAAGTTCAGGAGGGCACAGCCCCACCATCACCTGCTAATAAAAATAAAATAAATAAATAATTAACTGTTTTAATTCTCCTTTTTGAAATAGATTCTTATTTTTTAATTGTTAAATTTCTGTATTGCTTTTTATGCTGATAATGTTTGAAAATTATTTTGAAGCGGGAGTTCTGGCAAAAAATCTTTGTTAAACTCTCATTTCATGTTTATATTCTGCATTTAAAAAAAAATAAAGAAAGAAAGAAAGGAAAAACGAACTAGGCTGTGGACGACCACAGGCACGTCTGTTTCAAAATCCTGTTCCTCTGTAGATTTCTTTCTGCCGGTTCCCGAGTCTCTTAATATATCAAGCATATATCTTACATATTTTCAAAGTCTTGGGGAAAGGCAACCCTCCCTTGTACCTCCCTGCGTACGACCATGTCCGTGAATCTGAAATCAGAAACTGACATGCTACATTTCACTATTCTATCAGTCAGACATCCCTAAAAATACTTTTAATTTCAGAATAGATTTCAATGGTAATGAAATCGATTCCAAAATACTCAGATTGGAGAATACGTATATATTTAAATAGGTAGGAATGGCACTTTTAATTTAAATAATTTAATGATCTTTAATGTATATACATGCAGATTACAAATGTTTCTTTTTTCTTTTCCTTTACGGCAGTTTTTGAGGTTGTTGCTGTTTACCCATAATAAAGTAAAATCTGTCAAAACGAAACATATCTATAACGGAATCCCGATATAAAATTTACCGGAAGAGCCAAATATGATATCAAAATTAGGTCTTTGTATTAAAAATTTCAGAGTTTAATGTAATTTCAGTATGAAAACGACCTTCTAAGCTATTTTTTTTTTCCTCTAACAAATTGAAGAAGACAATTTCCAATCAAACTACTATTTCCCCCCTTTTTTCCTGTAAAAATCAAAATGCGCTTTTTTTTTTTTTTTTTTTTTTTTTTTTTTGCGTCTGCTTGTACATGCAGAAATTAAAATACCACAGCAAAATAAAATTCATTTATGATGGATCTCGAACAAAAAAAAAATTACCCGCTCAAAAACGCGAAACTTTCTGACATATTTACGAATTCATTTTTAAACGTAAAATCATGGCACAGTATGACTATTGAAGTAATTTGAAATCGAATGTTTTTTTTTATCATTTTTTGATAAAGGAATTACATTTTGAGTTATAAAGCGATTATTTTCATTATATGGCGGCAGTTCTTTCCCTTTCCCACGCTTTCGCGTCCGAAAATCCGGTTCAAAATACCAACTTTGGCCGTATTTTCTGAAGTATCTTCTGCATTTAATGGGTAAAAACTGTTCGATTACGATTACACAGTTTTTGGATAAGAGCGCTTGCCAATTTCGCACGTTTACGAACAAAAGTGAATTCATAAATGTTTCAGAAAGTAGCCAGTTTTGGATTTGAGAACCGCTAGGTATATAAGGCCTATTATTGGACCCTATATTGAGATAGGTATATAAGGCCCATCTTCTCCCCCCCTCCCCTCACCGCAAAGCTAAAAAACGGAAAATAAATTAAAAATAAACAAATTAATAAATTCTTTTTTATAAGATGTTTCGATTTTATGTTAAATTTAGGGTTTAAATTTACTGGTTTCTATGAATAATTTCTGTATGAAGAAATATACAATACAAGATCTTATACATTACATAGGCTATTAAGGACGGTTAGCCTTCGGACAAAACTCAATCGTAGAATAAATAAATTTAGATCCTAAATTTTATCAAAACATCTTCGAAGAAAGAAAAATGTTTCGTTCCTGTCTGCAGCCAAAATAGTATCTACCTATCAATTTTGTACTGACACTGCTAGCATTTTTCAAAAAACATACCTAATTAGAATAATCAAAATATTTTCGAATACGAATTATTATTATCATAACTCTATATATGATCAGAAATTATTTGCACAACGTGAATTTAATTTACATAAAAACTCATGCAAATCAGGTAGGGAAAAAATCACTTCTCCCATTCGTGCTTATCTGTTGCTATCGCCGGCATTTTTCTTTTCTCTGCATAAGTGATGCTAACAGTTACGAAACTCAAGGTATGGTCAACGAAATCAACCCACTTTGCAGGCCATTGTTCTACATGTTGTAGAACAAGACCAATGGAAATAGTTATGTTGAAAGATGTGGGAATTCATTAAAATCGATATAAACAACCCGGGCGTGTGGGCAAGCGACTCAAGGGCCAAAGAACTTGAAGATGCATTGCGATTGCCTTTTTGTTGTGTTTTAATTTACAACAGAAAAGAAACACGAAATCCGGATTTTGAGATCAGCGTTCATGGACAATGATTAAAGAAAGTACGGCTTTTCTTCCCACACGCAATTGTCAGCAAAACACAAGAAGAACGTATATAAAAGAAACGTTTTATGAAACAAAAATGGAGGTTAATGTAAAGCTTTGTAATACTGATTGATTTTTTTTTTTAATGTTTTTAGCGATATACATATATCAGAAAATCTTAAACGAAACAGAACTCAATGAATCGCATAGACTACATTTCTCATGTGGTCTGTTTTCTTATTGTTGTTATGAGAATAAAAACGATATTTCTCATGGTACCGTATTAGGATATGCCGATATGTAGATATAGCTCCTTTTTCTACAATTAATTTATTATTTTAAAAGTTTAATTTTTGTTTTAATATTTTCAAACATTTTAAAATAAATAGAGAAGAAAGAAATATTTCTTACTACATTAGCATTGTAAATATCAATTAAAAATTTTATCCAATACAAAGTTTTGGGAAAGTATTATCTGCATTACTTTTTTTTTTTTTTTTTTTTTTTTTTTTTTGTAATTTTAGTGTAAACTTTATTATAACAACTCAGCATTAAGGAAACCTCATTATAAAAAAAATTAGAGACATAACATTCCCCAGGACATCATTAATTTTCAGCTAATTTTGATTACACTAAAATAAATAATTTAACATATTATTGGCAAATAATTGAATTTGCAAGAAGCAAATAATGCTGTCGATAGTTGAAAATTTACTTAACTGTAAATTAAACATGTCTTTACAGAGCATGCCCATAATGAACTATCAATAGCAAAAATTCAATATTTAAAGCCTTTTGAAGGGTAATCCTCCCCCCTTTTTTTTTACCTTACAGTTTGGTAAGTACCTTTCAAGATTGTTTTTACATCGTTATCGATTACTTTTCATAATTATATTTTGTATTAACACATTGTTGACAGGCTATTTCCTATTAAATTTACGTTTTGAAGCAACAGAAGCTCCATTTTTCTGCCGATATTTTTACGAAAGTTGATTGATAGTTCCTATATATAGATTTTTCGAGTTTATGCATCGATACACATTTTACATATGCAATATACGAAATTTACTTGAAATTTCTTACAGTCAAACAAAATTTGGCCAACTAATATGATTTAAATACGCATTCTTTCTGATGAAAGCATTCCTATATTATATACACAAAACAATTGCGTAGGCAGAACTAAGGCTTCGGTTCACACCTTTGATCAATTCATCAAAGCACAGGGTTGCCAGTTCGGCTTTTTTTTTAATTCAGAAATTACGAAAGAAGATTTTTCACTTTATGTAATTATTAAATGCCTATAATTAAATAAATAAATAAAAATACTATTTAGTATTTCTGGTATGAATTCAAAGTTTCCGAATTTAAAAAAACGGCCAAACTGGCAATCATGCATTAATGTGTTAAATTACAGTCTGTTAAGAAATTATATATAAGATCGCTTTAATTTTTCAACTTATATAAAATAATTAAGGATTCTAATTCTAATTTAAATATATAAAATATGATATGTTACAATATAATTATTAAAATTAGATTTCAACAAATATTGAATAATGTGATAAATATTAAAATATTAGAAATAAATTAAAAACACTTAACAAATTATAAGACCACATGTCCAAAAACAAAAAAAGTATGGGAATCAATGAGATATCCGTTCTCCATTTCTTCTTGTAACTTCAAACATTATCTTTCATTGAATTGACCAGGTTTTTAAGTTTTGTTTCAGGAATGTTGCGCTACTCTCTTACAATGTCACCTTACAGCTCATTCGCAAAAGAAAACTGTTTATTATTAGTATAAATTCTCCGACTTAAAGTACCCTAAAGGTTTTTAATAAGGTTTATTATCCGGAGTTCAACTGAGCCATGGGAAATATCAACTTTTTCTTTTTAAAACCACTTCTGAGTGGGTTTACATGCATGGCAAGAAACATTATCCTGCTTAAACATACACTCAGCACCACCTAATAAAGATCCAAATACTATGAGATGATCATGTAGCATAGCTTGATATTGTTCAGATTTCATACATCTCAAAATTCGTTTAAATCACAAAATCCATCGTGAGCGAACTCTTCCCAAACCAATATGGAGCTTCTGTTCATTTTTCGACTGAAGCAATCTTTTGGTACTTTTTTCAAGTTTTGCCAATAGTATCTGTAGCCATCTGGGCCGTCAAGGTGTTTTGTCTCTACTCATCATCCCATGACATGACATTTATAGTCCATTTCAGAATGGGTGATGTTTCAATACCTTTGATTTTTACTCTTTCGAACAGTAACATGCGATTTTTTTTAAACGTTTTGAAATTTTACAAGTCGAAAAACTTTTTCGCAGATAGATGAAAAACTTGTCGATTCTCACGTGCTGTCAACAAAGCTTTCGTTTCGCCGTTTTATTTTGTTTTGAGAATCTTTTTTAAATTACGACATTTTGAAGCGCATTTTTAAAATTGCGAGTAGTACAGAACTAATTTTAGATATATGAAGTAAAATTTGTCTATTATTTCTTCTTCTTCAACAATTTATGAATTCTTCAATGGTCTTATGTATATATATTTTTTAAGTATTGTATATTTGACTAACAAAAGAGCAAAAAAAAATTATCACAATAAAGAATAAAATAAAGAAAATCAGGGCTCTCGGCGTCCCGCGAATCGGGTTGGGTTGATTATTGACGGCCAATTATCTACACTTGGGATATAGCCCCGGGGAGAGTGCCCTTCGTGGGGGTCTTTCTAAGGGAACCTAACCCGTATTTACGCATGGATAAATCCACGGCTCGAAGAAAACCACGAAAACTCCGAACGATTAGGCCGACGGGCGCGATTGGGATCGAACCCAGCACCTCCCGTCTACCAGCTTCGAGAGCAGAACCTCTCAGCTACTGGTGGGGCTCCCGCGAATCGGATCTTGGAACCCCTGAATATCGGGACGTCCCGCGTAAATCGCGACACCTGAAAAAACTAGCTATAGCTTAAAATAATATACATAGCTGAAGCCACGGACATATCTCCTATACTCTATTACAATGGTTTAACAAAAATCAAGCGCGCATTTAAACATTCACAATACAGCAGCAATTGATTCCGCTATTCAATACATAATTGCACATCTATCTGACCTCTTTTCAAAACACACTAAACATAATGGCTTTTTACTTTCTTTTTGAACAAAATAGCAAAACGAAAGAAACAATAAGATAATATTTCGCTAGGAAATGTATCACCAGTACTTTAAAAATTTATGATGCAAAAGAATCTCTTTTCATTAGTACATTAACACAATAGAATGACAATAGATCTTCACAGTCAATCCAATACTGCATAATTTTTACGCCAATAGCAACACAAAACAAACAAAATCAAGTTCAATGAATTGCAAGCTATTCCTGACACCATCTCCGGCGTATTCATTTACTGAGGAAACAATCGTTACCTGGGCCTTGACACAAAATGAAATAAAAAAAACAATTCCGAAACATACACTGGCAATCTGACACTAAAATAAAGGATTGTCTTGCAAAAGACTGATTATTTTTCAAGAAACTGTTGTTCATTGAATACAATAGTATTCTTCAATATCATTCAAAACGTGGCGAATAACTCAAAGCTTACTAAACACAGATATAAAGCATTGTGGAACAATATTAAACATCGATTAATTTGAGCGTGAATCACTATTGCCAATGCCAGATGCCCCGATTTCATAAGTTTAAAATTAAATGTCCTGCATGAAATAGGTAATTTCACGATTTTTGAAATAAATCATTCAAGCAGGCATGTATATCTATCTGAAAATTATTAATATCGTAATATATTATAAACTATTTTCATATTTTTAATAATTTAAACTTCTATTCAACAAGTATATGTTCTAAAGATACGAAAACACTTTAAAAATTAGGAATATACAGTGAAACTTCCATTTAACGAAGTCTCATCGTTACACCTAAAAACTTCGTTATGAAGAAAATTCGTTAAATAGAAATCAACTTAATTTCATGAAATTTTCCTTTCAGATATGACAAACAGGTATTGGATTCATAAGCATTTGATTCGGTTTAAATTATGAAACCGTCTTTTATAAAACAGTTGTGTACGGTCGTTGAAATCACATCACATTTCCATGATTTGGCTCAATCTTTCATCAGTTTTGATACACAGGTTCTCAAATTCATGTTTTCAGTACATTGTCTTTTTTCTATCTTTTTCGATAATGTACTTCAAGATTTTTTATTATTTCTTAGACTAATGTCTGAAGTTTAGAAGTTGTATTAGCAGGAACAAAAATAACTTTGATGCTGTTCGATTTGCATTTTGAAGCACATTCTTGTGGATGTACAAAGTAATTGTCTATCAGCAATAGAAGATCAGAATGGTAACTGTCGGATTCTAATTGATATTTTTTGCTTCAATGCATCTGACGCCATTACGTCACTGCATCTTCTATATCATTGAATGTAAAAAGGGGATTTTGACTTCCCCCAACTATCAGTGTCTGTGTGAGAGAGTAATGATAACAAGTGTTTTTCTTGGTGTGAAAAAAATTGCTTTATTTACCACCAAACAGAATGGAAATTATTTAAATATGTTCATTTTCGTACAATCCGCTGAAATAAATTCGCATATATATCGCAACAGCAACTTCTTAGATTGAATTCTATGCACGTACAAAAGTGGAAAAAACTTCGTTATATAGAATATATTTTTCGTAATAGGGAGATTAATTTACATGCTAATGGTGTTCAAAGTCAAAGTTCTGCAGAAAATTTCGCTAAATAGGGACTTCGTTAAAGGGAAGTTCTACTGTATTTTGTTTGGGACATTCACTCACTTATTTATTCCGTTACTTATTCACAGTTTAGGTTAAAGCGTGCATTGTTATATTTTAATGTTTCATATTTTCTGAAGTAGCAAAATACCCCATTGCAGAACATTCTCTCTGCTATTCTATTAAGAAAGTCAGAAGCCCTGACCTATACAGAATGAAACATTGTTTCCAGGCTCTTTCTCTGGCAATTACCACTATTTTCCCCCATAAAACAAGCAATAATCCTTTTACGATTAGTACAAGGATTATTGAGGATTGTACTTTTAATCAAGGCCTAATTTTGAATTGATTAAAAGTGAATGATTATTAACTTACAAATTTCATTGTTTCAGAACGCGAAATTATGTCAAGAGTACTCCGAGTACACGAAATCTTATGAATTGACTTTAATTTGGTGTTGATGAAAGTTTATATCTAATTATTTAAATTGAAGAGATGTTTAAACAAAAGAGAAATATTAAGTTAAACAGTTTATTCCAAGTGAGTTTCTGAAAAGGCAAAATATGTTTATGGAAGTCTAAACGCATTTATTTAATAAGTTTATAGCAATTTAAATAACTTTAACCAATCAAAACATATCCTATGGTATGTGATAGAAAATTGTTTTATATTTAAAGAAGATACATCAGAAGTTTTAAAGATAAAGAAAAGTGAAGAACTATTGTTAAGAAATGGGTATAATTTTAAAGCAATTGAAATTGATTAGAATTAAATTAAAACAAGTAGGTAAGTGTGATCGAAGATCGCACAAAGGGTTTCGTTTAATATTTTCCTTTCAGAACACTTTTTGTATCCTTTAATTAATAAATCCAAATCATTAATTTATAATTATTAAATCCTTATCATTTATCAATGCACTTTATTAATAAGAGCATAGATGGCAGCACCATTAAATTTAATAATAAAATGCTAACAAGAGGAAGCTATTTTTATGAAATTACAAATATTCAAGAACTGCTTTTCCGACAATTGTAACAGCATATGTTTGTATATCTGAAAAGTATATTTAATTACATGATTGAATTTTAGCTAAAAAAAAATAATTAAAATAGGGGGGGGGGGGGGAACGAAAGTTATTTTAATTAAATTCATTGGACAATGAATTGTAGTTCGAGGGGGAAAAATCGAAAATTTCGACTTCCATCGTTGAGAATACAATCCGGAACCTTTGAGTTAGAAGAGAAACGCGCTACCACTGAACTTCCTTAGCTTATGCGAAAAAGACTGAAATTAAGGTTCTGTTTTAAAATCTAAATAGCAAAAATGGTCGGATGTCATTAAGTTAATTCATTTAATTAAAATAATAAAACATTCTTTCAAATTTTTATGATTTATCGTGTGACAGAAACAGGAGGTATTCAATTCAGCTATAAGTATGCAAACTTTCAAATCTAAGTCTAACTTATACAGTTTCTGAGAACGAATGTGACAGACAGACAGACAGAAGAATGAGACGAATAGGGTTTCGTCAGATGATGTTAGATGACTGATTATTCATTCGTTTATTGTTGTTGTTATTTTATTTATAATTGAAAGAGTTTTAAAGATTTTAAACTGTGTGCTGGAGGGGGAAAGCAAAAGCAGATTGGAAATTTCAGGAAGGGGAGAGAATTTAGATGACTATTTATTTATTAGTACTTTAAAGTAAGAAATGAAACAACTAAGTGAAACAATAAATAAATACGGTAGGAATATTTTAAAAAATGAAAATTTTTAGCGATTTTTTAACTTTGTGCTAGGAGGGGGAGGGGCAAAGTAGGATCGAAAAGTTCAGGGGTTGAGTATTTATTTAGTAGTAATTTTTCTAAGTAGGGGGAAAAACTAGGACAAAAAATAAATAAATACGGCAGCATTAAAAAAAAAGAAAGAAACAAGAATATTAACAATTTTTTTCAGTTTTGTGCTTTGGGTAGAAGACAAATATATCGGGCAGAGGCGGAAGTCGCAGCGATTCTGCCATATAAGACATAGGTGCACATTTCTGTTGATTAAAATTAAAGAAAACTGATGAACATAAGTTTTGTTGTTGTTGCTTTTTTAAAAACGAAGCACTAAAGTGGCCACTATTGTGGTCATTCATTGCAAATTTTTTAATGGCCACTTTATAATATTAAATCACCATGTGACGAGTTTCAACTGCTCATTTTTATCTTTAATATGAGAGTAAAACACATTGGAAAGTCGTAAAAAATATTCTCAGAATTTTGGATAAAAATTAAGTATTTTTACAGGTTATTAAAATGAAAATAAAAATAAGTTCTTACTGACGTTTTAAATTATTTGAATTATAAAGTGCCTTTGTGCTGAATATTTTAGTCTACCAAGAATGTTGACAAACTTAATTTAGCTATCAAGAGATTTCTTCACCCAAATTATACGAACTAATAGTACTTGAATCAGACTAACACAGAAGAAGGGTTTCAATTGAGACAAAAGTTTCTGCAGACCTCGAATAGCCCAACACATTATTTTCTTTTTTTCTCCCCAGACAGATATCTTGATGAGCCCATATTCACGCCAAGTTATCTTGTATGCAAGATTTTTTTTTTTTTTTTTTAAATCTAATATCTTTTTTTGTAAAGCATCGGAAATTTGGAATTTCTCAAAATTCAACATATAAAATAAACATCTAACACCTTGAATTCAAAAGCACAAGAATCTCATATATTTGAAAACAAAGGCGTTTCTAAACATGCATTTCTCTACTGACAGACAAACACAAAGGCAGTGAAAGTTCCGGAGAACAAAAAACATACGCAATATGTCATGCCAACTGCCTCGAGACATCTCTAACCATGCATCGTTGCTCAAGCGAACAGTTTTCGGTTTCGCTTTCTCAGGTATGTGTGGGTATTAATAATACACCTTGTTTCGAGACTGTTACGGATCTTTATGAACATTGTCATAAGCGACTTTGTTTCGCAATTCGCTAATTAGATAATGTAATTGTTCACTTCATTACAGACCATTAACACACAAAGAGAAGTGAGAAAGAATTTATAGCTTTCTGATGAGAAGGGAAATAATTTCGTTAATCTTGATAATTCTAATTACATTTTTAGTTTTCCATGTGAATATAGAATTATTTCAAATCTTTATTTAAGATAGACATAATTTAGTTGATAAATCGTAAGAAATGTTTAAAAAATAAACTAATAATTTAAAATAACCTTGCTTTTCTGTGGTTTAATAAATTATTGGGGCATCAAGATCGTAACAGTCTTTTTCCGAGGCCTGCCATTTTTACTCTGCCAAAGAATGTCTTATATTTGACATTCAATGCATATATATCAGACATGGAAGTGATGCAAAGAATAAAAAGTGGAACATTTTTCATGCTGTATAGTGATAAATTCCTATAGCACATTTTAAGAGATATTTATATTAAAAGAAGAAAGAAAAGGGAAGAAAGAAAAATAAACATAATGCAAGATTATTTCAGTTTTCTCTTAATTTAGAAAATATTAAAAATGAAAATCAAATTTAAACTAACAATGAATGTACATCATGCGTGCAAGAAATCCATCTAAGCAAAAACTGAAAACTTTTCTGACATGGAGAGGTTCCGAGGTTGCGGTCTCAGAATGCGGTCAACCTTTGTGTATCGATAGAGTAGAGTTAGTATATAAAAATATGAAAACCATAACGTGCAATACCCAAGGGGGGCTTGCGAAAAAAGGTCTCATAGTTTACATCACAGTTTATAATTTGATAAATTTCTTCATTTGCCAAGCGTTTCGTAGCCTGGTCGGTGTGCCGCTGGGTTCGAGATTTTTGTGTCTGAGTTCAAATGCCCAGCTTGACTTATTTTTCACAGTGAAAATTTTTATCAATTACTTTTGAACTGCCATTGAAAAAAAAAAGTATATATAATCATTGAAATTTACGAAAAGTATAAATTAAATATATAGTTTGTATCATATAAATACAGTTTTAACTATGAAATTCTGCATGTTTAAATATTTAATGGAAAGTTAAAATAAATAAATAAATAAAAAGTAGACAATTTGTATTTATATAGACCAGAAATTTTTGCTGTTATTGTGAATTATTTACAGTTATTTAAATAAATGATTTACTATTTTTCTCAGAGAAATAAATTAAAGTACGTTATATAAATCTATAATATATTATTTTTATTTGTTATACAAATATTTTAAATATTTTGTGATTTTTTTTTTAAATATACTTTTAAATTTTATATGATTTTTTAAAATCTCGGATTCTTGGTTTTGTCTTTACTGCCTACGTATTAACTGTTTTTAGTAATTCAATATATTTTTAGAACATATTTTTAAGTACATGGACAGTTATTCTAAACACAATAATACAAGATTTGAAAAATTAAAAAATTAAAAATTGTTTAAATAAAATACGATATATTTTGAAGTACTATTATGATTGAAATACTATTAAAAGTAACAGAAAAAATTTAATTAAGGCAGCGTGTTATAATTTTATGTAACGTATTCTAATTTATTTCACTGTGAAAAATAATAATTTATTTATGCAAATAATAGTAAATATCTTTTTTAAAACGAGCAAAATTTTGAGATCTATAGGAGTACCAATAGCCTTTTTTATTATTATCATTATTAATTTATTTATTTTGATTTTACTTTTCAATAAATATGTAAACATGCAAAATTTCATAGTTTAGATTGTATCTATATAAGTAAACTGTATTATAAAAACACATTAAACAACAAAAAAGAATTTTAATTGCTAAAAAAAATTATTAAGTAGACAGTTATTCTAATTATAAAATAAAAAAAATCAGAGATTTAAAAAAATATTAACAATATAAAAGCATATTTTTGATATGTCATCATTTTTTTTTTAAATGTTTGGATAATGAAACAAAATTAAAATAATATATTATAGATTTATATCACGTATTTTAATTTATTTCATTATGAAAAATAGTAGATTATTCATTTAAATAATTCACAATAAAAGGAAAATTTTCTGGTCGATATAAATACAAATTCTCTACTTTTTATTTATTAATATATACATTTTAACTTTCCATTAAATATTTAAACATGCAGAATTTCATAGTTAAAACTGTATTTATATGACACAAAATACAGGGGTCTGTCCAGATTTTTTTCACAGGGTCCTGTTTTTGTGAAATTGTGAACAGCTTTTTATATTTGTGAAAAATCTAATCATAATTTTGTGAATTTAATTTTGTTTAAAGATAGGAAAATGTTGTGAAAAACCTATTTTCAAGACACAGAATTTTGTGAGGGGTCCTGTTTTAGGAAAAATAATTTTGTGAAGGGTCCTGTTTTAGGGAAAATAATTTTGTGAAGGGTCCTGTTTTAGGGAAAATAATTTTGTGAAGGGTCCTGTTTTAGGGAAAATAATTTTGTGAAGGGTCCTGTTTTAGGGAAAATAATTTTGTGAAAGGTCCTGTTTTAGGAACAATTTTGTGAAGGGTCCTTTTTTTAAATGAAAAATTTTGTGAAGAGTCCTTTAAAGGACCCAATTTTTTCCTAAACATATCCCTGAAATATATATTTAATTTATACTTTTCGTAAATTTCAATGATTATACATATTTTTTCAATTGTAGTTCAAAAGTAATTGATAAAAATTTATTTCTTCTAAAGTCAGATATTTTAAACAACTTCTTATATGATTTCCAAATGTTCATAACATAAGTTGATCTTTCAAGAAAGAATTGAGAGTCAAACTTGAGGTTTGACTTTCAATTCTCAATACTCTCAGTTCTACTCAAACTTGAGGTTTGAGTATATAAAATATTTGAGAGTTTGAGACTTAAATTTCTCAACCTCCGGCCCACCCCAACTCCCAATATGCATTAAAAAAAATTCTTTGCTTTTTTGTATCAATTCAGAAAATATACAATTTTTTTTCAAAAAGGTGGATTTCGTCCTTTAGAAAAAACTCTTTAATGCCCAATATATAAACAATAACTTTAAATATTTTTAAATAACATTTTTTTCGTGGTCCAAAAGCTAAATTTTAAGTGTGAATTTACAGTTATGTAAACTATATTTGCTAAAACTTAATTTTTAAGTGTGAATTTACAGTTAGGTAAACTATATTTGCTAAAACTTAATTTTTAGAAGTTCTTTATTAAATTGATGATAACTGAGCTTGATAAATAAGCAGCATTTTCTTTTTCTTTTTTTTTTTTTTTTTGACAACAGGTGTTAGCTTAATATTCATTTGTTTTGCCCCGTCTTACACCACTGGAACATGATAGTCACAAAATTAAAAAATCAAGTAAAAAATAAAATAAATAAAAAATGAGATCAGAGCTAGCATGCAAAATGTCATCATTTCGGTTAATAGTTTAGGTGTTCAACACAAACATATCACCAGCTCATAAGAAAACAGTTGGATAATCCTTACTGACACATCATCACCATGGCTTCTGCAAACTAGTTTAAAACATACCAGCTCAAAAAAGTGTCAGAATATCAACAGCTAGTCAGAGAGAGCTTAGTTACTCACATTTATATGTCTTCTCGTTTTACAGACATTCATATCGATTATGCATGTGAATTACTGTTTGAACGCAGCTTAACGATCATAACTACTATCGATGCATCATTTGTGTGGAATTTTGTTTTATGAATATATTTTAAAAACAGAAATAAAAATGTAATACTGTAAAACTTCGATAAACGGCACTCCCGAATTGCGAACACCTCTATTTTTAGCGGACATTTTTCCATTCCTCAACAGCTATATGTTTGTATGCTTTTATCTCTAAAAAGCGGACACCTCCAAATAACGGACAAATTTCACACTCCCGAGGTGTCCGCTATTCAGAAATTTTATTGTATAAATACTATTATTATTGTGATGAATGTGTTTTATGATAAACAGGAAGCTCTATGAGAAGAGATTTTATTTATTTGCTATTTTAACACTAGAACCGCGGGAAATTTTACTCAAGCTCCATAAAAATATTTCACACCAGAATTTTTATTTAAAACTTTCAAATTTTTTTATTTAACTAATTTTTGTGAAGTATATATTTAACTTATTTTATGAAGAAATTTCTGGTTCGAATCGACATATTTTCATTTGGTACGGGTCAAAATGACCCATCTTCGCGGTTCTAGTGTTAAGTGCCAAAGAATCGAACAACGTTTTTTTTATTTTCCCAAAAAATGTGATGCATCTTGAGTTACAATGGACTACGACGGTTTTTCGACGACTGTGATATCATTCCGTGAAAAATCCTTTGCTTTGCTATAAGAAAAGGAGAAACGGTATTCGATTTATTTTAGTATCTGAAAACGAATATTTGCTATTTTTATGAATTTGCGAATGAAAATGACTTTGCGAATATATCAGAAATGAATCAACTTCAATTTAAGAAAAGCCTTAACACATTTAACCAAAAGATCCTAGATGTAAAGCTTTGTCTTTTTTTATAATAACTCCGTCTGTGATTAGTTCTTATGCATTAAAAATTACATTATTTCTTAAAATTATACATAATATTCACATTTATATGATCGATATAATTAGTGCGAATATAAATAAATCGAATAGAAACACCACTCTTATTATATGCATTCATTGACAATATAAACATGAAAGAAAAAAAATCAATTTGCTGAATGCAATATGCAAAAGTAATACCCATGAATGGTTATTGTTAATTTTAAAACACCAATATTAAATGATAATTAAAAATGTTAAAATAGTCTGAAAATTTCTAATGAATGTTACTTCGGGGAGTTAACAAGCAGCTAGTTGTTGCTATGTTCTGTTCAACAGTAAGAAATTGAAGAAAATCTACCATACCTTTAAAAAAAATTACACGCTGATTTTATGTCCTGAAAATGAAGAAATTTTTTACCTTTTAAAGTATTTAGCACTTTTACTCATTGTCGCTACCACTTTTGATACACCTTATTTGCTCCTTAAAAAATACATTAAGTATGTTTAAAACTTTACTTATTAAGCTAAAATAATAATAAAATTATCACTTCTTTTTTTTTACTGTCCCAAGAGGAAATAATTTTCTTTGAAATATATTTTTATTTAGTATTATAATATACTCATGTGTAAGCATTTTATTACAACAGCAAATACTATTATAAATAAAATATTACACAAATGAATTCTTCTAGTCCATGTTTTGTTTTATATATATATATATATATATATATATATATATATATATATATATATATATATATATATATATATATATATATAATTCTAAATTGTGGGTGTTCTTGGTTTGTGTGACCAGAAATTTTTTTTTCTGTTCTTGTTAAAAGAGTATGTAACAAAATACAAATAAAGCTTATAAGTGAGCAAGTTGTCACAATATAGGCATTTTCGAATATTTTTCATGAGTTACAGTTGGCTGATTTACATTTTTCTGTAGAGGATGTTTTTTTTTTTTTTTCCCCTCTCCGTAATTTCTGTTACCAATTATTCATCACCTTTATGATATAATTTTAGAATAGTTACAAAAAAAAATCAGTTCAGATTTGATACCACTATCAAATAATTGGACTGATGGATAAACCAAACGAGCGTGTTCTCAAACAGAGGTTACAGATGTTGTGTTTGAAAATTCAAAATTAGCAATTAATTCATTTAATTAAGATAAATGTTGGTGTAGTAAACTATAAACACCATTTATAACATATGAAAAGAACAAAATCATTGAATTAGTCTGGTGTTGGTAACTTCACCACAGTAAGTGAATAAAGAAAAATGCAGGAAAGAAAATTATCAATACAATAAAATTGGAAGACACTAACCGCATTCCATTCATTTAATAAAACAAAATATAGTAAGATAACGTAATGCGATGAAATGGGTTTCGGATTTTCCCAATTTAAGTACTAACAAGTGGTTTCCCGGATGCATTTAAGATCTTCCCTCAGACCAGATATATGACTTAGCTAAGAAAACCATCCTAACGCGGTTACTCACACAACACGCAAGTCTTGACTGACCCGGATTCTCCGTAACATGACTCACAAAATTCTTTACTGTAGAGGTCAGGCTACTAACTTTTCAATGTTTTAAGAAGATAAGAATAGGTATCTCTTCAAAATGCTAAATACAAATAATAAAAGAGTACAACAAATTTATCAAACAGAAAGGAAGAATAAAAATAGGTTGGCAGTATAATATTGCTTAGCCCTAGAGTGCTACTTCATTTAATATGGGAAAAAATCATTATGTATTTGAAAAGCGTACCTGTCAAAGTGACTATTTTAAACATAGCAATTTGTAACTAATATTTTAAACAAACAGCCTAATTTTTTGTTTCCTTTCGTTTTTAAATATCAGTAATAAGAAAGGTACAAATTTGATTTGTGCAGGTTCCGTGTGTGACGGAATCATAAGTACAGTGTGAAAAATGAAATGGTATTTCCATAAATCAAGAATAAAATAATGTTTACTTAGGTAAAATGTAATTGAAATTAATGTTAAGGAATTTTACATAAATAAATTAAGGCAGATTAAATTTTCTAATCATGATAGTTAGGAAGCAAAATACATCCTCTATTTTTATTAATTTTTTAATCCCGAAACATCTAAAAAGAATTATTAATATTTTTCATTAATCACCATTGTTTAAAATAAATAAATATGGGGGGGGGGGACGAAACAAATTGATTCCTTTTCTAATTTTCTTATCACAAAACACACTAAAATTAAAAAACTTTAAATATTAAAGTAACAAAAAAAGCCCTTTAAAAACATCAATGAAATTTTTCTGGTTGAGAGTAAGCAAATCACTAAATGCAAACAAATGAAGTTCTAAACATGCTATGGGCAAATACTAATTCATGGATATGACTTAATTGTGACAAACTTAATATCGTTTTATAGATTCTTCAGCGTATAATGAAATGAATTTTGAATGAAGCAATCAAGGAAAAAAGTTATATAGCAAACTGTGAACGTAGTTTTGATGTTTGGCGATAGTTGAGCCAAGACAGAATTAAACTGTACCAAAGTATATCGCGTACATATAAGTATTAAAATATATCCTGAAATAAAACATAAAAATCGTCAAAAATAAGATTTAATGCTTTTATAACTTTCTATAAGAATATTTCTTCAAATTCTTCGTAACGCTGACGTTTTCATATGCAAGTTTTTATCTAAGGCTAAAATTTGTTGAAATTTTATTTCTATACGCATTGTTTATGCATAAAAGTGTCAGTCGTAGATTTTCAACAGAATTTTATAAGAAATCGTGGTTTGATATCGATCCGAAGCCTCCTTCATAATAGACTAAAAATCGGGTTGAGCAAATTAAGGTGGTTCTCAAAAAAAATATTTTTCCCCGCTCAACAACGCGAAACTTTCTGCCATGTTTACGAATTCATTTTTTATGCTTAAAATCATGGCACTTGCGGGTATGAATATTGAAATGTTTTGTAATCGAACGTTTTTTTCATTTTTCGATAAACGAATTACATCGTGATTTATAAAAGCTGTTATTTTCTAATGATGGCAGTTTTTTTTTCTCCTTTCAACACTGTCACGTTCGAAAATCCGGTTCAAAACAGCAATTTTGATAAGTATTTTCTGAAATATATTCTGCTTTTATCGAAAAATGGAAAAAATATTTTTGATTACAGTTTCTGAATAAGAACACCTGTCAATATTTCTCACGTTTGCGAACAAAAATTAATTCAGATATGTGTTAGAAAGTAGCCAGTTTGGCCACTCCAATAGAAGAAGAAGAAGAAGAAGAAACAAAAAAAAGACTTAATTTAGCTCATTGGCAGAAAAATAATTGTAGCCTCACTTGCACTTGAACACCGACAACATTGGCTTTAAGAAATCAAATTATTTGGCTATTGAAAGAAAAATAAGTAGTAAAAAAAATAAAAAGATAGATTCATGAATTTTCTTAAAAGTTTGCACAGTTATTTTTTGTTTCCTTCTTAAGCTCTAGTAAAAATAAAGCATACCAATCACTTTTCACAGATAATGTTCACAATTAAACCTGCTAAAGTATCATCAACAGATGTTTTAAAATACTTCTGATAAGATTTCAAATGTTTGTAAAAATAAAAGTGGCTGTTTTATAGATTTAGATACAGAAAGGAGACTTATTTTCGTGGTAATTTCAATCTTAAATCTGACATAAGTAGCGATATTTCTTTAATGAAAATTATTGATAGCGAAATTCGAAGCTAACTAAATACTTCGTAAATAAGAAAATAAACAACAGGTATGTCATATGCCAATGATTCACACTGGAATTGTAGAGTACTTCCGAACAAATTAGAACATGCTAATTTCAGCCTCAATTAACAATAAAAATAGAATAAGAGACACGACTATTAGAAATCTTCATATATTAGATGACAGATCATTCAATATAAGATTACACTAGGTAAAGATACAATCATGCAGATCAGGAGGAGAATGAAAAGGAAGTAAAATATCTCCTGTAATCTAAACTTTGCCTGAAGGTTGGATTAGGAAAATCACGCTACACACTAAGACTGTATTAAGAAGATTGTGTTCGTAAATAACACCATTGTTTTCAAAGAAAAAAAATAAACAAAAGCTTAATGCTGAAAAGGGTGCTTACAGGATTCTACAAGGATTTCAAAACCTTATTAAGAATGCCGTAATGAAACAAATATTATAAATAAAAAAATAATTCATCAAAGTAAAAGTATTCTGAACTACATAATTTTTTACTTGATGCTTAGAGACGACTAAAAAAGGTTGCAGTTTTTAAATTGTACACAAATTTAGACAATAGAATACTAAAATAAAAAAATATATATCTGGTCTCTGGTGGTATATTTTTTTTTTCTTTCAAAAAGATCTGGCAATTAGCGTGTCATATTTTCTCCTTGCTCATTTTTTAGATATTTGTGTACAAAAAGTTTTTTTTTTTTTTTTTCCCTGGCTACGTGTTGTTTAAAATGTATTTGATAAAGTGTTCATGCGGAATTGGTTCTAATATTTCTATTTAATATAAAGAATATATCAAACCAAGAAAATTCTATTTCTTCGTATTTTTTAGATGCATAAATCATTAAAAAGCTCAGATTTAATCTAACACATGGAATATCTAAAAACGTAGTAAATTAAGTGCATATAATTTAAAGATTTATATACGTAGACGTTAAGTAAATATTTAAATTTTACGCGTGTAAGGTGACGGGTAATTTCGACCACTTTCTGCGAATTTGTTTTTTAATTATTAAATACCGACGTTCAGACAAACATAGAGAGTTGTTTCTTTTTCATGAAAGGTAATTTGATCTCTTGTGAATAACATAAAAAGATAAAAACTAGGTTAATTTCAATTTTAAAATATGTAAGAGGGTGGTCGAAATTACTCCAGTAAAAAGTAAAGGGATAATACTAACCAATAACAAGGTAAATCTGAACATTGTTTATTTTCTCTGTATAAAGTCATGCAAATCTGTAAGGGATAGACCTTTTTCGACGCTTGTTTGCTAGTATCTGACTTGACTTTTTTAGTAAAACTTTTTTTCTATAATAAGTACTTCCTTTGCTTTGGAAACTTCAACTCTCTTCAACATAACTTCTGTTGTCAGAACTTTTCCATATTTTTTTAAATTTAAGTCAGGACCTTTTTTGAAGGTGTTTTTCGAGACACTGTTCTGCTGGATCATTCACAAATTTTCTCCATTTTTTATGAAAATATGCCTGTCTCAGATCTTTGTGTGTTGGACTGACAAGGGTGTCTTTCGAATTGGGCATGTTTAGAAATTTAATAGGTAAATTGTTTGTATATAAATTATCTAAATATTTATTTTCTGCTTTTAATGATGACATAGACTGATGATTCGGTGTGAAGCAAGATGTTGAAGAAAGAGAAATTGAAGAATAATTAGATACATCTAATGACAGCAAAGGAACAATACTGAATAAGGTTTGTGTGTTTTGACACAGGTCACTTTCACATAGTATTTCTAAAATGCAACTAGTTAAATTGAAATAACTTTGATGAACTTGACAAATTTTGTTTTTGGAATGGGCCATTTTGATCAAAAAATGATGAAGTTGAAGTTAACTTTCTCTTTAGATACTGTTCGATGTCAATTAGATTCTGATTCTGAAAATTGTGCTTTGTCAAGAGGAAAAATTTCACTGTTACTAAAGCCTTTGCGTTCCTTGATTTCATAACAGTTCCTAAGAATTGAACAAACATTAACTTTGACAACACCAGTTTCTTTTACCATAATCCACGAGACTGATGTATCAGGTAATTTTTACAGGGCAAAAGTCACATTTATCCAATAGAAGACAATTTACGAGTTAAGTGACTTATGACCAAGAAAAGCCATCAAAATTACCGATCGGACTCATGCCGGTCGGACTTCATGTAAATACAATTTATTTTCCTAAAAAATGAATTTAACAAACATGTTTCCCATAAAAAGTCTTATTTTAAATTCATTATTTGAGCAATTATTTCACTTTTGAGAGTTGGGGAAAAAGGCTTTTTCAAAAATTTTTACACTACTACAAATTATAATAAGTGTTATCTCAGACAGAACTTAGATGCTGCTAATAGTCCATACTTCTGAAACATTAAACGCGTAATTAGAATTTTTTTTTTTTTTGATGTTACAAATATTAGTTGATAATTAAGATGATTGTATATACAGAATTATTCCCAACTGATCATGTAATCACATTCCATTAAAGGTCTGCATCTGTACATTCTTTTATCCACCCACCATCATAAACACCTTTAAAAAAAATAAACAAGAGGAAAACACTGCGTCAAATTTAATAAGGTATACTAGGTGTGTTATTATGATAAATAATTTGTAAAATGTTCGCTCTTGAACTTTTGCAGTTCTTTTGAAGACAAAATTTGACCCTGAACTTCATTTTTTGTAAATACGCCTCTTATTCATAACTTAAATTCTTCAACCTCCACACTGACAAAAAGTCAAAAGGTGTTAAAACGTTGCGATTATTTAATTTTTTATTTATTTTATGCGATTTACGTTACTTCTACAGTGACATTACAAAATTGTTAATTTTCAAAGTGCCGCTGTACAACATATGAATAGAATTTTAACAAAATTTGCAACAGACTCATCTTTGTATGAATTGTGAGGATATTGTATGGATTTCATTAAAGTAGCTTCCTTACAATCAAAGGAATGAACGAAAACGTGACTTCGGATTGGAGTGGGACACCCTGTAATTTTGACTAAATAAATGGATTTCCGACCCTGGTTTCGTATACAATAAATGATTGTTACAATGCCCTGTACCAACGCTTAAAGTTTGTACCATGAATACGGCATCACCCGGTATAATGAACGAAAATAGCAAAAAACTATTTTCTTAAAGTCTTATAAAGATACAACACTCCTATAACATAATTGCCATGCATTTTAATGAAATATCTTTTTTTTTTTTTTTTTTATGAGAACTAACTTATTTTAAGAAGAAACTGTGAAATGAAATTAGAAAATGAAAAAAAAAAAAAAAAAATCAGTGATGCATTAGTTCACAATAAACAGGTGGAGACCAGAACAGCTGTCGATTCTACTACCATCAACGAATGCCACCTGCCAGCACAGTCTCCTAGACGATATTTTAAGGCAGGGAGCCAATAGGGTGGCCAATAAGCAGCACTATGGCACGCGAAGGCTTTCCAGGTGGCACGCGCACTCAAACTCTGGTTTTACGTGTAAAAGAAATGAACAAAATAAACAAATTCGTTTCAAGCAGATGCTACTTATAATTATCTAGCACTTACAATTTCTCTTATTTCACACAGTTGTGAAAGATCCGTTTGATAGCTCTCAGATTTCCTATTAACCACTTCCAGACTAGCGCCGCATATACGCGTTTTTACAGGTTATGCAAGATCCCTATTTTGAGTACCACTACTTTCGAATAGTAATCTTTCCATTTATTAATCGCAGAATTTCTGTGATTAAATAAGGCGAAGATTACTATTCAGAAAAAGTGGTACTCAGAAAATAAATTCCTATGCGTTTTTCACTTCGTGACACCGATCTTCGAAGGAATTTAAGTGGCAGAATGCAAAGAAAGATGGGGAGAATGAATGTGACAGATTACATATTCTCAGACTTTAGCTCTTTATAAATGTTTATACAGGATTCTTACAATAAGAAGGGGTAAAATTTAAAACTGTTGTTCAGTCAACTCCCCAACTCCCCTTGCTAATGTTAAACCTTATGGGCTTAGAATGCATTCATATATTTAAAATATCGCCTCAGGAAATTAATATTTTTAATTTCTTTTTTTATTTGTACTCTTTTTAACCCTTTGAGGGGCGGTGGTATATATTATATACCACCTAATTTTAATACGATTCGAACCAGAAATATTTAATTAAATTTTACTTTTTCAACTTTGACGGGAAAATGGTCAAAAGTTGCTTTTCCTTAATTTGAACGAAATTCTTTCCTAAATTCCGGTGAGAATTCAACGTTATAGGAACACAAGTGCTTGCCCCTGAAAGGGTTAAAGGATGTATTTTTATCTTAGTTGCCAAAATATTTCTAAAGTATACGCTTAATTTAACATTTTATGTGTTAAAAGCTGACGAGCTATGAGTACGATTTTAACACTTCAAATAAAAATAAGTATGTATTTTAGAAATATTTTGACAACTAAGAAAAAAAAATAAAAGACATCTTTTAATAATTATAATAATTAATATTTTAAACTTATTTTTTCTTTGTACTTTTTTCAATATTGTACTTTTTTTTCATAATTAATATTTTTAACTTCTTTTTCCATTGTACTTTTTTTTTGTACTTTGTCTTTTTTCCTTTGTACTTTTCTTTTTTCTTTGTAACTAAGAGGAAAAAAAGACATCCTTTAAGAAAAGTACAAAGGAAAAAGAAGTTAAAAATATGAATTTCCCGAGAAGATATTTTAAATATATGAATGCAAAAATTTATATGTATACATGCCAACTTTTGAAAATTGCAATGTGTAAAATAACGCGTAAAGAGTATTTCAGCAGTTTTTTTTTTCCTGTGAGTAGTGCAAGAAGTTTTTTTTTCCCCTATGAAAATGAAAAGGTGTTCTATGATAATTTATCACAATGAAACGAATACATTCTTTCAACAATACTAAATATCTTTTAAATTCAGCATTTATTGCTATTAAAAACAGTTAGAAAGTAATTTTTAACTTCAGGAAAAAAATGGAACTTATGAAAGAGAAACTTTGCAAAAAAGTGTAAAAAAAAAAACTATCCTGAGTGTAAAAGAGTAAAAAATAGTCAAAAAGTGTAAATTTTACACCTAAAGTGTAAAAGTTGGCAAGTATGCTTATGCATTCTATACGCCCATAGGTTTAGCATTAGCAAGGGCAATTGAGAAGTTGACTGACCAACACAACCTTAAGACGTTATAGTGCACAATTTAACAAACAATTTTTGCATCAGAAAAAGAAAAACGAATCGAAATACATTTATTGAGTCAAAAGTACAGGTTGTCTTACTCCAAGTCAAAGTGGGGTTTTTGTTCATAACTTTAACAATAATAAAGCTATTTTAAAGAAAGTTTCGACATGCATATCTTGTTTTGTGTGAAATGCGATGACATCACAAAATGTTCTAGCAGTGCACAGTAATTGGGTCAGTGACACCGTATGTAATGCCAACTATAAAATGAGACGAGGATTAGTATATTCGGAAATAGTTGGTACTCAACAACAGCACTGATTGGAGGCGAATGCTGGTCACCTGCGCCCCTTTGCGTAATATCGTTATTTCACCCAAAGCCTGTTAAAAATTTCGTCATATTTTTTTTTTCTTTTTCTTAATTACAGTAAAATTTCCATAATTGGCACCTATTTAGCTGATACTTTTTTAATCCCCAACACCTAAGGTAAAGTGCCCTACAGCTAACACCCAAAAAACAGTTCCTAAAGCTAACATCTTTAAATAAAACAAATATTTAAAGCATTACAAATTTTCTAAAATAATTTAGAATAGAGTTTTTCTTTACTCTTATTTTAGAAGATTGGTAATGCTTTAAATATTTGCTTTATTTAAAGATGTCAGCTTTAGGAACTGTTTTTTGAGTGTCAGCTTTAGGACACTTTACCTTATATATTTGCTTTTACCTGGAAAGTGGACATCTCCTAATAACTGACGAATTTTATGGTCCTAAAGTATCCACTATTCAAACGTTCTACCGTATATAACATAAAATAAAATTTCTAGTACTTTTTTTATGAACATTTTTACTAGCTTTATGTTATAAATTTATTATTTTAGCTTTTAACGTAATAACATTTTATTCTACTCGTACTTGACGAGCTTTCAACTATACTAGTAATAACAATAATAAACCAACGGAAAGTTTCAGTAACTCTAACGAGGGAAATATCTAAAATCAAAACTTCTCGAAAAATACTTTCCATGAACTTTTTAAGCTGATTGCGATACACTGTTCTTGCCATTATTCTTATCATTTACTTTGCTTATTAGAACTAATATACTACATTTAACATCAATGCATAAATAATAAGAAAAAAAATAATAAAAAAATCGCCTGTGATATTTTAATTTTAACTGACATTAAATAAATTCAAAGTTAATAATAAATTATTAAAAATAAAATTCACAATTAGAATTTTATTAAATAAACAATTTCTGAGCGACAGATTAGTGACATAAAAGCTTAAAAATGCTTATATTGATTATAAAGAAAAAATCTTTTATTTATTTAATTTATTTATTTATTTTTTTTTGGGGGGGGGGGGGGGGGGTTGAGGGGCCATCAGACAACAAAACAAATATGCAAAAATCAATGCGAAAACATCAAATACACTTTAAAATATATATATGGGATTTGGATTTCGAATTGTTACTATAAAGTCTAAATATTATAAAATGCCTCATGAATTATGGCATCATGCTTGATAGGATAACAATTTCAAATACTGTACGGATCAACATTCAAACAATAATCGGTCTCGGTCACAGATCATAATTGCTTTCGAATTCTTAGACAAAGCTCTAAAGATAATGGGATATGATAACCAATTCCTAATGGGGGAAATTTTCGCTCCGTCTGAGCGACGTATATAAATTTTATGACTTTCTGATCATTTTTTCGAAAGTTACAGGACAGGTGGATAGAGAAACATTAAACATATATGTACATTATGTACACCTTGTACATTGTATAAGGTGAAGGGAAGAAGGCGCGCGCGTAACTGACGAACGGAAAGCAGCTTCTCTTTCTCGAAATCGATTCATATTATTATAATATTTCATTATTATTGTAATTTTTTAAAAACATCCTTAAAAAGTCAAACATAAATTCCACACATAGTTTGGATTAAAATTTATAAACAGATAGGATGTGTCCAGATAAACCTTGATTTTTGAATCCCTCATAGGGCCAATTTTTTTTTTCCAAAGATGTTTTGATTGTTTTTATATAATTAAGCATGTATATTTACTGCGTCTCTGGTTGATTTTTGTTTGAAGATTGTTTAAATGAGTTACACAAGATCAGAAACATAAGTTTATTTAGAAATTTTTAATGTTTTACAATTATATCAATTTGGTTTTTTTATTATTATTATTATTCCCCGATGTAAAGAGCTTATAACACCATAGAAGTTATGATAAAACATATAAGAAAAAACTACGATGATGTTATGAGCACATAGTTCCTATATCGAAAAAGAAAATTGGATATAATGGAAATACATTAAAATTTGATAAATAAAACTTAAGTTTCTGATCTTGTATAAAACATTTAAACAATCGTCAAAGAAAAATCAATCAGGAAAGCAGTAAATATGCATGCTTAATTATATAAAAACAATCAAAATATCTTAGAAAACAGAAAGAAAAAAAACGTCTGGTCCTAAAAATCAAAGCTTATCGACTCACCTCCTTCATTCAAATACCCCCCCCCCCTTCTCTCTTCCTATGCTCCCACCTCTCACTTAATGATGAAAAACAAAAGCAATTAGATTTCGCATGTTAAGTCTAAATTATATTTGTATCTTTCCAAAAACAAAAAGCCTTCCTATAAATTATTAATTTTACTATACATTTTTTAATATTTTGAAACAAACAAAAAATGTCTTACCTTCTTAGATAATATTTTACGGATGTCCAATCTACATCCAAATATTCTTGGACAGCAAGCTGTAGTTCCTCTGATCGTCGTTGCATTGCAGATTTTTACGTAATATTAACAAAAAAAAAAGTTCTTGAATGTTTAATGTTTAATTGATTGAAACTTTCCAGTTAAAATTCAAAAATTCACAATAATTAAGTTTTTTTTCACAAGGTGTATTCAATAATATATTACTAAGGAAAAGTAAGGTTGCAGAAACACATTTCTGTATTATGAAGTAATAGAATTTTATCGCATTCGAAACCACAGTCTAATGGTTGAGTTGAGTAAATTTCCGCAGAAATGATGCACTTATTTCTGTAAAAGATATCAGAAAAATAAGACTATATAGAAAACAAATGTTGAGGCTCTCTTAGATAAATTTTGAAATGTTGCGGTTATCAGCTCTTATCTCGCAATTCTAATAAAATAAACTTAAAATGAAGGAAAACTTCTTTACTGTTATCTCTAAAAAGGAATTCAATGAGAAGATTGTCTATGAAAATCCTCAATTGAGAATTTTATTTTATTTTTATTTTTCGTTTACACATGTACTGTGGATATTAATAGCTTCATGAAAACATTTTATTAATATCCAATTATTATACAACTTGATCTTAACTTGAATTTTTTATAGGAAATTCGGAAATCATAAAAATATACACTGGGTTGAAAATTAAATGTAGTTATATTTTAACTTGAAAAACAATCTTTCCATTAGTAGACGATTTATTATTATTTAAAACACGTGGATTCAATAAAATCGAATAACTTGCACTGAGAATTCCCTAGATTCAAATTCAGTTATCACAGTCACAAAACTTTTAAAACAAATTAAATTTTCACGATTTTCTTTAATCCTTCCCAAGTGACAATCACGGCAAATCTTAAAATCACAAATCGCATCTTTCCGCGTCTGCATCTTCTGGAGAAAGCATCCGGTTGCTTAGGAATAACCCTTTCCAAATGAAAGTCGGATTAAAACCAAATGTGACGAAGAGCGGACAAACGAAAGCTAAGAATAAATCATTCGGCTACAGAAACAGATTTCAGTTCGTTTCTTCACACACTTTCGTCGTTCGTTTGCACGGATCGAGCATCAAGGTGGGACTGGAACCGAAACGACGCCGAAGGTGACTTTTTTTTTACTTCTGAGGAGGCGGAGGATACGAAACAGGTTTCAAGACGGTGGAAAGAGAAGGTATCTCTGATTAAGAGAGAGAAAGAGATTAATAAAAAGAAGAAGAAAAAAAAACGGGATAAAACATCGGAAAGAATTCAAATCCTTTCAAGTCTGTTACAGAAGATAAGAAAGAATTTCTCTTTGACAAATGAACCATTAAAACTGAAAAAAATCGCAACATACTTCATATGATGAATGAATAATGAAACTTTTCAGTAGCAATTAGAAGAAATTTTTCTCTATAATGGAGTTTCGATTAAACAAACATGCAGGGGAAAAAATCATCTTTTTAAATCCATGTTACACAATATATATTTTTTTACTTAAAGTACATTAATATTAAGTTCTAAATTATGTTTCTTCACAATTCCATTATTAAATTTATATTTCGTCTAATGCCATGGGATCGTTTGATGAGGATATAGGTTAAATTATGGTTAAAATTCCAGTTACTCAACAACCAAAGAGTAAAAGAAAATTAATTATAATATAACTAAAGAGATAAATTATTTTCAGTAAGCATTTTTCAGCTTTCCACAAAATTTGCAGAGATTCTTTTTTTTTTTTTTTAACTGCATAAAGTTAACTTGTGAAAAAAAAAATCCTGAAAACTATCCTTTTCATTTCATATGAACCATGACTTATCAACCGATTTTTTCGACAATTAGATATAAAATATAAATTACTGGCAAAACCCGTGGCGTTGCACTCGTGATTGTTAAAATATGTCAAGTTATACCTGTGCGCCTATTTACATGAGCGGAAATTATACAGCTACGGATAATGGAAATATGATTAATTAAGACACATTTTGGAGGAACCCCATTCTTATACTTCATTAGGTGAAGATAAGACTTGAATTAATGAGACAATCTACATTACAACCAGGGTTGGCACGGTTCAAACCACACGATTTTAACCATAGTTTAAACCACGGTTTAAAAAAAAAACTGTTTTTTCTCTCAAAATAATAATAATAATAATAATAATAATAATAATAACAATAATAAATATACATATTTAAATTTAGGTGTTTTAAATTATTGTATATAAATAAATTCTAATTTTAACACTTTATCACAGCAGTCAGTATGGGGCAGAGTGAATTCAAGTCATGTTTTGTATGTTATAGGATGAAAATTAGCATGTATTGATGAACATATCTGATGCTCTAAGGAATTATCCTAAACCATGGTCAACACATATAAACATGTGAAACTAACAAAGCTTATATATATTCAATATTTAGAATAAAATATTTTCATTTCAAAAAATGCAAATTATTTACAACAATTAATAACATAATATGACTTTAAAGATTTTGGTGAAGCTGTAAAAGACATTTTTCTGGATTGGGGAAATTATATTTTAAGAATTTTATAAAGAAGTTGAATAAGTGCACATTAAAAATTTTTGGAGACAGTTATAGTATTTCAATGATACCAATTTGTCTTTTCTCTTCCTTGTGGAATCTATTGGCTAAAAATGTTGACTTGGAGTTATTACTGAAAAAACAAAATTACAAAAAGTATCTGAATATGAAAAATTACTTTAACAACTTCAGATATTGAAATTGGCATTAAAAAAAATTAACCACTCGAGATACTATGTGGAAGATGAATTTGATTATAACAGTGAAAAATGGTTAGGTTAAGAAGAAAATATTAAAATGTTCAGTGAACTTTCACTGCAAAAAGTTACTATAGCCAAGGTAAAGATCTAATGCCAAAAATGCTGACTTGAAATTATTACTGAAAAAAACGAAATTACAAACAGTATCTGAATATAAGAATCTGAATATTTTATTGGTTTGGGTACACAGTACTTCTTGAAAGAAAGTGTAACGACTGAACTGCTAAATGTCAAATCATTCCAGGAATTCATTATGAAAGACTTTTAGGTAGATTTCGTAAGAAATACTACCTACTACATTCTCTCCAAGTTGGAATTTTTGAATAATTTTGGCAGATCTACGCCGATCATGACTCCCAGAACCCCAAAACACCCCCAGTTCAAAACTTTATATATATATCTATCTATTTATCTATGTCACTTTTTTATGGACTCGATAACTGCAATAATTCTGCACAAAACTCTTCGAAACTGATACATAAAATCAAGGGACATAAAATCTCAGTCAAGTTCGTTAATGGGCAAAATCGAACCAAGTGTGGGGGGGAGGGGGCTTTTTGGGAAAACAGAAAAAACTCCATCATTTCTTAATTATGTTACGTACCGAATCCGTTTAAAGTTATTATTACTTCTAGGAAAATGGCCAAAAATTTATGTAGGACAGATTTTTGGTATAATTAAAAATGGCCCCAAGGGAGGGGGGGGGGGGTTAGAAGAAAAAAAATCATAACTTCGTCAATTCAAAAGATATCAAATCCGCTTAGATTTATTATAAACCCTCTTAATATTATCTAAAACTTTTATACTGACAAGTTTTTTATAGGACCAACCCTTATAGCAAAAAACATTTTAAAAAAAAATCCCTACCGGCTCTGCTTGCAAACAAGTTAGGTTTCGAAGTGGGCGTTTCCAACTGCCGCATCAAGGCAAAAAGGTAATTTCTTCCGCAATTCCCAACAAACAGGCACCCCACGGTCTGCGTCTTCGAAATCTACCTGTGCCTGTAGGCAGAGCCGTCAGGGATTTTTTATATATATATATATATATTTGAATTTTGAATATATTGTCATGATTGTTCAATATAGCGCTCTGACAGAAAAAAAAAAAAAGAGAGAGAGAATCCAGATAGCAATGATTTCAAGGAAAAGTTTTTGAAGAACTATGGTAAAATAAATTTTATTCATTAAAGTACATCGATATTTATTTTAGTTATCAAAGCATTCTCGATAAGGGTTCATGATATCAAGACTGTGCAGAGCAATTTTCTTTGAACATAAGACACAGCTGTTACTAATATTGATGTTTAAATTCTAAATGATTTGTATTTTCTACATAACTAACTGTAATTACTTAATTTTAAATTATTTTCAGGTGAAGTATTACTTAATTAATACACAACAGTTTATTTTTTATCAACATACTTAGCTGAAGTACCCGGTATTGCCTTGCCCATGACTTTAAGCATGTTTGTTTAGTAAAATCAAAATTAAACTTGCATGCAGTATAAAAACATAATAAAAGAAACATGCGAAATATTATACACATGAATCAAATAAAAACCCATTTAAAAATATATATATAAATTTATATAATAAACTCATCAGAAATCAGCTATAAACCAAATTCTAAAAAAGTAAATTGCTTTAATTTTCATTTCTATTTTGAGTTTTAATTTTTGTAATTTTCACTCATTTTTCATTTAATCTGGGCAACATGATTACCTGTCTAATAGTAAATGAAATCGAGATTAAAACTTTTTGTGGAAAAGTTGTTTTCGAGTATTTTGTTATTTAAATAAGTTTTTCATAATTAAAAAAGTCGGAAATTGTACGTCAAACGTGACAAATGAGGTGCGTTCGTACAAAAACTAGTTTTATAAATATCCAGATCTTGGTGCAATAGCTTTTGCACTCTTATGCAAAAATGCATGAATATAAAATTTATTTTATGTGCAGATTTTCATATTATATAGATATTAATTTTATTTTATAAAATTAATTTTCAATAAACTTTTACAAACAATTAACTACAATTATGTTACATTAAAATTATACTATGTGCAAATATCCAATACACGACAATGTAAAAAAATCATCGTTATTATTTCAGTGAAATGAAATGATATTGTCTGTTATTATGATGTGATTAATTTCCGTAATAAAATAAGTATAACATTTTAAGTTGGCAACATTTTATCTTTTGTTGATAGTTACTGAAATTTCCAATGGGAAACTTAAGCCTAGCTTTGAAAAATTCAGAACTTGAAATCCATATTTAGACTATTTTACCAATTAATATATATTTCTCTGGAAACATCTATCCAGAAAAACTGTCGATAGATTATATGATTGCTATAATTAAACAATTTTAGTATACAAATTCAGTTTTAAATTCAGTAACACGGAAATAATATGACTATCCTAAATAGGACGTAATCACCATGGCAACCTAGAATCATTACCTATCATGTAATATCGTTGAATTAATTACGTATGATAGGATTTAATAGAATGAAGAAAACTTTTAATAATATTTTTTAAAATTTTGATTCGATTTTCATAAAATTTGAAATGACGCGACAAAATTCTGCAACGATTATATATATTAAATTTCAAACCATCCGGTTGGGTAGTTTTGGCGCTGTTATATGCGGACGGACGGACCAGACGACAACTATAGGTACTACGTAATATAATTACAAACGCACCTAAAAAAGGCAAATACAAAAATTTTATGAATTTTTTTATTATTTTTTTTAATCTTAAATCTTTATTTCAGTTCTTCACTAAGAATGAGCTCTGGAGACCTAAACATTTGTGGAAATTCTAATACACATGCATGCATACACACACACATATATATGTGGAATAGATTTTAAAATAGCGAAAATGAATTCAGATAACCTCAAAATGTTAAAATAAGCCAATATTTCCATAATCGGATGTTTATCATGATTCAATACGTTCCTCAAACTCGTATGACGACATATATTCACCTGCTTTCTGAACTTATACTTACTTATATTTATGCTCCTTGTATTATTAAGAAATCTTTGAAAATCTCTGTTATACTTCCCGAGGCTAAAGAAAAAGAAAGGCTACCGCGGTGCTTTACGCGTATCTTTTTTTTTTACAGACCGCGGGAGTCACGTGATGTTCGAATGCACCAATGAAGGTGTACGAAAAGAGCATCACGTCACTCTAGCGGTCTGTAAAAAAAGATAAGTGGAATGCACCGCGGTAGCCTGTCTTTTTCGTTAGCCTCGTATACTTCCAATATGACGTCATATTCATCTTCTTTTACATTTTTAAATTCTTTTTATTTTATTTTCCACGTGAAAATGTTTAAATTTGATTGGAAATTGCTGTTAGATTGGTGTTTTTTTTTTATTAATTAAAAATTAACTATAATTTATTTCGCTTTCGGATTATTTTAGTTGCCTCAGCTGTGTTTCAATACGCCTGTGCGTATAACTTCACGATTCTCGCTTCTAAGCTGTGGATTTGTATAGAAATACAGACAGACAGACGAATTTTCTTTTTTATATATTAGATATGCATGGACATTTATAACAGAAAATTATATTTAAAAAAGAAAATAACCGGTTTAAACCAAAAAAAAAAAAAAAAAAAACGTGGTTTAAACAAACAGTATTAAAAAACTGGGTTATTGATTCGGTAGTCCAGAGTCTATTTCCTACAAACAAACAATTCTTTCTTTTTTACAGTTCTAGTATAACTTGAATCACCATAAAAATTAAAATAAAGTAATAAGTTTGAAAACATTGGTGTAGTACAAGGGAGGTTTGATAAGTTCTCGTCTTGACAGTGAAAGCACAAGATTTTTGACATGATTTCATATTATTTTTCAATGTAGTTTCTTTGCAACTTAATACATTTAAGACACACTCTTGCGTGCGAATTCTTTAGTGCAGCCCTGTACGTGGTTGGTTCGAAAAGTTCTCGGCCTGGCAAAGAAAATACAACATTTCATTTTATTTTTCAACTTGCAACACAATACATTTCGGAAGACTTGAGAAATGATCATTCTTTCGCGTTTTTTGGTCGACGTTCAACAAACGCGGCACGCATTGAGCGGAAAGCTTTTTCATACCCAAAACATCGTGTAAAACGTGGTGGACACGGTCTATCGAGATGTTTGCGATGCCAGCAAGTTCGCGTATCTTCAATCGACGATCATTCAATATACGGCATTGTGAATTTTTGAGACGTTTTCGTCGGTCGTAGCGGTTTTTGGGCGTCCTGAGGGTTCATCATCGTGAATTGATTTCTTACCATGTTCAAATTCAGCAGCCCACTTTTTTATCGTCGAATATAAAGGACAAAAATTCTTTAAGCTGGACCGTAACTCTTTTTGTATGCCCGTGGGGGGTAAATCTTTTTTAACTTTTACTTTTTCGCCCATCAATAACCAATAAACTCACGCCCCACCATGCCAAATTGCAAATTTCTAGTACCATGAGATTAGAATTTGCAATTTTGCACCAGTATCTGAGAAATCGCAATTTTAGAACGTTTTTTTTAACTGCTGTGTGCGAGTATTTACCACTTAAAAGTCTAAAAAGTAACAGTCAAGGAATGTTAAATTTCAAGTTTCTAGTCCTAATAATTCCAAACAAGTCGTAATTTAGAATGTTTCCACTCATTTCATTGTTTTAAATTTAGATTTTTTTAGATACCGTTTTCAGCTAGACTTTACATCTTAAAAGTGACTACCATGCTAAATTTCAAGCTGATAGCCCTAATAGTATCACCGAAATTGCAGCATTAGAAAGTTTTTTGCTCCAGCACAGTTTTGTCCAATTTCAAGTTTATAGCCCTAATAATTCCAAAAAAAATCGTAATTTATACTGTTTTTACGCTCATTTCACCCTTTTAAATTTCGATTGTTTCAGCAGAAACCACTCTTAGCATTTACATCTTCAGAGTAAGCACCATGCCAAATGGCAAGTTTCTATTCTCAACAGTATCCAAATCGCACTTTTAGAACTTTTTTTGTTCCTGCACTTTCCTGTTAGGTAGATTTCGTAAGAAATACTACCTATTACATTCTCACCTAAGTTGGAAATTTTGAAAAATTTTCGCAGATCTACACCGATCATGACTCCCAGAACCCAAAACCACCCCCAGTTCAAAACTTTATATATCTATCTATCTATCTATCTATCTATCTATGTCACTTTTTTCTGACCACGATAACTGGAAAAATTCTGCATAAATCTCTTCCAAACTCATACATAAAATCAAGGGTCATAAAATCTCGGTCAAGTTCGTTATTGGGCAAAATCGAACCAGGGGGGGGGGGGGGGGCTTTTTGTGAAAACAGAAAAACCCTCATAATTTCTTTATTATTATACGTATCGAATCCGTTTAAAGTTATTATTACTTCTAGGAAAAGGGCCGAAAATTTATTTATAACAGATTTTTGATATAATTAAAAATGGCCCCAAGGGGGGGAAAAAGGGGGGGTTTAGAAGAAAAAAAATCATAGCTTCGTCAATTCACAAGATATCAAATCCGCGTAAATTTATTATTAATCCTCTTAGTATTATCTAAAACTTTTATATTGACAAGTTTTTTATAGGACCAATCGTTATAGCAAAAAAAAAAAAAGATTAAAAACAAAAAAAAAATCACTGTCGGCTCCGCCTGCAAACAAGTTATTTTTCGAAGTAGGCGGTTCCAACTCCCGCATCTTTTCGAAACTGATACATAAAATCAAGGGGCATAAAATCTCGGTCAAGTTCGTTAATGGGCAAAATCGAACCAAGGAGGGGGGATGGGGAGAGGGCTTTTTGTGAAAACAGAAAAAAACCCATAATTTCTTAATTATGATACGTATTGAATCCGTTTAAAGTTATTATTACTTCTAGGAACAGGGCCAAAAACTTATGTATGACAGATTTTTGATATAATTAATAATTGCCTTAAGGGGGGAGGGAAGGGGGGTTTTAGAAGAATAAAAAATCATAATTTCGTCAATTCCCAAGATTTCAAATCCGCTTAAATTTATTATAAATCCTCTTAATATTATCTAAAACTTTTATATTGACAAGTTTTTTATAGGACCAACCGTTATAGCAAAAAAAAATTAAAAACGAAAAAATCCCTGCCGGCTCCGCCTGCAAACAAGTTATTTTTCGAAGTAGGCGGTTCCAACTCCCGCATCTTTTCGAAACCGATACATAAAATCAAGGGGCATAAAATCTCGGTCAAGTTCGTTAACCCTTTAATGTTCATTGGTTTCCCTGGGAAACCACAAAACTTTAATTACGAAATTCAACAATGACAGCAGAATTTTAATAGAAATGTTTTCCATTTATTATATATGTGAAATATCGCTTTTTTTATATATAGAAATAATTTTTTTCATAATTTCCGGTGTCAATTATTTATTTCAACAGTTTAGCAATTGAAATGCTTTATCCGTTAAAGGGTTAATGGGCAAAATCGAACCAAGGGGGAGGGAGTGGGGGAGACTTTTTGTGAAAACAGAAAAAAACCCATAATTTCTAAATTATGATACATATCGAATCCGTTTGAAGTTATTATTACTTCTAGGAGAAGAGCCGAAAATTTATGTATGACAGATTTTTGATATACTTAAAAATTGTCTTAAGGGGGGGGGAGGGGGGTTTTAGAAGAAAAAAATTCATAACTTCGTCAATTCTCAAAATTTCAAATCCGCTTAAATTTATTATACATCCTCTTAATATTATCTAAAACTTTTATATTGACATGTCTTTATAGGACCAACTCTTATAGCAAAAAAAAAAAAAAAAAAAAAAAATCCTTGCTGGCTCCGCCTGCAAACAAGTTTGGTTTCGAAGTACGCGGTTCCAATTGCAGCATCATCGCAAAAAGGTCATTTCTTCCGCAATTCCCGACAAACAGGTGCCCCACGGTCTGCGTCTTCGAAATCTACCTGTGCCTGTAGGCCGAGCCGTCAGGGATTTTTTTTTAATATGCGAGCATTTACCTCTTAAAAGTAACAGCTATATCAAATTTTAAGTTTCGATCCATAATAATTTCAAAAGCTCATTTCACCCTTTTTTTTTTTCCTTTAGAAATTGTTCTTATCGAGCATTTACATCTTAAAAGTAACTAACCAAGCCAAAATTCTAGTTTCTAGACTCAATGCTATCATAGAAATCTCAATTTTAGAAAGTTTATTGTTCCGGCCCCATTTTAAATTTCGAATTTTTTAAAAACTGTTCTGTGCGAGCATTTACTTCTTAAAAGCAAGGCCATGTAATATTTCAAATTTCTATCCCTAACAATTTCAAATAAATCGTAATTTAGAACGCTTTCCGCTCATTTCACACTTTAAATTTAATTAATTAATTTTTTTTTTTTTTTTTTTTTTTTTTTTTTTTTTTTTTATGAAACCGTTCTTAGTGTAGCATTTACATCTTAAAAATAAGCACCATGTTAAATTTCAAGTTTCTAGACCCAACAGTATCACGGGAATTGAAATTTTATAGAACGTATTTCTTTTTTCTGTACCCGTTTAAATTGAATTTTTTTTAGAAACTGTACTATGCGCGATCATTTACGTCTTAAAAATAACAGCCTTGTCAAATTTCAAGTTTTATAGCTATAAAAATTCCAAATAAATCGTAATTTAGAAAGCTTTTAGAACATTTTTGCTTATTTCACCCTTTTTAATTTCGAATTTTTTAAACACCGTTCTTGGCGTACACTTACATCTTAAAAGTAACCACCATGCCAAATTTCAAGTTTTTAGCCCCAGCAGTTACCACAAAAACTGCAATTTTGGAACATTTTTTTGCTTCTGCACCCTCATGGGGAATGTGGTATTGACATAAAATATAGCCTATGTTCGAGCAGAGACTGTCACCATCATTTTGTCACCATTAATTTTAAAATTGGTTCGGAAATTCCTGAGATTACTCCTACAAACAAACAAACGTTTCTTCTTTTAGGTAGATTTCGTAAGAAATACTACCTATTACATTCTCACCTAAGTTGGAAATTTTGAAAAATTTTCGCAGATCTACACCGATCATGACTCCCAGAACCCAAAACCACCCCCAGTTCAAAAGTTTATATATCTATCTATCTATCTATCTATCTATCTATCTATGTCACTTTTTTCTGACCACGATAACTGGAAAAATTCTGCATAAATCTCTTCCAAACTGATACATAAAATCAAGGGTCATAAAATCTCGGTCAAGTTCGTTAATGGGCAAAATCGAACCAGGGGGGGGGGAATGGGGGGGCTTTTTGTGAAAACAGAAAAATCCTCATAAATTCTTTATTATTATACGTATCGAATCCATTTAAAGTTATTATTACTTCTAGGAAAAGGGCCGAAAATTTATTTATGACAGATTTTTGATATATATAAAAATGGCCCCAAGGGGGGGGGAAAAAGGGGGGTTTTAGAAGAAAAAAAATCATAGCTTCGTCAATTCACAAGATATCAAATCCGCGTAAATTTATTATTAATCCTCTTAGTATTATCTAAAACTTTTATATTGACAAGTTTTTTATAGGACCAACCGTTATAGCAAAAAAAAATTAAAAACAAAAAAAATCGCTGCCGGCTCCACCTGCAAACAAGTTATTTTTCGAAGTAGGCGGTTCCAACTCCCGCATCTTTTCGAAACTGATACATAAAATCAAGGGGCATAAAATCTCGGCCAAGTTCGTTAATGGGCAAAATCGAACCAGAGGGGGGGGGGGATGGGGGGAATTTTTGTGAAAACAGAAAAAAAACCATAATTTCTTAATTATGATACGTATCGAATTCGTTTGAAGTTATTATTACTTATAGGAGAAGGGCCGAAAATTTATGTATGACAGATTTTGATATAATTAAAAATTGCCTTAAGGGGGGGGGGAGGGGGGTTTTAGAAGGAAAAAAATCATAACTTCGTCAATTCCCAAGATTTCAAATCCGCTTAAATTTATTATAAATCCTCTTAATATTATCTAAAACTTTTATATTGACATGTTTTTTATAGGACCAACTCTTATAGCAAAAAAAAAAAAAAAAAATCCTTGCTGGCTCCGCCTGCAAACAAGTTTGGTTTCGAAATAGGCGGTTTCAACTGCAGTATCATCGCAAAAAGGTCATTTCTTCAGCAATTCCCGACAAACAGGCGCCCACGTTCTGCGTCTTCGAAATCTACCTGTGCCTGTAGGCCGAGCCGTCAGGGATTTTTTAATATTAGAATAGATAAAACTCCGCAGACGATAATCCTAGAGTTAGAAATTAAGAAATCAAAACTAAAAATCAAAATACATACCCAGTATATTCTCATGCAATGCATCTTTTAACCAATTTAACACTGGCGGCCGGTGGGACAAACAACAGAGGAGACTGTGATCAATAGGCACAAACCCATTACAATTTTCCCGGTAGATTAATTGCATGAATCTGGAGGCACGGCAGTGCCTCCGCCAAGTCGAGAGAGCACAGTAGTAAGCTTACTTTTCTGGAAGCAACTCAGGGCACTTTTGACCTCCCCATGTCTCCGCGGTGGAGTATCCCAAAAATTTGAAACTTCGTTTTTCTAGAGTATTTGGCACACAGGACCAAAATTTAAAATTACAACTTTCTGTCTTTTCTAGTTCAGACGATATATGAACTCAAACATTCGATTTTTTGTCACTCACTCACTCACTCGTTCACGCGTCATCAAAAAGATTAGGTAGATCCCGTAGCCCTAGAAACTTGACATTTGCAAAAAAGGTAGTGTTAGGATACAAAGAAAGGAAAAATTATAAAATCCGGAAAATTCGAAAAAAACACATTCGAGAATTCAACAAATTCCATCAAAATTGAAAATTGAAAATAATACGATCTTGTAGTTTTAGAAACTTAAGATTCGGTGTGAAGGTAGTGTTTAGTATCCAGAAAAAGAAAACATCAAAAACACCAAAAAAAAATCGAAAGCAAAATTGAAAAAATCGAAAAATTTCAAATAATCCGATTTTGTTGCGCTAGAAACTTGGAATTCGGAATAAAGGTAGTATTTAGGATGCAAAATAAGGAAAAATTAAAAATTCTGCAAAATTCGAAAAAAAAAATTCAAAAATTCGAAAAAAAAAATTGAAAAAATTAAAATAATTTGATTTTTCAGCCTTAGAAACTTAAAATTCGCAGTAAAGACAGTGATTCAGAATAAGTTAAAATAAAAAACGCAATAAAATTCGAAAATAAAATCAAAAAATCGGAAAAATCGAAAAATAAGGAAAATTTGAAAATAATTCGATTTCATAGCGCTAGAAACTTGAAATTTGGAATAAAGGTAATATTTAAGATACTAAATAAGGAAAAATTCAAAAATATGGATAATTCAAAAAAATACCCATAAATTAGTGCAGACGATATATGAACTCAAAGTTTCGATTTGTTGTCACTCACACACTCACTCACTCTCGCGTCATCAAAAAAGATTGGGTAGATCCCGCAGCCACAGAAACTTAAAATTTGGAATAAAGCTAGTGTTTCGGATATAAAGAAAGGAAAAATTATAAAATCCGGAAAATTAAAAAAACATTCGAAAATTCATAAAAATGGAACAAAATTGAAAATTGAAAATAACACGATCTTGTAATCTTAAAAAACTTAAAATTTGGTGTGAAGGTAGTGTTTAGAATTCAGAAACAGAAAACATCAAAAACACACAAAAATAAATTGAAAATAAAATCGAAAAATCGAAAAATTTCAAATAATCCAATTTTGTTGCGCTAGAAACTTGGAATTCGGAATAAAGGTAGTATTTAGGATGCAAAATAAGCAAAAATTAAAAAATCTAGAAAATTCGGAAAAAAATTAAAAATTCGAAAAATTTGAAAAAAATTGAAAAAAATTAAAATAATTTGATCTTTTGGCCTTAGAAACTTAAAATTCGCGGTAAAGATAGTGTTTAGAATTCAGAATCTCTATAATAAAACTGTAAGTCATGTGACTGTCCTCAACAGTTCCGGGATGCCGCATCGCTTTTTCATATGCCAAGCGGCCATTTTTATTCAAAATTATTTTTTCGAATAAACTGCATAAAAGTTACATTTTAAGAAAGATCGTTCAAAATAAATTAATATTTGAGAGATGACTTGCGTTCAATTATGTATATATTCTGCAATAACTTCAGTCGAAAGATTCGCAGTACAAATTCTCTATTCATGAAAGTAAACAAAAAAAAGATTGATTCGTCGTGAACATTTAAAATATTAAATCATGGAGGTAATCATTCGCAAAGCAAGTTCTCCGCGAATGAATTTTTGGACCGCTGCCTCGCGTCAAAAAAATAATTCGCACCAGTGAGACAATCAAAGTTTACCATAATTATGTGCTATACAACTCAACTTTCGGACCTTTTCTTGACGTAAATTGAACTCATGTAATAATATTTAATGAATCAGATTTTTAGCATTTTTAAAATCGCTAATACAGCTTTTATTTATCGCGTGTACAAATTAGAAATGATACTTTGATTTTGAAATCAAATGTTTTGATTTATGATATTATTTCTTATTTATTTATTTATTTTCTCTTTTAAATGAAAAGTGTGAAGTATTTTAAATTTATGTAATATAAGCATTTTAGATTAAAGTTAAGTATTTTAAATGAAATGAGTGACAGGTTTATAATTTAAAATTAAATTAATTGTAGTATGAATGACGGTGATGGGAACGATATTTGGCGAATTATCATCTGCTCCCGGCTAACAAAAATACTCATAATTAAAAAAAAGAATAAAAATAAATAAATGATAGTTTGTTGTAAATAAATATTGATATACATATCAAAAATAATTTATAGAATTAAAATAAAAAATAAAAGTAAATAAACAACAATTTCCATAACAAAGTTTTCGCCAAATTGGCGGGGGAGGGGGGGGGGGGAATCGCGCCAACGTGCGTATGTGACATTTGTGCCCAAAAAAATATGCGAAATGCTACCATGATCGCAAAAGTTCATGATTTGTCTATTAGAATCTTCCGATTTGGCGAAGGATTAAGGGAAAATTAAATTATGAATAAATGTAACGTGTTGCAATGTTTAACATACATTTAAGGGAGACCAAACTGGTCGCCAGTGGCGGCTAGTAAGTTAAAATAAAAACGCAATAAAATTCGAAAATAAAATAAAAAAATCGAAAGAAATCGAAAAATAAGGAAATTTTGAAAATAATTCGATTTTATAGCGCTAGAAACTTGAAATTTGGAATAAGGTAATATTTAAGATACTAAATAACGAAACACTAAAAAATATGGATAATTAAAAAAAAATAGAAAATTTAAAAAAAAAATAGAAAGAAAGAAAGAAAAAGAGAGAAATTGAAAATAATATGATCTCGTAGTCTTAGAAACTGAAAATTTGGTGTAAAGGTAGTGTTTAGGATTCAGAAAAAGAAAAAAATTAAAAACACAACAAAAATTGAATATAAAATAAAAAAAATCGAATAAAAAACGAAAATTTGAAAATAATTCGATTTTGTAAAGCTAGAAACTTAAAATTTGGAATAAAGGTAGTATTTAGGATACAAAAAAAAAAAAATAAATAAATAAATAAAAAATCTGTAAAATTCGAAAAATTTAAAAAAAATCGATTTTGTAGCTTTAGAGCTTAAAATTCGGCGTAAACTTATTGTTTAGGATACAGAAAAAGGAAAAATTAAAACACAATAAATTCGAAAATAGAATAAAAAACTCGAAAAAGATCGGAAATTTCAAAATAATTCGATTTTGTAAACCTAGAAACTTGAAATTTGTAATAAAGGATACAAAATAAGAAAAAAATAAAAAATCCAGACAATTATAAAAAAAATTCGAAAACATCAAAAATTGAAAATAATTTTATCTTGTAGTCTTAAAAACTTAAAACTTGGTGTAAAGGTAGTATTTACTATTCAATAAAAGGAACAATTAAAATATTCGTTAAATTCGAAAATAAAATCAAAAAATTGAAATATCTTTAAGAAATCGAAAATTCGAAAGCAATTTGATTCTGTACTGCTAGAAACATTAGTTTTAAGATAATTGTCCTATTAGCTAGTACAACGCCCCTAATTGTTTTATGTTATTTCCCCCGGATTATGTTTTCTTTTCTTTCGTTTACGAATTTCGTTATAGAAAAGTTCCGCTATAGACTAACTACGATATAGGCTATTTCTTTATAGACAGGTTTGTTTTCTTTCACATGTTGTACTCTATTTACTTCACATATGAAATATGGATTGTTAAATGAAGTTAGCCCAACAAAAATTTTCACAGCTCCCTTACCCTCCTGACATTACTGGCTGGTTATTGCTTGATAAGTCGTTTCTAAATAAAATCATGGTGACTCTAAGATTCACTTGATTTATCTCTAAATTGAACCTAAATGATCCTAAGAAGACGGATCAAATAATTACTATATTGGCATGACAATCAGGTAACTTAGAATTAAAATCGAAAAATCAATAAATTTATAAAAAGTAAAAAATTTGAAAATAATTCGATTTTGTAGTCCTAAAAGCTTGACATTTGGCAGAGGCAGGGTTTAGTACACAAAGTAAGGAAAAATTAAAAAATCCGTAAATAATAAAAAAAAAGACTAAAAAAACGAATAAAAAAACATCGGAAAAGGGAATATAGTTTGATTTATTGGAAATTTCCGGAATTTTTAATTTTGGCTTTCTTTTTATACTAAAAAGTACTTTTACGTTAAATATCAAGTATCTAGGGCTGCGAATAATATCTCAGATGGATAGCACCTATCCTGGAAGCAACTGAGAGTACTTTTGACACTCCCCCTCCCTTAACTTAGTGCTTGCCTAGGAACCTGAAATCTCTTTTTATCTACAGTACTTTGCAAACGAAACTAAAGCTTCAATTTTTTGATACCTGTAAATAATAGGGACAGAGTGTGGGCTTAGCGAAAATCAGTGGATGATCTCCAAAAAGAACCCAAAATCAAGAAAAGGAGGGTTACTTACAAAAAGAAGTGAAATCTCATCAAAAAGTCACCTGTAAAAAATGCAGCCAAGTCTCGTAACTCATTTACCGTAAAAAGTACTGAGATCGTATAAAGCCAAGTTTAACTATCTTATTAACTCTGAAATTTTCATTCACAAAATCACTCCTAGTCTCTACATCTTTAGTTAATTATTATTTTGTGACTTGGCAATTACGCAGCACAGGGAAGTTATTACACCTTACTATGTTATGGGATGGGATAATCTAATTAAGGCAAATTATATACGCACAGGGAAGTTATTACACTTTAATATGTTATAGTATTATTTGATTAAGACTAACTATATACATCACATTCTCGTGCTACGTAATTGCCAAGTCACAAAATAATAATTAACTAAAGATGTAGAGACTAGGAGTGATTTGTGAATGAAAATTTCAGAGTTAATAAGATAGTTAAACTTGGCTTTATACGATCTCAGTACTTTTTACGGTAAATGAGTTACGAGATTTGGTGACTTTTTGATGAGATATATTATACGGCATCATAGAAAAATTAGCCGCCTAGAAATTTCATGCTCAGAGCACAAGGTATAATTGTCCATGCTATAACTGTGCCCTGTTCCAGGATAAAACAATCATATTTGTCACATTTTAACACTTTCCAACATAGTTGAAAAGTGTTTATGAATTCGGCTAGTCTGTCTGTCCGTGCATACGCGACTCGCATAAATATATTCGGATTGTCATGCAATTGATATAAGTTATCGAAGTTTACTATGGCATGTTCGGTATTGAAAATGAAGTGTGTAGCACTTATAGTTTTCTTACAGATATTCTCGAAAGAATTCTGTTACATTACGGTCTATGGGGAAAAATCATTTGCGGTTTATTTAAATGATGTTAAACAATTTCAAAAAACTTTATTTAAAAAATTTTAAATATTGTAAAATCTGTGTAAAGGAATTTTTCTGATGAATGTTAAATCTTGAAAGAATATTAACCAATTTGACAGAAAGGAGGTTAATCATTTTGACAATATAGTTGTTTAATGTATGCTCCTGTACAAGTTTAGCACTTAGCATGTGCAAAGTGTGTGATACTCACAGACACCTCACATTAAAGTCAGCTCTGGATATTTTATAAAAGTGAATATATTTGGAATTTTCAGAAAATAAAATTAAAAATTGTAAGTTTCAATACACAAAAATTTTAAATCAGGCTTCATATTCAAAAAAGTTTCATTGGTGTATATGTTGTAAAGAATTGAGCCTCATCCAGGTGCACGATGTGTCATTCTAGCATTTCCTGTGAGTACACTTAACTGCATACCTTCCCTCGCTATTTTTGCCTTGAAGACTAGCAGACGCCGAATTCTATTGTACTGTGAGCGGAAAGTTCGGACAGTGATGTAGTGGTAAGGCGTTACCCAAAGAGGGGTCTTATGCTTTGATCCTTGCCGAGTTCGTGGGAAAGAGTTCATCTGCGAGAGAAGCGATCTCTGCACACGATTTTTAGGTTTGCGCCCGAAACTTTGCCCTTTGTCTTAGAACGTCCAATGACGGACTTAGTGAAAACGAAACAGAGGGATCTCAAGGCTGCTAAGAGGCTGGAGAGTTTCGAGGGGCCGGCCTCGACAAAGCCCCCGCCCCTAGAAGGAGTTCTCCTGCGAGAATGAAAAAGTGAGAGAGGACAGTTTTTGAATAGATCTGGACGAGAGTGGTGACTCTCTGGAAATAGTGAGGTCTGACCTCTATTTAATTGATACGGCAGGTATCAGGTGAAAATCCCAGCGACGTGAAAAAGCACGACAAGTGCGATAGTGAGAGTTCTTTAACTCTGAAGCATCGTGATTTAGTATATTTTTCCGAAGAGAAGGAACGGACGAGCCCTGTTCCGAATGAACTTTCTTTAGGAGTTACGACAGACAGTAATTTCCTGAGACTTTTGATTGATCGAGCTGCACTCAGAGTCAAGAGAACATTAATTTATTAGCGATTGACTCACGGAAAATAATTAAATGCTGTATTGACGTCTTGTATATATTTTTCATTAGAATTAACATTGTTATACAATAAAATTCTATTTTCTAATTTATGCGAGAAATTCTCTGTGCCAGCGATCCAATCTGGCTACCACTCACCATCTTTTATCGGGTCGGTATAGAGGAGTTACTACAACTGGTGGCTTGCGGTGATGGATTAATTAGCAAAAATTAATGACATTCTCTAAAGACAAAGAGTGGACTCCGAAATTTAAATCATCAAAGTGCTCCAAGAGAGAGTCTCCTTGTGACTTGTGACCTGAGTCTCCTTAGACGCCCCTGTGGATCAACACAGCATCAGAAAGAGAAATCTACCAAGAATTCTGGAGAGTGTTCCCCCATCAGAAAGAGAAATCTACCAAGAATTCTGGAGAGTGTTCCCCCATCCGGAAGAGTCCCCATCCGAAAAGTGTGATAGAGAACCCCGTCTGTGCTCCTGAGAATCTCTGAAGTCTGTGCTTTTGACGCCCTGAAAGACTCTTAGTAATGAAGGTAAGCTCTTTTTATATTCAGAGTGGCTTTAAGTGTTAATAGTGTTTATATAGGTGTTGTAGGCTTTAAAAGAAAGTTGTATGTTTATTTTTGTGAGAGTAAATTTTTGAGAAATTTTTCCGGTAGAAAAAAAAAAAAGTATTATGAGATACTTCCGAGATTACTGTAACTAATTTAATAGACAAATTTTGTAGTTAAAAATTAAATTATTGTTGAATTAATTTAATGCAAACTGAGAGTTGTGCAGTGTTACAAAATTTTAGCTGAATCTATAAATGAGAGTTCATTAAAAAAAAAAAAGTATCGAACGCATTTCATATTTTACGATAACAGAGTTGATTTTATATGTTTTTTGTGAATTATTCTAAATTTTTTAAGAGTGGATGCAGAGATTAAGACCACTATTGATTTAAAAAAAAAAAAAAAGGAATTTGAATAAGACTTTTGCAATTTAAATATTTTTACTGTGCTTTCTGAAATTGTTGTTTTGTGTAAAATTGATCCCATATGTATTTTATAATCAAATACCAAGGTGAATGTGGACGATAGGATAGGGTTGCTTATTTTTATATGTTGCATATTTCTTATATATTATTGTTATGCGTACTTTTTATCAGTGTATATTTCAGTATTATTTTAGTGCACTTGGTAGAAATTACATTGAATCTTATTGTATTGTCTTATAATTGTGGGAAAGATAATTTCTAATTTTAAACTTTAAAAATGTCGGAGCTTAAATATTTTAGGAAAGCTGATTTGCAAACGTTAGCTTACGAATTTGAGGTCATTTTAGAGGAAAATGATACTGTACCGAAAATTATAAAAAAAATAGAGTCGTCAGAGGGTTTTGAGAAAGAGCTAGCTTTAGCACAAATTAAACTTATAGAAAAAGATAGGGAAAATAAAGTGGAGCGGGAACATGAGTTGGCTAGATTAAAAGCAACACAAGAGTCAGATGACCGAAGTACAGCATCCAGTAGTGTCTCAGTGAGAACGAGTAATTTACCCCTAAAAACAATTATGCATCGCTTTGATGAAAAGAATTCGGATATTTCGTTGTTTTTGAATTTATTCGAGAGACAGGCAAAAAAATGTAATCTAAATTCGGATGAGTTGGTGACGAACTTACTATCATTATTACCTGTGGGAATGGCCGAGTTAATTTTGAGAGAACCCGAAGACAAAATTGATGATTTTCAATATGTGAAAGAAAAACTGTTAGAACGCTATTGTTTGAATGCAGAGACATACCGACAAAAATTTAGTCAACATCCACGAAATCCTAATTCAGTTTGGAAGGATCTGATATTCGAGCTTAATAGTTTTTTAGAAGGTTGGCTGTCATGCTTACAAGTTTCGGATTTTGAGGGTTTGAAAAATTTGCTTGTCACGGACCAAATCAAACGGAGAGCGTCTCCAGAAATGCGCGAACATTTTATAGATAACTGGGCGGAGATTAAAGATCCCGAAGAGTTAGTGAGGCTTTTAGATGCGTACAAGGCAATCAAGCGCCCGTCTAAAAAAACTTGGAATCCGAAACTCCCTTTAGAGAAGAATTTTGAAAGACCCAGGACTTTTGAAAATGGGCGAAACGGTAACAGAAATCCAGAGATTAATTATAATTGGAGGGATCGCGATGATCATAAAGAAAGGGAAAGGGTTTACGAAAAAAGGCGAGAAGTTAAGTGTCATGCGTGTTTTCGAAGCGGGCACTACAAAGTAGATTGTCCGGAAATTAAAAAGTCCTTCCGGCCTGTACCGGGAGGAAAAGGTAGCTTTCCTATATCTTCGTTTTAAAATTTTAGCTAATGTTACACGAGAACAGCAAGTTAAAATGCAAAGAAACGTTTACAAAAGATTCGTTAATACTGAATTTGAATAAGAAATTCGCCAAATTATTGAGCAATAGCCAAATTGGCTTCATTTATGAAGACTTATTTTAATCGCCAAATTTGGCGATATTTCGCCAAATGTCGCCAATTTTGGTGCTAACGGATATGAATATATAGTTTTATGCGTATGATTGGGAAAATTATTACAACAATGACAGAAAATAATTTGCGAGTAATAGCGTTAATGTGCTGTTTTGTTTCAAAATGTCAACCACCCTATAATTTCAAACTGCTCTATCTCAGCCATTTTTGAAGATAGAGGTAAACCAATAAATGCTCTGGAATCCTTGTATCAAGGCCTAACACGTAATTAAAAAATAAATTTGAATTTTGAATTTTTTTGTATATTTATTTTAGTTTTAAATTTTTAAATGGCCGCCATCTTGAAACAAAATGGCGGACCAAGCTGGCCAACGAACTCGGTCGAGACATTGGTGAGCTTAATACACACAATTAGTTTCATCAAAATCGATTTATAAATACGAGCGTTATCGTATGACATAGGTCAGATATATATATATATATATATATATATATATGGGCTGTTTAATAGCCTCTGCTTGTTAACTAGGAGAAGACCCTTTAAATGCCTCAGAGGAGGACTTAAAGGAATCGACTGGGAGCAGGGACTTGATGTCCAATCCGCACCTTCCATCGGTGCAGCTTGTTAGTACCCTTGCCTAGTGCATGGGGAACGAACGCGGATGGGCTTCCTCCAACCCGCTTGGCCAGCGTGGAGGAATTTGGCCACCTCCCCCCTTATTTTACCATGAATTCACAAAACAAATCACGGCCCTCAATTCCCGGCAGTCTGCATGTTCCTGATTACGGCAGCGATCAGAAAGACATGAAGACAGAGGGTGCTAAGAATCACCGGGCTCGGTTTGGCTGCCATAAGTTGATGACGAAATCAGAAAAGTGGCCGGTGTTAATTGGATGACTAAAGCACTAGACAGGCAACAATGGAAAAATCTGGGGGAGACCTACATCCAGCAGTGGATTGAAAACGGTTGATGATGATGATGATGATATATATATATATATATATATATATATATATATATGGATATATCTATATATATAAATCAACATTTGAACGGAGGGTGGTTTTGGGGTCTGGGGGTCATGATCGGTGAAAATATATCGAAATTTTCCGGAACTGCTTTTCTCCGAACGGCTGCAATAGGTAGCTTTATACTTTTTAGTATTGAAAGCTACCTAAAAGAGAGATGTTGCGCGGGTCAGTCACTTAATAAGTAAGCCGACACTTGAAGAAACCTTCTCCCCTTATTTGAGCAAAATATTAGTGAATGGAATTCAGGCAACTGCCTTAACGGACAGTGGGAGCCAGATAGATTTGGTCCCGCACCATTTAGTCAGTCAAGATAATTTGAATGGAGATCATGTTTGGATTAAAACCCCGGTGGACAGGAAATTGTACTGCTTACCTATAGCAGAAGTCACTTTAGAAATTGAAGGTGTAGGAATCATTGAACCAAGGCAGGAGTAAATAATAGCGATTCAGACATGGATTATTATTTGTTGGGTAATCAATCTCAAAAGTTATTAGAGCAGGCGAATATAAAACCCGAGTTAGTAAATGCAGTTTTGACGCGGGCTCAAAAGAAAAAAATTGACCATACTCCAAAGCTGGAAGATAAGCGGATTATGTTTTCCAATAAGGAAGGGGAGAATGTTCACCGACGCGATGAAGCGGAAACTTTGAATCCGGTAAATAAACAAATTATGATTTCCGAGGGGGAAAAAGAAATTTCTAGCGGGAATGTTGAAGCGAAAACTTTGAATTCCGAGGAAGAAAAAGAAGAGGATATTTCTAGCGGGAATGTTGAAGCGGAAACTTTGAATTCAGTAAAAGAAAAAGAAGGGGGAATTTTTCGCGAGTGCAGTGAAGCGGAAGCGTTGAATTCAAAACTAGAGGGTGAAAATCTAGAAAGCCCTATTGAATTGGTTAGTGTGGATAAGGGATTATCGCCTTTGTCGACATGTGAGGGATCTTCGATCTTAGCAGAAATTGGAGGGAAGGATAGTCAAATTGATTTAGACAGAGATCAATCTCTCAAAGGGATTAATAAAAAAACGGAAGGTGTAGTATCGCATTGTAATGCGGGAGATTCTTTGATAGTGGCAAAAGCCAGAGACAATCGCGTGAGTGGGGGGGAGCAGGTGCTTGTCCCATTGCCTTATCAGGTAGATATTTTTGGCGCGTGCCTAGAAAAAGTGTCATTACACTTAGGGAAAGGGAAAGTTAAAGGAAATGTGTCAGAATACTTGGACCTTGGGAAAAGATTGATAAATGATTTAGCGACCGCATTTCTAAAACGGTTCTGTGTTAAGATGAGAGATTCAATAAGCGATAGTATTGCATGTTGGCATCGAAAAGTTAGAAAGCTTTTGAAAGCGTTAGTATTTGGAGGATGGATAAGAGAAACGGAGGAAAATAAATTCGTGAAGGGAAGTGTGTTTAATCTCACGAACAGGTTAAAAAGAGGTCGAGCTTTAGCTGTTAAAAATGTGTCAGAAAAACGAGAAAAGAGGAAATTTTGGTTTGACAGAAAGGCGGTAAAACGGAAGCTTAATGTGAAAGATGAGGTTTTAGTTTTAACTACCAGAAAGCCAATTAAAATGTCAGATAGTCGGATAGGGCCGGGAAGAAAGGAGTCAATAATTACGGAAACAATTGATATTGTGAGTGTTCCTGGGAGGCGACAGAAATCCCAGATTTCTCACTTGAGTTTAGTAAAGCCTTACAGAAAACGGGTGGAGTTAGCAGATATCTTAACGCGGGAAATAAACGCACTTGAGGAATTCTGTTTACCGTATCTAGATGATATGGCGATTTTTTCAGACAGTTGGGAGGACCATATGCGTCATCTAGAAATAGTATTAAAAAGGGTTAATGACGCGAAACTGAAAATCAAATTGGCGAAATGCAAGTTCGCTCAGAAAACCGTAAAATATCTTGGGCATATTGTAGGGGAGGGCAGACGGAGGCCAGCTGAGGCGAAAGTAAGGGCAATTAAGGAATTACCGGTTCCGAAATCGAAAACTGAAATTCGTAGATGTTTGGGAATGGCTGGATATTATTCCCGGTACATAAAAGATTATGCAGTGATTGTAGAACCATTAACGAGGGCGCTTAAAGGGAAAAATAAAAAAGAAAAGATTGCATGGAGCGACGAAATGGGAAAAGCCTTTGAGACTTTGAAAATGAAACTTACTGAAGAACCGGTGCTTTACGCTCCTAATTTTCAGAAAGAATTCATAGTACAAACTGATGCTAGTGACTTAGGTATTGGCGTGGTATTGGCTCAAAGAGAGGGATCGGAAGAGCACCCCATAATATATTTAAGTCGAAAATTTACTGATAGTGAGAAAAGTTTCTGCACCACTGAAAGAGAGTGTGCAGGGATTATTTTTGAGATAAAAAAGTTAAGGCATTATATTGATGGACAAAACTTTTCTATCGAAACCGATCACAATCCCTTGGTGTTTCTAAAAAGAAATTCTGGAAACAATCCCAGGTTATTAAGGTGGTCCTTGGCTCTGCAACCTTATAATTATGCCATTTCTCATCGCGCAGGCAAAGACATTCCGCATGTTGATTGTCTGAGTCGAGTTTAAGGAGATTTCTTGATAAACTTTTGTATATAATTATTTTAAGATTTTTTATTTCACTGTGTTTTATTTCATTATATGTTCATGATTTCTTATCAGAGCGCGCAAAAAAAAAAAAGGAAGGTAATATTATCTTATTCATGTATGTTTTATTTCTTGCCACTCTGATGTAATTTGAGCTTGCAATTCTTTATTCGACTCTTAGAGATTCTTAGTGTTTCACCCTTAAGAATCGTTTGAGGAGGGGGTGCTGTAAAGAATTGAGCCTCATCCAGGTGCACGATGTGTCATTCTAGCATTTCCTGTGAGTACACTTAACTGCATACCTTCCCTCGCTATTTTTGCCTTGAAGACTAGCAGACGCCGAATTCTATTGTACTGTGAGCGGAAAGTTTGGACAGTGATGTAGTGGTAAGGCGTTACCCAAAGAGGGGTCTTATGCTTTGATCCTTGCCGAGTTCGTGGGAAAGAGTTCATCTGCGAGAGAAGCGATCTCTGCACACGATTTTTAGGTTTGCGCCCGAAACTTTGCCCTTTGTCTTAGAACGTCCAATGATGGACTTAGTGAAAACGAAACAGAGGGATCTCAAGGCTGCTAAGAGGCTGGAGAGTTTCGAGGGGCCGGCCTCGACAAAGCCCCCGCCCCTAGAAGGAGTTCTCCTGCGAGAATGAAAAAGTGAGAGAGGACAGTTTTTGAATAGATCTGGACGAGAGTGGTGACTCTCTGGAAATAGTGAGGTCTGACCTCTATTTAATTGATACGGCAGGTATCAGGTGAAAATCCCAGCGAAGTGAAAAAGCACGACAAGTGCGATAGTGAGAGTTCTTTAACTCTGAAGCATCGTGATTTAGTATATTTTTCCGAAGAGAAGGAACGGACGAGCCCTGTTCCGAATGAACTTTCTTTAGGAGTTACGACAGACAGTAATTTCCTGAGACTTTTGATTGATCGAGCTGCACTCAGAGTCAAGAGAACATTAATTTATTAGCGATTGACTCACGGAAAATAATTAAATGCTGTATTGACGTCTTGTATATATTTTTCATTAGAATTAACATTGTTATACAATAAAATTCTATTTTCTAATTTATGCGAGAAATTCTCTGTGCCAGCGATCCAATCTCGCTACCACTCACCATCTTTTATCGGGTCGGTATAGAGGAGTTACTACAATGTATATTAGATCATCCGTAAAGTTCTGCAGTTTTGTGAGTTTTCGTCTAGTTATATTTTGTTACTGCTAATAAGGAGTGACCTTGAATAAGCCAGATATTTACATTCGGTCTTTTCTGCTTGCGCTGCATAATTCTCACTTGTATTGGCATAATTTTTGTTTCAGTGCAGTGCTAAGAATGAAGAACCAAAAAGTTCATTTTCATCTTATTATGCTTTTTTATTTCTAGAAAGGTAAAAATGCTAGTCTGTCTGCTCGTAAAATTTATTCAGTATATGGACAAAGTGCTGTTTCAGATGACACAGTTCGAAGGTGGTTTGAGAAGTTTAAGTTCAGAAATTTCAGCCTTGAACATGATGCCCATTCTAGATGCCCATCATCATCTGTAAAGGAAGACCTCTTAAAAGAAGCTATCGTCATGCACTGTACTTTTTGGAATATTTAGTCTGTGTGATAGCTCCTATACTGTGTGTAACATGGATTTTCAGAGATAGCTTCTTTTAAGAGCCTTCCTTTACAGATGATGTTAGTCCAGAGTGGGCATCATCTTCGAGGCTGAAAATTTCTAGCTTAAACTTCTCAAACCATCTTCGAACTGTGTCATCTGAAACAGCACTTTGTTTTACAGCACAAATTTTACAAGCAGTCTGACTAGCATTTTCATCTTTCTTGAAATAAAAGAGTATAATATGACGAAAATGAACTTTTTGGTTCTCCATTCTTAACACTGCACTGAAACAAATATTATGCCACAACACAAGCTAGAATTATACATGCAGCAGAAAAGACCGAATGTACATATCTGGGTCATTCAAAGTCACTCCTTATCAGCAGCAGCAAAATAACTAGACGAAATCGCACTTCGCTTTGAAAATCCATATTTTTCTATTGGTATTGAGCATTTTAGGTAGCTTTCATTACAAAAAGTAAAAAGCTACATATTGCAGACGTTCAATATTTTCACCTATCATAACCCCCAGACCCCAAAACCACCCTCCGTTCAAATGTTGATTTATATATATATATATATATATATATATTTTTTTTTTTTTTTTTAAATCTGATCTTTGTCATACAATAACATTTGTATTTATAAACCGGTTTGAATGAAATTAAGCGTGTGTGTTAAGCTCACTAATATTTTGACCGAGTTCATTGGCCAGCTTGATCGGCCATCTTGTTTCAAAATGGCAATTACTAAAAGATTTAAAACTAAAAATATATAAACCCAAAAAAAATCGAAATTAAAATTTATTTTTTGCTTAAGTGTTAGGACTTGATACAAGGATTCTGGAGCATTTTTTGTTTTGCCTCTATCTTAAAAAATGTCTGAGATATAGCAGTTTGAAATTCTAGGGTGGCTGATATTTTGAAACAAGACAGCAGATTAAAACAAATCTGGGATTAATTTATGAGTTTTAGTGAACGTGATTTTATGCAAATTATTATCTTTCATTATTGTAATCATTTTTGATTTTCCCAATCATATGCTTAAAACTATCATATATATTCATATCTGTTAACATCAAATTCTCACCAAGCTTGGTGATCAAATATAAGTTTCCATAAATGAAGACAATTTGGCTATACCTGACTGATTTGGCAAATTTCTTATTCAAATTCAGAATTAACAAATCTTCTGTAATTGGATTCTTTGCATTTTAGCTTGTTGTTTTTGAGTAACATTAGCTAAAATTTAAAAACGAAGATATAAGAAAGGTACTTTTTTCTCCAAGTACAGGTCGGAAGGACTTTTCTATTGGTATTGTAGTATTTTTCTTGTGGAATTCAGGACTGATCCATTCTTAATTTTCCATTATTTTCATTTGTGTTCTCGCAGTTGATTATGCAATTTGATTATAGAAATTTCTGCTTGATTGCTTTCTATATTTAAACAGAAATCATCTGAGACTTCATTTGGATTGATGCTATTTTCTAACGTATTCTAAAAATTGGTAAATTTCTATAGTAACACTTATGTTGGAGTTCAATAGTTATTTTATTTGGAAAAAGTTTTATATATATACTAAGGGGATCTGCACCCCCTGTGCCTTTAGTGTATAAAACCTCCGGACTTTCAGCAGACTCGCGTGTTGCAAACTTGTTCATAATCCATCCATTGGTGAAAACACACTATTATCTACCCCAATAACAAATTTACAATTCTTGAATTTAAGAGCATTTTAAGAAATCTAAATTGTGTATGGATGGACAGGCCGGCAGACAGATTAATTGCATATACCTTGTGTTTGAATGTTTTACGTAACAACTTAGTTGATAGTTCAGTATCAGTAATGAATTGCTAATTGGTAGTTATTTCCTTATTCAGAATTTAAAATTTTGTTTGCATCATGAAATGAGTTTAAATTCAAAGTAATTACTGTAAATACTTTCATACAGTAGAACATAAAAAATCAATTTTATTTAAATGTAAAAACCCTGTTTCCAGCCAGGGGTCGTTGTAATCACAAAAGAAAATTGTGTTAAATCAGTACTGCCTACTTTTATCTTATAAAAGTGATGCATTTGAAAAAAAAAAAAAAGACATTTTTATTTAGATTTGGTTAATTTTTTCTCACTAGGGGGCTTTATCAGCATAAAATAAAGTTGAGTTCAATCCGTCCTATCTAATTTTAACTTGAAGTATGGTTGCTACATGAGAAAACATAAACATCTATTTGAAAATTTTAGTTATACAATTTCCCAAAAGGGAGACTACCAGCATAAAAAAAAAAAAAACTATCATTTATACAACATGTGAAATTTTTTATCATTACATAAATTTAACCATAGCAGAAGCTTAATCTGAAAATTTATTTAAAAAGCATGAAAAAAAATATTTAAATTTAGTTACCATATTTCCCACCAAGGGATGCTATAAACACAAAAGAAAATTATTCTGAATCTGTGCCACCTGTTTTAAACTTTTGTATTACTATAATACAGTGAAACAAAAAAATCAATTTTACTTAAACTTGGTTACCTTATTTTGGTTACCTATAAACACAAATCTGTATTACCTAATTTTAACTTGGAGTATAATTGCCATATGAGAAAACATAAAAGAAAATCATTTTAAAGTATTAGTTATGCAATTTCCCACCAGGGGCGCTATCAGCATAAAAAAACATATGTGAAATTTTTTATCAAAACATAAATATGACCATGACAGAAGCTTATTCTAAAGATTTATTTAAAAAAACACAAAAAGCAATTTTATGTATTTAACTTTAGTTACCCTATTTTCTGACGGTGGACGCTATAAAATAAAATTGTGTTGAATCTGTGACACCTATTTTGTAACGTCAGTACAGCTGTGGTATAGTGAAACATAAATAAATCAAATTTACTTAAATTTGGTTACCCTATTTTTCCCCAGAGGCAGAGGGCATTATAAACACAAAAGAAAATTGTGTTGAATCAGTACTACTTACTTTTATTTTGAATATGGACATCATACAATGAAACATCAAAAAACACTTTTATTTACCTATTTTTATTTTGAATACGGTCATCATACAATCAAACATTAAAAAACACTTTTATCAAAAATTTGGTTAATTATTTGGTGTTTGTAAAGTTAGTTGAAGACACGATTAAACACATAGAGATTAGAGATGAGTTCAGGCTCTTTTTTCAAAGCCAGAGACCGATAATGTGAAAATTGAGCTCACCCGAACCAAAAAAAATTTGTGTCTTCAGAGCCCGAGCATGATTTCAAAAGTATGCAGTAGAAAATTGTTAATAATATTTTTAAATTGTTTCAAGATTAATTTTCTCATTTAAAATTCTCTCCTTACCTAGAAATAAACATTAATCCTAAATACTCCCTCGTGATAAAGTTTCATGATTTTCATGTCCTTGAAAATCTATTTAAAATAACAAATTTGTTATTTAAAACTAACCACTAGCAGAAATCTACAAAAGTCACAATTTTTATATTTTAAAATATCATTATACAACTATGGCAGTAACAGAAAGACATGAGTTCTGTTTTCCAGTAATTCTGGAAAAGGACTTCATATAGAAAGTGAGGATAGACAAAGAATATCCCACTTATGAAATTACATTTTTTGTTCTGTAATGTTTAAAAGTTAAAAAAATTACGATAAAAATAAATTGTTTGCTCAGGCCATTGCCACAGTTGATATGACACCAGCATCAGTTTCAGGTATGTTTTTAGCTCACAGGCTATCAAAGCCTGAGAGCTTATGTGCCCGCCCGTTCTGTATGTATGTATGTATGTATGTATGTATGTATGTACGTACGTAACGCGATAACTCTTGACAGAAATAACCGTTTTGCTTCCAATTTTGTTTATAGGTTCCTTGTGATAAGGCGCTTCCCTGATTAGTTTTGGGTATTGATTGTTTAACCATAAAGGGGGGAAGGGGGGGCTAACCCCCCTTAATTAAGATAAATGCTTTTTTCATGCAGAATTGTCCAATTTTCTTCAAATTTTGTATATAGGTTCATTGTGATAAGGTTCTTTCCTGATTAGTTTTGGGGGTTCATAGGTTAAGTATAAAGGGGCTAACGGGGGGGGGGGGAATTCTCCCCCTTAATTTAGATAAATGAATTTTTCATGCAGGGTTATCCGATTTTCTTCCACTTTTGTATATAGGTTCATTGTGATAAGGTTCTTTCCTGATTAGTTTTGGGGATTCATAGGTTAAGTATAAAGGGGGTAACGAGGGGTTAATCCTCCCCCCTTATTTCAGATAAATTATTTTTTTCATGCAGAGTTATCCGATTTTCTTCAAATTTTGTATATAGGTTCATTGTGATAAGGTTCTTTCCTGATTAGTTTTGGGGGTTCATAGGTTAAGTATAAAGGGGGTAACGGGGGGTGGGTTAATCCTCCCCCCTTATTTTAGATAAATTATTTTTTTCATGCAGAGTTATCCAATTTACTCCAAATTTTGTATATAGGCTCATTGTGGTAAGGCACTTCCCTGATTAGTTTTGGGGGTTCACTGGTAAAGTATAAAGGGGGGAACGGGGGGGACTATATATAGAACCCTTGATATAGATAAATGGGTTTTTTAAGCAGAATTATCCGATTTTCTTCAAATTTTATATATATGTTCATTGTGATAAGGCGCTGATTAGTTTTGGGGGTTCTTTGGTTAAGTATAAAGGGGGGACGCGGGGCTACCCCCCCCCCCCCCCTCTTAATTTAGATAAATGGATTTTTCATGCAGAATTATCCGATTTTTTCAAATTTTGTGTATAGGTTCATTGTGGTAAGACGCTCCTCTGATTAGTTTTATGGGTTCATTGGTTAATTATAAGAAGGAGAAACGGGGGATGGTTCCCCCCTCTTAATATATTGTCGATTTCTTCATTTTTCGAGGGCTTATTTCAAATTCTTTGAAATAAGAATATAATTTACAGTTAGTGTGAATAGCCTGTGAGCTCAATGCCGTCAGTTTAACTGGGCAGTTTTCTTTTATTGCTTTATAATATACTAGCAGCTGGTCCCATCTTCGCGCAGGTGAAAATGTGTTGACTACAATGTAGGATAGGGATGGATAGGTAATTTTAAAAAATTGTTCTAAATCAGATAAAAGCAGGAGTGAGACAAAATTGCAGTACTTACAGATTTTAAACTTTAAATAACAATTTGTAAAAATGTGATAAATATATATATTTTTTTTGTTTATGTACATATTGAAACTAATAAATTTATTTTAATATAGCAGAACCACCCAGCTTCGCCTGAGTTAACTTTGGCCTTCTGGGTAACATAAGTAAAAATATAATATCCTAAAAAAACACCGATCACAATAACGCATTCACATCCATAAACCGTCAAAATGACAATGGAAAGAATACTTATGTTATTTTGACGCAGTCATACTAAATCCCTCAGCTTTATAAATGATTTTTTAAAAATTCCTTTTAAAAATGTCTTACACAAAATATTTAATCAAAAATCAAGAATAGTTGTCTTATCCGTCTAATCTTCCATAATTGGGCTCATATCCGATGTTGCGTGAATTTCTAAAATCGCTGAAATAAGAGTTTAACCATTTTTTTTAGTAGATTTGTTATCCTGAATTTCATGCTCCTACCTAAAACTACTACCGAGATATGGCAAAATGACCTAACATGTTCGATGCCCCCATTTAACCCCTTTACGGGGTGATTTTCTAAAATTGTTTAAATTATGTGTTTGACCATTTTTTAGTAGATTTGTTATCCTGAATTCAATGCTCCTACCTAAAACTGCTACTGAGATATGGCGAAGTGACCTAAAATGTTCGATCTCCCCATTAATTATAAAAAATTGCTTAAATCTATCAAGACAATTTTTTTTTTCAAAGTCTAGACCTTGTTACATGATTTTCTTGTATACAAATAATGCTTATTTCATGAAAATCGACAGAACTATTTTTGATTTATAGCATCATTTTCAGTACTAAGTTTGTTTTACCCTGTCCAAATGAATTTTACCAAATTTGAGACTTAGGTAGATCGTTTTCTTGTGCTATAATTAGTACAGGAGGCACGTGTCATGAAATTGGTTAAGCATTTTTCAGTTTATTAGTAGGCAGCATTTTCAGTGCTGAGTTTGTTTTAACTTGTCAAAACAAAATTTCTGAAATTCCAGATCTAGCTAGACCATTAAATTAGAATCGAAAAAAATAAAAGGCCACTCGGCCTTTTCTTTCTTCTCTACTGAGAGATTTGCAGAAGCATCTTAACTTCACAGGCACATGTATGCTCAAAAAAGAATGCTTTTTTGTTGAATTTTCCTTTTGGTTTCTAATTAATATATCGGCTAATTACCAAAAAAAGGAAAAATCTGAGCTTCAAGTGCATCTGATGTTCCTTTGACTATCCTCATCCAATTATCAGATCTCTACATGCAGTAGACTTTCCTAGCTATTGTTGACACACGCACACAAGCATCTTTCATTTATTGGTACTATAGATTATAAAAAATAGAATTCTAAATTAAAGGTTATATTTGTTAACTCTATGAGACAATTTAATGATTAAATAATAAGGAATTTCCCCCTTCTCCCCTTTTTTTGTCGAAAACTCTTAGTCTTTCAGATTAGATATAAGTATGTGTAAGAATAAATATTGTTTATTGGAGTATAAAGATAATACAAAATGCTATGCATTCATAAACTAAATTTAGTTCTGTTTACAATAAGTTTAAAAATAAAGGAAGATAAGAATAAATACGCACTTCCTATGTTTTATTTTCAGATCTTGATAAGTAAATAATTTCTGTTCAGTAAGCTCCTAAATAAAGAAAATAAAAAGTTCAGTCAAAACAGTAATTTTTAGAAAAAACAAGAAAAACAATTGTAAAATGTAAAATTTTCAGAAAAGCAGGTTTTATAAAATTAAAATAAATTACATTACAATTGTAGAATAAAACATATCACTCCTTTAACTCTTTGACATGCACAATCCTTGCAATAAGGATGCAGATGCATAAAATTTCTCTCATTTATTTAATAAGTATCAGAAGAAAATGTATTCACCAAACTTGGGGAAATAAATTACCAGTAATTGTAACCTTGCCACTTTTTCCTTAATCTTGGATATTTTACTTGAGCCTCATATTTGTCAATGTTACTGAAAATAGTACGTTATACCAGGAATTGCATAATAGATGGATAGTATAGATTCTACAATCTATACTATCCAGAGAAACCATTGAAATTGTAACACATAAAAATTCAATATGTAAAGATACAGCATCATTTAACTTGCTAAAATTATGGGTTGAGTTACTCCATGGTTACGAGTATGGAAATGAACATCAAAATAAAAATAAAATAACATGAGTAATCTGAGAGAGAGCATGAATGATGGTGTTTCAAATCATTGCATTATACATGGTGCAACTATAGAAAATTCTTATTTGTCTAGAAAAGGGCTTTGGTAAAGGTGAAACATCTAAACAGTTTGCATATAAAAAAAATTTACTGGTTTTTATTTAACACCTTTTAGCAATTAATGAAGTAGAGATTTTAAAATATTTTTGTAATAATACAAGGAGCAGGAATATAAAGTACAAGCAAGTGAATATGACATCACATTTGAAACAAAAAATTGAAATATTTTTTTACTGATACTGGTTAGTGGTTATTGAGCATGAATATCAGTTACAAACAGAAGAGGGTTTTCTATAAAAAAAAAAAAAAAAAAAAAAAAAAAAAAAAGTCATGATTAACAGGAAAAGAAAATGAACAAAAATGCTATTAAAAAAGATTTTGCTGGGAAAAAAAGTAACATTATATTTTAAGTAAAACAGACCTTTTAAAGGTTTTTTAATAATAAAAAGAGATTGAATATCAATAAGCACAGAAAATCTTTACTGTCAAAAATGACATATAATAAGATAATATTGATTTAAATCAAATTTTGATAATTGAAATATTTAATTTTACTTTTAACATTATTATTTAATATCTTCCATATGAATTCACTTCTTTTCTTTCCTGTTGTCACAATTTTAAATCAAATTGAAATTTTGATAACTTTTCATTAAATTTCATTTATTAAGGTATGATTTTTATATGAGAAAGTGATATCATCAGTGCAGTTTCATTCATAAATCATTAATTTATCAATTCCCTTCTGAAGTTTATTTTTTAATCAATTTTTTAGGCTTAGAAAACAATTTTTTTTTAAATACTGCCATGAAAGGTGAATTTTTAAAACACTTTTATTGTTTTATATAAATAGAAATACATATTTGTACATAATTCCTGAAGAGAAAGTCTTTTTTTTCCCTCTATATTAAAAAAAAAAGAAACAATTTGGAAATGGACCAATGACAATCTGCGTAGATCTTCCCGGCTTTTTCTCTTTCCACTGTTGCGATGATAAAAGAGAAATAATAAACATTAAAAACACGTAGCTTTTAGGTCAAATTTTTTTATTTGCATGTTAAATTTCGGCAAAAATATTTATCCATGAGCACTTTATTTTTATAAGCAAATAAAAATTTATACTTATTGTGACATCACGGGAATATTGTCCATTGGGTTTATTTTATGATTATACATTTGTTGATGCCATATTTTCATTACAATTAAATACAAAATATATTTTTATTTGTATACATGGTGTTTGGAAATGGACCAATGAAAATCTGAGTAGATCTTCCCAGCTTTTTTTTTTCTTTACTTCTAGAAAATAGGGATTGCGGCGCGATACCAATCAGTATCACGAAGCAATTACGCAAGGGGGGGGAGAGCGTAGTGAGCAAGGGACAGGAACACCCCCCCCCCCCCCCCCCCCCCCCCCCGGGGTGCAGAAAATGTTTTTACTCCCAACATTTCCCCCAATCCATATGAAAATTTCCTCAAAATGTTACGATATGTTATAGACTTACATAGGCTTCTGTATTACTGTAGGTATAGTAAATTTTACAACATACAAGTCGCATCTTTAAAAACCTATAGACTGAACTTGTAACATGCCTAGTTATTAGAAAAGTAAATTAAGTTAATGCAATGTAAGTTTTAATCTAATTCTTATGCCTAATATTTATTAATAAATGCACAGTTTTAACCAACATATACAATGTTTTTGATTACCTTTTCTGATAAATTGTCAATTATTGAGAAACTGCAATCTTCCACTCTCTTTGTGGATGTTGTCAATCATTTTTGATGTTTTGTAGATCTTGAGTCTGTTTCTTGAAGAAAATCTAGTAAAATGATAAGTTCCACCATGAAAATGTCTGTTTAAGGATGCTTTTAATAGTTCCGTAGCTTTATGTACTAGTGGTCATTCCATGATATAAACACTTCATGAAAGAGATTATCAGATTTTAGGGTTCTGTTGAAAATATGTTTTCCAGTAATAGAGCCAACAGATTCACAAACACAGTCACTGTAAATTTTCGAGCAGTTTTCAAGGAGCTAACGTATTTCTAGTACCGCTGTCTTGATCTAATATTTTTCTCATTATTAAATTTAAATTATTTTCTATTTTTGCTCACCCGTTCAGTGAGAGCTTGTAGTGAGTTTTCCCACCAGTGATGGGTGTGAGATCTTCTTGATTTGATTCTCTTTCTAAAGTTTTCCCTTTCCTGATTTTTTTTTTGTCTGAAAATTATATCTTTTAAAAAAATTTTCTAAGATAATTCATTAGAAAAGAACTTAGAAATTTCGAATATTGCAATTGCATAATTACTCCGGAACATCGGCGTTTTTCTACTCCAAAAATAAATTTTGACTTTTTTGTTCCATGTATAAAGTTGACCCCCCCCCCCCCCCCCTCCCCCAATTTGAAGCAGATTATTTTCCCAAAATTTCTTGACTTATACATGAGTATATACGGTACATATTATTCTCAGATCGATTTTGTGAACGTCGCCATACAGATCTTCTTATTTGTAGGGAAACATTTTACTAATTCGGGGAATTATGTAATTCATTGTTAAAATTGAAATCAATTGTATATTTTTCCGAAAATTTTCCCCAGATGACTAAAATTTCCCCCAATCCTAGATCGCCGGATCGGACATATTCTGCACCCCTGCCCCCCCCCCCCCCCTCCCCTAGTTATGTAAACAACAATTAGTCAGTATGAAAGACCTTCCCTGGTAAAAATGTTGCGTTATTTTAAGTCATACACCAATTTACACTCAGGAAAAATAGGTATTTTATAGTAATTAAAAAAAATGCTTAATTTCCACACACTTTGACATCTGCAATTAGTGCATAAGTTTAATGTCCTTTTAACATACAATCATAATCCTGCTTTCGCTAAAACTCAATAAATATATTAAGTTCATAACTTCATTTTTTTAATGTATGTTTTTACATGAGAAAGTGACACCATGAGTGCATTTTCGTTCATGATTCAGGAATTATCAATTCTCTTGTGAATTTTTTTAATCAATTATTCAGGCTTAGGAAACAATTTTTTTTTAAGTACTACAATGAAAGTTAAATTTTCAAATGCTTTTGTTTGATATACAGTTGGTATAAGTTGGTGTAGAAGTTGTGAGACTTTAATTTAGATCAGAGAAATTTTTGCCTGTGGCATTTTTTCATGGGAAATTCAAAGAAGAGCCAATGCTACTAATTACAGAAGAAATTCTCTCTCCCCATCTCCCTTATTTTTTGAATGGCACCTTGATTACAAAAAAACACAATAGAAAAGCCAGTAAAAAAATCCTGGTATTAATTGGTTATCATGTTCTGATACTTATTGGTTATCCCAGGTATGTGAAAAGGGATCACTGATAATGCCATTAAGTTTTAAAATATCTAAATCTATATTTGAAAATATCTCCAAGGATATTAATTGGTTATTCTGTTCTGATACTAAGTTTGTCCTTCATTGGAGTATATTCCTGTCAAATTTCGAATCTTCCATAATCCTAAATTACAACACGATAATCATTGTGACAATGCTTATCTATAACCAGGGTGTTTCTTTCATAAATGACAGATTCTTCTCACAATTGAAAGCAATAAGCAATTGTGTAGTTTCACAAACAAGCATTTAGGCTTTGGGAATGTTTGGGGGTATGATAAACATTTTGACATTATTGGTAGAGCTCTACAGCTGTGAAAAATTACGTACTATAAATTAAAAATGCAATAAATATATTTGAGCTAAAGATTTTTTTTTTTAAACTTTTATAAAAATAATATTCTTTGACATGAAAACAAATTAAATCAATACCCATGAATGCAATAAATATAAGAAAGAAAAAATAGAAATGATAAAATAGAATTAAATAGAAATGATAAAATAGAATAAACAGAAATGATAAAATAGAACAACAAGAAAATAAATTTACTCAAGATCAAGATACTTAATCTTAGAGGAGTATGAAATTTCCAGCACATAAAATAAATTTAAATGATCTTATATATAAATACATAAATATGCAAATTGGGACATTAAAAGTATTGTCTACTAGAAAATGTGATAAAGAATTGGTTAATTGTATGTGTTTTTACACTCTTCTTTTATATAACTTAACTTGGTTTTTGTATGTAAAGATGGAATTTTGTAATAGATTTTTCACTTACTTCCTGATACACTGGAATTATCTAAAAACTATGTACACAGGTCTGTTTTTGATGGCAATACAACATTTTAATATTTTAGAACTTAATAATAAATTAATTTTAAAGTCCTTTTTATGTTACCTGGCTGCAGGTAATAAATCGCAAATATTCTTTATGGTTACAAATGTATAAAAGTTAAAAAACAATATATTTAATTATGTGCCAAACTATGCTCACCAAAAGATGTCAACTGGCTGTGAAACTGAAATGACAATATAGTTTAAATACTAAAAATTATAAATGAAAATTAAAGAGTGTAATATATATATATATTTAAATACACTTTTATCAGTTATTAGTTTTGTATTAATTAAATTAGGATTGTACGCTGAGAAATCAATTTAGAAATCCTGAAAAGATAGTTTAAATAATGCTTTTTATTCTTTCCTGTTGCCATATCTTTAAAAGAAACAGAGCAAAAAATATATTTTTTTAATAAGTCCACTAGTTCACACTTTCTATCAAATTTAAAACAAAGTTTTTCCCCATGCCAAGTTAATGTTAAATAGTGGAAATTTTTTGGAAAGAAATGTGAATTGTAGTTATGAAATTAGGCATGATTTTTAAGATAAACACTGAATGCTCATAAAAGGGTGTTTTTAAAAAATATGTATTTTTTTTACTTTTACCTTATTGATTATTGGGAGTTTTTTTTTTTTTTTTTTTTTTTTTTTAATTAACACATTGATTTTTTTTTAAATATTATATAAATGAAGTTACAAGTAACAGTTAGTATATTGAAAAACAGCATGAGTTGTAATTTTTTCTTATTTATAGGACGATTGCTATAACGTTATAAGTGCTTTAGAAAAATTATATTTAAGCTTTAACAAATTTATTAATTAATGAATAAAATACATCTTAGCATTTAGCTACATAAATATATATGGTACTCTAAAAAGATACCAGCAGTTCAGTGGTCAGTGCATTGCGCTGCCACACTACAGGTCCATGGTTTGCTTGAGGATTTGGGCAGCATTAACTCAGCTTTTCATCTTTTCAGAATTGATAAAATGAGGACCATGTTTGGTTAAGAACTAAGCACTGGGCGTTCCACTTGAACAACACACAAGCTAAATAGTACATTAGGAATCATGGTCAAGAAAAAAAAGAGTTAGGCACTACAGGCCATTATACTTCACTGATTGCTGCACAGCTGAGTAGGGTTTTTTTTTAGATATACTAGAACATTATAAGTGCTTAATTTTATTGCACTAATTAAATAAAACAAGTAGGAAAAGAAAAAAATTCCCAGTTATTGAAAAAAAATTTAATTTTGAATAATGACGCTTTTTAATTAAAGAAGGGATATATATTTTTTTTTTCAATAAATAATATATTTTACTTTGATTATAAATATTTTTTTCAGTTAGTAAAATAGTTTATAACAGCAAAAGCATACAGTTAAGATCTGAAATAAAATATTTACCTTAACATTATTCAATAAGTGATAATCAAAAGCTTTTATGAAATAGACAGATAGTGATAGAAGCAGAGAGCTTGAAAGCAAACACAGGCAAGAAGGCAATATTAAAATAGATATGTACCAATAACTTCATTCCATCAATATGCCTAACTTCAAAAGCCGGAATACAGTCATCTAGATGTACCTGTGAAAGAAAATAATAATAATTTTTAAAAAATCCCAAATCTAAAATCAAAATATGAAACTGATTATTCATAGAATAAATTATACCTGCATATAAAAATATCAAATATATATACTATATTTTTTAAAACTGCAGAATTTGTTTTTATTATAATTATTATTGCTGAAACAAACTTTTAATTGTTAGTACAGTAAAACCTCCATAACGGACACTCCCGAATAGCGGACACCTCTATTTAGCGGACACATTTGTGATCACCAAAACTTGTGTATTGGTACATTTTTAACTCTCAATAGCGGACACCTCCAAATAGCGGACAAATTCTGTGCTCCCGAGGTGTCCGTTATTCAGAGGTTTTACTGTATTTGAATTTCAAATTTCAGTTTTTAACGTCTTATTTATAACTATTTATTTATTCCTCATTTTCCTAGAAAACAGTATATTATATTGATATTTTCCATTGAAAATCTTTCCTTATTTTTTTTTTATAATGAATGCAACTTTTAGACTTAAAACTTTTTTTATTTCATGTATAATATTTCAATTTACAATGACAAAATTAGAATGCATGACTATGCATAACTTGAAAGAGTGGTAGCCGACAAACAAATAACAGAGAAGGCTGAAATTGAAAGAAAAAAAAGAAAGCCTCCTCCAACCTCCTAGATTGATTTAGTGACAAGTCTAACAGTTATAATTTAATCCAAATGTTATGTGCTTAGAGTAATATATATATATATATATATATATATATATATATATATATATATATATATATATATATATATATATATATATATATATGGTTTTAATCAGTGGTCAGAAGTAGCACGCTACAAGTAGTGAAACTACAGTAGTCGCTACTTTTTACAGTAGTTTGAAATGCAGTGAGCTACATTTTAAACAATGTAGTGTAACGAGCAGCGCGATATAAAAAATCCGTTGTTTGTAGCAAGAATCGCCGCTACTTTTAACGCTACTTTAGGGAAAAAAAGTGCCACTCTGCAAATCAAGCGGCCAAAACTTGTTTCTTTTGTGCAAAATTCATTCTGCTCAACAATTTGTGAATCCCAGCAGCAAATACAGCTCTAGTGTATACTAGCAATACATTGCAATTGCATGAAGTCATAGATTTCTCCTATTCACACTTGCTGCTAAAATCAAGTACTAACCCACCAAAGGAATTAATTTTTATGCTTCCAACATTTTTCTATTTACTCGCTATTCGTTTTTCATGCTTTAATGCCAGGTTTCTTATTATTCGGGATTGCTTTGTTTACAAATTTATTTATTGTTAGCGTTTAGAATTGTTTTTCTGTAATTTTCCAGATTATACTATCGTATATATTATTTCTGTTGTCAACATCCCTTTTCCTAAGAAAATACAAAACATAGAACAACGAATGAGATATCATATGAAAGGATTTTGAACAGGCTGCTGACATAGTACACTTACATTTATTTAAAACAAGTTTTTTAATTAAAAATTGCTGTTAATTAAAAATTAAATCGGCTGTGATTTCATAAATGAAATGGAAGGTTTTCCTCAAATTAGTGTTGCCACAAAAATAAAATACCGCATTATCGGATGACGTCATCCTCTAATGCAATTAAAATACGATTGTTAATTTATATCTTGCGCATACTTTTTGAAAAAATATCGAGTTTTTATTTAATTTTTACGCATGCATCACCTATTGTTTATTTGTTTAATCATGGCTGTGTATATGCGTACTGTATCGGAGCACCAGTAGATTATATAATTTAAGGATTATCTACCGATTGATATACAGTTCATTAGGATTTACAAAAATTGTAAGTATTTATTTTTTATTATTTCATTAAGCTGTTAATACGCCAGGGAAGTCTGACGTCACGTCACTTAAATTGCTAACAAACTACAAAGTTTGAACCTCTCATGTTTAAGTTCCCATAGGCTTGCAAAAAAGTGGTGTACCAAATATTGATTTATGTATTTAAGACATTTCTGGAACAAGTGTGCAAAATCTGAGGAAATGCTTTCATATGAATTCACTAAACGTCTGATTCAGTGTTTTAATTTTTTTATAATTGTTTTTTTTTTTTTTTTTCAGTATAAGGGTCTTGGCCACCTAGAAAAATGACCTTGGCGAGAGAAGAAAATTTCACAACAAATTTTCTGGCAATCTATTCCCACTTTCTTATACACAAGCAATCATCATATATATAATTTCTGTTGCCAACATCCCTTTTTCTATGCACATACAAAACATATAATGATGAATGAGCTATCATTCGAAAAGTTTGGGAATGAGTTTCTGATATAATACACTCACATTTCGTTGAAACGCGTTGTTTGATTAAAAAACAAATCAAAATTAAAAATTAGTGCTAAAATGTACCAGGAAATAATATCAAAGATTGCAGTGTGAAAGCTTCGCACGGGTTACTTCTGGTCTCTCTTAATTTTGCTACGAAATTTGTAATGTGTGTACAGGAAACATTTTCTGGCATCTTATCTTTCCTAATTTTTTAATGTCTTCGGTTAAGTCGCTTTAATTTAATTGTATCCCCACAGATGAGATGTAACGTGGGGTTGCTTTATTATTTATCAGTGCCTTCAATTTCTAGTGTAAGTTGAACCCTTTGGCAAAATCAGAATGTAGCGAAGTAGTGACTACTTTCGAAAAGTAGTTTGTAGTCGCTACTTTTTAAAATAAGTAGTTGTAGTTAACTTTATTTTCCATAAAGTAGTTGTAGTTCGTTTCAATAAAAAGCAGTTTTTCCAAACCCTAGTTTTGATAAAACAATTTTTATGAACAATAAAAAAAGTACCTGCTCTGAATAAAGCTACTACAGTTGAACCCAGTTAAGACACATTTCAAGGGACTGGTCAAAAGTCGTGTAATAAGCAGGATCGCATATTAAATGTTGATGAAAATGAACTTATTTACACATATAATCATCTAAATAAACTTTAGAGCTTTCAATTATACATTTATAGGTCGAAAATAGCGTTTTTTACTTATATTTTGATTAAAATTCCACTGTATTCAAGTTTCATTCATTGTGTTTTTCTAGGACCAGGACAGACTAAAAAAGAAATTAATTAAAATAAATTCAAATATGACTTTAATGTGTACATTACAACCAAAAATAAAACAATAAAAATAATGTTCCTATTAGACTATTATTTTAACAGACCACAAATATCAAATCTTTGCAGAACAACCCAGTTATTAAAATCATATTTGTTACTTGTGAGAGTGAGTAACGCCTTCCTTTGGATTTTATGACTATTCTCCATATTAATAGAAAATTTGCTAATACAGTAAAACCTCCATAACGGACACTCCCGAATAGCGGACACCTCTATTTAGCGGACACTTTTTCAATCCCCAAAACAAATATTCTTTGTATAGTTTTACCTCTGAATAGCGGACACTTCCAAATAACGGACAAATTTAGCGTCCCCGCAGTGTCCGTTATTCGGAGGTTTTACTGTACTTGACACACACAATCCGAGATGAATTGACTACATGAAACTTGTGGTACGAGTAACTCACCAGACATGAATAAAATAGGAGAAGGCACGAATTGGAAGAAAGCAGCGAAGAAATACAATTGTAAAGGAAAAAAAGTTTCTATTTCTCTTTAAACACGTTGATAAGAACACAGTACTGGGAAGGCTTTATCTACTACAGTGTACGAGAGGGGAAAAAATGACAACAGAAAGAAGAAAGATAACAAAAAGCGACAAAAATTCGTCCATCATTCTCCCAGTAAAAACAGACGAAAGCGAGAGAAAAGAATATTAGGACGCAGGATCAAAGACGAATTCCAGTGTTGCTCATGTAGTGAGATGGTTTTTAATTCAAATAGCTACTGTTATTTCCGATTGGTAATATTCACTTTAATTAATCTGTCATTCAATAAGCCAAATATTGCTATTCAGAAATAGTGGTAGATATCCGAATAAAATATCCCACAAAATAAGCAACACTGGAGAATACAGAAGAAATTTGCACCTTGATCTATGAATTCGCGTATTAAGGAAGATGCCTTAAGAGACTAAAACTTTATCGCATATTAAGCAGGATCGCGTAATGTCCGTTCAAATATTAAACGTGATGTTTTTGCATTAGTCTTATGGGCAATGTTCAAGGAGCTGGAAAATTCCACGTATTAAGCTGGATCACGTGTTAACCGGGTCCGACTGTAATTACATATTTGTATTGTTATAAAATACATAAAAGTGCATAGAAAGGTGCAATGAGTTAATATACACTAGTAAAATAAATTTACTTCATTTAAAACTTTAATTTAAAAATTGAAAAGGGCTTAAGACAATCCCTCATCCCTGTCTATATAAAAAAAAAAATCAAACTGTATAATTTACAGAGATGTGCTGCCAAGAAAAAGGGTTACTTCTTTGTTATAGGGACCTTAACACAACTCAGTCTTAAGGAAGTGCAATTTCACACCAAGTATTATAAACAATCAAGACAATGAAGCAGCAACCAATGAAAAATATTTTGATACTTACGTATTATCCATGCCAAGACGACAGATTGAAAAAATGGCTATCAGTCGCTAATCATGTTTATAGTTTTCAAACACCAATCTTATTCAAAACAGTAATTAAATATACATTTATTATATACATAACATCATAAAAAATGGTAAACAATATAAAAGTATGCTAGAATAATTATTTGGTGATAAATTAACCTGTATATAATATTTAGCATATAAATAATATTTACAATCATTTTTTTCCTAAATGGTGGGATATTTATGCTCATTAAAATGAATACAGTATCTATATATATTTCTTATATACATGAAATACTGCATTTATGAATATTATTAATATCTCTATATCTATTTATACCAGTGATTCCCAACCAGTGCTCCCTCCATATGCACTTTCCAGAGGCTCTGCTCCACTCTAAGAAAATTTGAACGAAATTAACACATTTCAAGCAGAAAATTTTTTGAAAAATGTGCATGAAAGATGTCTATTGTTACAAAAATCACTATAAATTGAAAATTATCTTCAACTAACTCAAATCTTTTGATAAACCTATTGTTATTTTCTGAAGAAAAAAATTCTGGCATTCGAACATTTATTTCTACTAGCACTCTATTATTGTTTCCTGCTCACAAAAAGCAAAAAAGAAGAAATAAAATGTAGATTCAAAGTAAGAAAGTGAGTAATTGAATTCTGAATGAAAATTTGCTAATTTGAATTTCTCAACTCCTCTCACTGTGATTTACAGTAAAGCATCAACAAAAAGCTTTACGCTTCATGCTAAATTGTATTATCATTTTGAAGAAAACCACCCTGACTTGAAAGATGAACCACATAACTTTTTCAATATGAAGTGCAACGAAATTTTTGCTTCAAAGGAAATCATGACAACACTTGTTAAAACAAAAAATTAAAAAGTTCTGGAAGTTCCTACCTCATAAGTTCTCTTTAACTTATGAGGTAGAATTGGTGAAGCTCATATACTTGCAGAGACTCTTTAAGCCTTGTACAATCAATATTTTCAAGAATCTGCTTGATGGAAAAGTTGTTAATTTAGTATTCAATATTCCTTTGTCAAATAACACCATAGTTCGAAAAATCAATTATATGACTGGTGATGTAACAGAAACAACAAACACCTCAGATGTACTAAATTTCCACTACAAATGAATGAATCCACTGACATCACTGGATGAGCAGCTTTAATATTTTTTCATTGCATATACTTACAAAGCTATCAGGACTATGTGGTCGATGGGAATAAATAGAATATTGTAAAAAAGTACTATACAAAATATTATTTAATTACAGAGACAATGCACAATTGTTTCTAATACTATTTACTCACCCTTCTTTGGTATTATAGCAATGCACCTAAAAACCATTACTTTGTAATATAGTATACGGTAGGCTTAAGGGGCTTTGTCATAGAAATTCATTCTAAAAAGACTCCTGAAGTCAAAAAGGTTGGGAACCACTGATCGTTATAAAATTCCCTGATGCAGCAACATTGTTTACTTAACCATTTCATAAAGATTAATTTTCAAATGTGTAATTGATCTTATTTAAACAATCACAAAAACAGTTATTAGCTGATTCGACAGCAGTTGATTCACCCTTAAAATTCCTCAGTCAAAGGGAATTAATAGAAACCAGATTACAGGAGAACGCCACTGGTTGTTTAATTATAATTCAATCTTCCATAATCGTTTTAGAGCAGATCAAATTAGCGTGTTTTTAGAGTTTGTGCTGTCAGAACTAGGGATGCACCGAATATTCAGTATTCGGTTAGGCCAAATATCAAACTATTCGGTTTGGCCGAATATCAAGATTTTTGGCCAAACTGAATACTTAAAGAAAACGCTTTTAAAAACCTTTGATAACTTTTATTTTTAACTGTCAATAAATAAAGATATTCAGGAAAATTAAGAAATAAAACCATATTTGCAGAGATTGTTTTTAGATTATTTATTTGCTGTTTGAGTAACAATTAAGAAAATTAATTGTTAATTACGACATTCATAGAAAAAGAAATTAATGATGCATAAAGTCCCTTAATATTGTTTGCTTTTTCACAATTAAACGTAATGCAGAGTTTCCCCAGACAGTTTCAGAAGGGTGCTGCACCCTGCCTGCCCTTTGGTTTACAAAATAGCACCCTTCTTGCCCCTCATAAAAAGGATTTGCACCTTTTTTGACCCCTCCAGTAAAGTAATTAGCACCCTTCTTGCCCCTCAATAAAAAAAGGCATTTCTCCTTTGTGCATTAAAAAATTTGCTTTCATAGTAAAAACTGACTCACTGTTGTCTTAAAAAGAGTGCCCTGATTTTTAAATATCAAAAGTGGCTTTAAAAACCAAAATAATACCTTTAATGATTAAAAAAAGTGCCAATAAGAATCTGAAAAGTGCCCTCATGAATCCAAAAAGAACCCTTAAGAATAAAAAAGTGCCCTTAAGAATTAAAAAAAAGTGCCCTTTTTTCACCAGCAGCACCCTGTTCTTTTTAGGTAGATTTCGTAAGAAATACTACCTATTACATTCTCACCTAAGTTGGAATTTTTGCAGATCTACGCCGATCATGATTCCCAGAACCCAAAACCACTCCCAGTTCAAAACTTTATATATATATAGCTTAAAATTATATATATATATATATATATATATATCTGTCTATGTCACTTTTTTATGGACATGATAACTGGAAAAATTCTGCATAAATCTCTTCCAAACTGATACATAAAATCAAGGGGCATAAAATCTCGGTCAAGTTTGTTAATGGACAAAATCGAACCAAGGGGGGAATGGGGGGGCATTTTGTGAAAACAGAAAAAACCTCATAATTTCTTAATTATTGTACGTATCGAATCCGTTTAAAGTTATTATTACTTCTAGGAAAAGGGCCGAAAATTTATGTATGACAGATTTTTGATATAATTAAAAATGGCCTCAAGGGGGAGAAAAAAGGGGGGTTTCAGAAGAAAAAAAATCATAGCTTCGTCAATTCACAAGATATCAAATCTGCGTAAATTTATTATTAATCCTCTTAATATTATCTAAAACTTTTATATTGACAAGTTTTTTATAGGACCAACCGTTATAGCAAAAAAAAATTAAAAACAAAAAAAATCCCTGCCGGCTCTGCCTGCAAACAAGTTATTTTTTAAAGTAGGCGGTTCCAACTCCCGCATCTTTTCGAAACTGATACATAAAATCAAGGGGCATAAAATCTCGGTCAAGTTCGTTAATGGGCAAAATTGAACCAGGGGGGGGGGGGGGGGGAATGGGGGGACTTTTTGTGAAAACAGAAAAATCTCATAATTTCTTAATTATGATACGTATCGAATCCGTTTGAAGTTATTATTACTTCTAGGAAAAGGGCCGAAAATTGATGTATGACAGATTTTTAGTATCATTAAAAATGGCCCCAAGAGGGGGTGGGGAAGGGAGGTTGTAGAAGAAAAAAATTCATAACTTTGTCAATTCAGAAGATATCAAATCCGTTTAAATTTATTATAAATCCTCTTAATATTATCTAAAACTTTTATATTGACAAGTTTTTTATAGGACTAACCCTTATAGCAAAAAAAAAAAAAAAAATCCCTGCTGGTTCCGCCTGCAAACAAGTTAGGTTTTGAAATAGGCGGTTCCAACTGCCGCATCATCGCAAAAAGGTCATTTCTTCTGCAATTCCCGACAGACAGGCGCCCCACAGTCTGAGTCTTCGAAATCTACCTGTGCCTGTTGGCCGAGCCGTCAGGGATTTTTTTAAACCTGGGGGAAACTCTGATAATGGAAGATAATACTCAGCTTTCAGCAGTTATAATAAGTAACAAGACAAACAGTCTTTGTATGGGAAACCAGGATCAGTGTTAGAAATTAGCACTCGTTAGTCGTCAAATGCGACTACATTATAGCATTTGACGACTACAAAATTATTCCTGGGCGTCATATTTGACGCCTAGCTTTTTTTAACAATTCTTTTTTGTTTAACTTAGCTAATCACCTGCTTTTGAAAATTTGGTCTCACACCAAACATAATCTCTAAAATGTGAGAGAGTTTGACAGCGATTTTTAGCAGAGAGTAAGAATTCAAATTAACATATTAATTTATGCAAATTTCTAAAATTTATATTGAACCTGCCATTTAGCACTGCTGAATGTGAAAAGGGATTTAGTCAGTTTAATTTAATAAAAAATGTTACACGTAACCGTTTATCTACTGATACTGTTAATGATTTATTAATGGTAAAACTGCATAGACCCAATTTAGCAGATTTTTATCCAGATAAAGCTATAAATCCCTGTAAAATGATGTAGCTGAAGGACGGTTAGACGTCCTGGTTTTAGTATCTAACTTTATTAAAATTAGTCGGTATTGTTTGAGTTTCATCTTTGCAATTTATATGCAGTCAAGCATTGTTAGCAATTAATCGCTTAATGTGAGTTTTTGCTTAACCCCTTCGCAACGAGCGTCCTTTACAGAATCTTTTACCACCTTTTTCAATCTTTTACCACAAGTTTTTCAAAACAGAAATTTTCGCCTAATTGAATCACAGAAATGCAATCATTAAATAAGGCAAAGCTTACAATAAAAGTAACTGGTGGGAATAATCGAAGATTCTGAGCATCTTATGTGTCACGTATACATGTCTCTCGTCCCCAAGGGGTTAACATGAATTAATAATACAGTCCCAACAGATAAGATGATACTATTATTTTAATGGTTAACACACACACAAAAAAGTGGTCCTTTAGATTTCATGTTAACAATATTTGTCTGTAATTATATGTATAGTTTTTTTTTTTCTTACTAAATTTAAGTGTAATTATCAACAATGGATAAAATTTTGTTAGGTTTAATTTTGTTTAACATGGTTAAGTGCGTTTTTCTATTAATTTCTAAATATAGTATTAATTAAAAATGCTTTATCAGTTTTACAGTTGCTTCAATTATTATAATATTGTGCATTAAGAACTTCAATAATTTAAATAAAAACAAAATATGCATGCTTTTCTATAAAGTAGGCTATAATGATACATTTATGTGAATTTTAGAAATTGCAACTAGAAGTTTTCATTTGACGCCTAAGATATTTACAGTAGGTGTCATTTGACGCCTACCTTTCATTTCCCAATTTCTATCACTGACCAGGATCACAGTCCACTTACTCAAAAATGCAGTGTATCTCACTCCAAGTCGAACTTGTATTTTCGTTTTAACTTTAACAATAATGAAGATAAGTTTCTTTTTAAATTTTAAGAGCATCTGTATGTATAGGGGAGACTGGTACACAGTGGACCACTTTTTCAGTTAAAAATTTTTTTTTCTCATTCACAGACAAACCGATCTGCATGAAAATATTTTTGAATATTCCTTAAACCTTTATACATTCATCATAATTTTCTCAGAACACAGTTTTCAATACATTTTTCAAAAAAAATATTTTTATATGCATCCGTAAAGTGGACCAGTGTACCCCAGAAGTGGGGCACACTGGTCCACCCACCGGGGCACAGTGGACCGCTATTAGGTATAATCTGAAATACAATATAAATCTATTTTTCATTAATTTAATTCTTTTTTATTTCTCCTCTACCCAGAGAATAACATAGTAATATAAATTTACGAGTAACATTTTGAAAAAAAAAAAAGAAATTAATTAATTATACTTTAGAAATAATAACAGATTAATACAGGAACAATTGCAATTTAGTTGAAGTTATTACTTAAGTACAAAAAAATCATCACACATTAAAATTTGCAAATGAAATTCCAAAATGCTTATGAGTAAGATTGAGCCTGGAATTTTCCTGGATAACAACAATGAAGACAACAACCTCAACAGATTCATCTACAGTTTCAGGAAAATGAACTGATTTCCATTCAATTTGCATCGCAGAATCTTACTTGAAAAGAATCATCACCCAGTAGACTACAGTTATATTTATCAAAGGTAATAAATACAAAACAAATTATTTCTTACTATATTAAATAAATTGTTATCTTACTTTATTTTACAGTTAAATAACTATTTTAAAACAATATTTCTTGATAGAAAATAAGCAATTATTAAATATTTTAAACATTCTACATTACAGGAGCAGAGTAGATTGTGGACCACTGTGCCCCATGTTGAAGTTCAATAAATAATCATATTAATATTGTTTTAGCTTTCTTTTAAACATATTAACTTTAAAGTCAAATAAAAACAAGTATCTTAGCTTTGCAAAAAAACTGTTTTATCTTATTTATCTACAACCTTTAATTACTAAAAAAATAAAAATATGATGAAAAATCTTACTTTTAGTAGCTCAAAACAACCAATCAAGGTAAAATAGTTCAATTTGAGCTAAACATATTTTCTGAAGGCTATAAATAATCAGTGCAGTTCTGTTGTTTATTAGGATAGAAGAGAAGCTTAAAAAAAAATTAAATAAATAAAATATTAGGGGGTGGTCCACTGTGTCCATAGGTCCAGTGTGTACCAGTCTCCCCTACATTTGTGTATGTATATCTTATGTATACATTTCCAACCTCTGAAAATAATTGTTCACTTTAAACATTGTTTCTTTTTAGACCTTCTGGTAAATTCCAAAAGTTTTTTGATAGATTGTTATCATTTGAATATTTTGTACTTGCTTCTTGGCAAAAAACACTACATAACTGTTAAATATTCCTTCAAAATTTCTTTCTGATTTTAAAATATTTGTTTTAGAAAATAAGAAAATTTTAATCATTTACTTTAGTTTGCAGAAGTTGTGTACGTGCAGTTATATTTTTTATTAATTAAAACAGTTTTAAGACATTGCTTCTTAAATAATAATTCAAAGCATAGATTTTTTTATTGTAAAGTTTAATTCTGAAAAGGTTTTGTTCATCAAAATTTGTATTTGTGTTAAATATAACATAAAATTATTTTTAAATTTAACTTTTTAAACTTTAAAACTCTGAAACATAGAAGTATTCGGCTTTTTTTATATTTTTGTATTCTTAAATTCTTATTGCAAATCGTTGGATACAAATAAACCCGATTATGTAATACCAGAACGGGAAAATGAATTTTTTTTCTTTTTAGCAATGCATATTACATAGTAGCTCTCGAGTTATTTTGCGAACGTCACAATGTTTAATTAAATTTTTTGTAAGATGTCTCATTATAGATGCTGCAAAGTTACAAAACATTAAGAAATAAATTGGAAATTATATTCAAACATAAAAAAAATTAAACTTATTTTTAATTTGGCAAAACTAAGAAAGTTCATCAAATGCAAATTTCAAAATCATAATTATTTGACTGAATTCGAAAGGCTAAATAAGCAAAAAATCGTTTTACGACTTCACTATTTTATCGATGCCTTCTCATCAGATATAGATTTTGTAGAACTCAACTATTTGGACATTTGAAGCATTCGGCAATCAGCATTTTCCGAACATGTTGGTTAATTCAGAATTTACAATATTTCTCTCCCATTTTTTTACCCAAGATATATATAATTTTGATAAGTTCCCTTAGAAAACTTAGTTTTATTACCCTTTTTAATTATATACCAGTCTACACTATGTAACTAATAATTCTAAACTATGTTTGCTATTATTTTTTCTAACTTAATTCATAAAAAACTTTTGTGCTTTTTGAAAATCAATAACAAGGAGGGAGGGTCGGGGGGGGGGGGGGGGGGGGGTGTAAATTTGGTACTTTTCGGTTAGCCGGGCGCCAGTGATATATATACATGTATATATACACACATATATATACACATATATCTACATACATGTATATACATACATATATATTATACACATATATGTATGAATATAGATATATATATTTATATACATATATATTTATATATGTACATATATCACTGGCGCCCGGCTAACCGAAAAGTACCGTAAATTTTTTACTGGCGACTAGAATTTATACCTAGTTACCAGATTTTTTTCAAATTTGAAAGCCCTGTACATAAGACACATATAGATATAGTTTATATATGCACAGATATTTAAAAATATTAACTGAACCAAAAATCTTCATTAATTTATTACACGAAAAAGTAAATAAATAACCAATTCAGAAAATCTAACAGTAATTTGCTAATGTAACACATAACAGTAAAGTGTTACAATCTATCAAAAAACATCCGTATAAATTGTATGAAATTGAAAAATAATAAGTAATTGTTAAATTCAAAATACAATTAATATTTCTCAAACTTCAACGCTGAGAAACAAGCGAGTGTCTGGGCAGGGTATAAATGTAAACAAAGATCAGCTGATCCAATGAAAATCTTGGGCAAGGTTTGGGCCACATATATGCCACAGTTATACATTTTTTTATTTGTAAGCATTTATTTTATCTCCCCTGGAAATATTGTAATTGACAAACAATTTTTTAAGGAACATTGGATAAAGGGTACTTAATTATGTTAGCTGGGTGGCAGTGATATATATATATATATATATATATATATATATATACTACATAGATACGCACACATATTTATACATATATATATATCGCTGCCGCCCAGCTAGCATAAAAGTACTGGATAGATATACTAAGAAACACAGATTCTGAAGAACGTCTAAATACAAGCATCCTATTTATGAATAATTTAACAGAAGATTTTACACTTATTCTATGACTGAACCAAAAACTCTTACAATGATATTTGGATTAAGGAGTACAATGCTTGCTTATATGCTATATTTAAGTAGTATGATAAATTTCTATTGTTCCAGTTTTAGCTTTTTTTTTTTTCTTTGATTTTTTTACATTGATAATTTGCTTGCTTGCCAGACTTATAAATTATATAGAATCAATATGCCTTCACTTTTTCATTATTTTTAATTATTAAGACTTTTACACCATGAATAAGCATAATAGACAGTAGAAACAGGAATAGGGGAAAAAATAAAATGATGTATTTTATTAATTTGATTTTTCTGCAGTTATTTTTTTAAATAACTGAAATTTGTGATTAAAGAAACATCAACGATTAGTTTAATACTGCATCTAGTGTACTACCACCACCAAAGAAGTTATAATAGAAAAATTGAGGTTCTTTGCCAACACTCTAGGACTTCATTCATTAAATTTATCAAATCTAGTCTATAAGACACATTGTTTCTGCATAGTTTTTAAAAGTTTGTCGTTTTGTTACATCTCAAGAATTAAAATGCTAACTTTATAAAATGAAAAAAAAATAATAATAAAAACTTGTTTTGCATACATTTGTAAATAAATATATAATGCATCATCATAAGTTGAAAAATAACTCACTCTCTTAAGCCATTTAATGATTTTTTCCTCTTTCCATTTTACTACAATGTCTTTATGAGGAAGACTTATTTTAGCAGCCATCACGATGTTAGTCAGACAATGACAGTCTAAATATGTACAAAATGTTTTGTTTGATTTTAGCCGGTAATTATCAAATTATTAATTATAATCATATTGATGTAACTGAATAGATTTAATGTCACTATAGAGACATTACTGACAAAAATTAAAAAATAATAATGCAGGTAATTCAGAATATGAAATAAAAACTTATGGTAAAATCTGTCATCGACATGCGCATCAAAACAAGAAAATCATATGTAAAACAGGTTTAGCGCACAATTTCGAAACTTTCGACCATTGACAACATTATGGGAGTGTCCGTTTTTTCAACACTTCCGTCACATGTACCCCTTTTCCGGTAAACAAACCTCAATCGAATACTTTTTATTCGATTATTTTTTATTACTTTTTTTTTTAAAAATTTGAAGAAAAGTAAATATTATAAAAACATTTAAAATGTTCCAATATTTTATCATTCCTGAAAATAGTAAATTTCATTATATTTCTTAAGAAAAAATAAAATGAAGTCGAAATTTCAGTACGAAATGAAAACTTTAGATGGAATTTCTTCAAAATAATTGTAACTATTTTTAACTGCATTATTTATATTGTTTCATTTAATTATAACTTAAAATTTCTCAAAATTTTATAAACTATCCGAAAGCCTCGATTTTTCTGCAGTATTTTGAAATATTTTTTTTCCTCATTGCTAAACAACATGGAGGAGCTAGAGGACGAAAAAACGGAAAAAATTAACAATCTATGCGATGAGGAAATTAATATTATGGATGACGGGGAGCGATTACAGAAAGTTGCAGCGGTTTTATATGAAAATCAATCTCAGCCCATCGAAGATAGTGGAAAATCCATACCTTCATCTGAAGAAGTAACTTTCTATTGTGGAGAAAATTCGCCCTGTGAAATTAAAGGTAAGTCTATTTCTTGCAATATTAAGGGCACATTACCTTCATTTGATGCTCTGTATTATATTATTTATTAATAAAAATGTTAAAATACACGTTCTAACGCATCTAGAAATTGCCATCCAGTCACATTTGTTTAAGATATATACATTTGTATTATGTTCATTAATTTGTTAACCTTACAAATTACTTGTTTGTTTGCACTAAAATTAGATGTGTCATAGCCAAAAATTTATTTTACGGGATGAATTTCCTTGTAAAAATTCATATTCAATTAGTTTTTCATTCGGGAATAAAGTATAAGAATTTTATTTATAAACTCTTAACACTTTTTTTGGTACTTTTCGGTTAGCCGGGCGCCAGTGAAATGTATATATCTATATATACATATATATGTATACATACACACATATATGTATGTGTATATATATGTATGGCAATTATTATGGTGAAAAGGCCGGTGTGCAGCCTTGTGTACACAGCCGTATTTCTTCACATTCGGTTCCTGCCTTCCCTGCCACTGTTAGACTTAGTATCAGAGCCTTTTTCGTTGCCTATTGCTCTGTACAGAGTCCTTCTTATGCGTCATTTGGAGCAGATTCTACCATGTCCTCACTCACTTGGCAGGGGATAGAGGAGCAAATATCTTCTTATCTGCGCTAACAGCAGACGATTCGAGTATGGGAGAAGTTTCTGTGCATACACTATTAGCTGTCAATATTGGTTTGACACTAAATGGTAGTCACCGCTCTGCTGCACTAGATTTAGTACAGCAACCCTGTAATTTACATATTAACCCCTTAACTGCCAAAGAAATCTTGCGTGACTAGCTTCCTAGTGCCAGCTTTTTCTGCAAAGACGCTTAGTGACACGGTGTGTTGTAAGGAAAATAGTAGCAGCCTTTGTTGCAATCTAAATAATATGTATTACTTACCCATCATATGTAGTATAGGGTAAGTCTTGTAATCGTTTTGAAAATCGAAAATTTTTTTTTTTATGGATTTACACGTTTTAGACACTGGACATTCCGAAAAACATATTTTTAGAAAAAAAAAATTGCCGTCCGTCTGTGTATGTGTCTGTAAACGCTCTATCTCCTGAAAAAATTGAGATAGAGACTTGCAATTTGGTATGTACTTAGTATGTAATAATGGGAAGAAGCCTATTTCATTTCAATAACCTCAATTAACCGGAACTATTTTTTTCGGACTCTCGAAATATTCGTTCTGGTAAAAGGTATATCAAATTTTTCGAAATTGGTTATTTTAAGAAATGAATATAAAAGACAATAAAAAAACATAAATTTTACATAAAGCATGAAGTCGATCGGATAATTAGTTGCCGAGATATTTGGAATCCTATTTTCCACACTCTTCGATTTTTCATGACCCTGTATTTCATCCAAATTTCACTTCAAAGATATATTTTAATTGAAAATTTGACGCTTAATAAGATGCAATAAACCGCTAGTTAATAGGATTATTATTTTTGGAGTTATAAGGATGTTTCTTTCAAGCAATTCAGTAATCGAGCCTTTAAAGTTTGTGACGTCATCAAGCCTCGATTTTATTTGAATTGCAATGCATTTTATAAGTAGTTTACACATTTTTTATTTTAATATTTTACATTATGCATATCCATGATGGGTAAGTATTACGGTGGCCTCCAACGACTAGTTGTTACAATGAAATAATAAAAAGTGCAAAATTTATTACATATTATAATCAAATATAAGAGTTAGTACTTAACTGTTGTGTGATGTATCCTGAACGTGGTTGAATACATAAACCTACATCACATTCAACACAATGATAGCAGGATTTGCAGCGAATTTTCTTCATGGAGCACACTACACCTTTCCTTGATGCATTTTTCTTTGAAGAAGTTGATGGTACTATATATGGGAAGTACCTAGCTGTAAGTCATAAGGGATTTTCATGTAATTTTTGTCTCTTGGTGGGGCGTGGCCTAGAGGTAAATGTGAAATTTCTGAATAATTCGTTCCATCAATTTCATGCAAAAATCATTTTTTTTTTTTTTTTTTTTTAAATAAATGCGTTAAAATATAAAGTTATAAACAAATTCATAACAAGACATGCCCACTGTCTTGCATCTGGCAGGGAAATGTCATACTATCGGAATCCTCTTCATCAGATGAAATATATTCCAATTAATCTGATCCAGAAGATGACAGAAAGTAGTCATCTAACTCACTGTCAAACATACCCTTGCAAAATATTTAAAATAACTCTTATTACACAACACTACACAAAAACAGAACAAAAAACATACAACCTATTCAAATACGTTCTGAAGTAAACTACCACTTTCAAATTTCACCCCTTCAGAAACATACCTCCTACCCGTCAAACAGTTTATTTATCCATTTTATAAATATTTAAAGTGTTATATCTGTTTTTATTAAACGATTTATCCGTTTTGAAAGTGACTGCCATGTTGGAAAGCAGAAGTTCTTCCGGATTTCAGTTCGGCGATAATTTTCAAAACAGCATTTTGGAGCGAAACAAAATCGCCAAGTTTATACTGCAGACCACTAACAATCCTTTAATAAAATGTTTTTGGTTTATGGTATTATTTCCAGGGTTCGTAAATATCATGATATTTTTGAAAATATAAAAAATATCCGATATTTTGATATATATCCGATATTTTCGATATCTATCCGATATTTTCAAAATAGTCAAGTTACTGCTCATAATAAATATTTTCAAGCATAATATAAATTAGAAACTAAAATATATTGCACTTAACATGAAAACTTAAACAATATACTACTAAAAATACTTTTTTCCCCTCCGTTTTTCTTCTTTTATTTTTCACTCTGAACAAAATTGAAGATCAACTAATCAACAAAACACAAACAATTTGCTTTATACACTTATAAAAAAAACCTATAAGATTCAGTATCAACTATCAAGAAATCAAAAATGTATAAAACAAAAAATTAAATGCAAAAAAAATATATATATTGAAAAAAATTAAACATATAAATGTAAGCTTATATTTTTTATTCCCTAACATGTTGTACAATTTAAGCTCAACAACACCAAAACAATAAATTGATTCTTTTCTAATGAAGCTGTATAGAACTGATTATCTAAATTAGACAGTTTATCTTTCTATATCTGTCCTGAATTAGTTTTGTCCCACATAATTATTAGTCCCATATATAATCTACATTTAAAAATAAAAACTTCAAACAAAGCTTGGATAGATGTTTTTTTCTTTAGCTAGAAAAGTCACTGCCACTGCCAAAGACAAATGTTTTTTATCTACAGAATGACAGTCAATATCAGTTGAAAATTTCATTTACACTTGTTTTGACTTAACATATCATTAATATCTTGCACAGTGATATTTTGAAAATAAATATCAAATATTGAAAATAACAAACATCTTGATATGTTTTGAAAATAAATATCAAATAATATGAAAATAACAAAAATCTTGATATTTTGAAAATAATTATCGGATAGATATCATGATATATATCCAATGATATATATCAACGAACCCTGATTATTTCTTAAGACTTTATTCTGCATTTTAAATGAAATGGGTGAAAATTATTTTTGTTTAGTTTTTTGAATGTGTATGTATTTTACCTACAGATGTATTAGTTTCAATTTATTTACCAAGAATAGCACTATGCACTTCAACAAAAACAAAAAAAAATTGTTTTTGGCAAGATTGTACTTTGTGAATGGAATACTACCAAATTGTGTTGGCTTCTTTCTTTGGGACAGTTTACTTTTTTTATTTATTTAAATGATTTTAAAGGTATGTTGAAAATTTAATTCTTAAGCTTTATTCACTTTTCTAGGAAGTTCATTTGAAGATATGAAAGAAAAACTTTTGCCTCGTGTAGTCAAGCAGCCTTCTAATGAAGATGCTAATCCTTTGGAAAAAAAGAAAGAAAAAGAAAAGCAAGACAGAAGTATAATTTTTTGTATTAAATGTTTATATGCTTTTCAAAATAAAAATAAAATATGAAAATATTACAAAATTATAAGTAATTTTATTTTTATGATGTTAAACATTATTATGTTTAATTAGCTGGCTTCGCCCGCCAGCGGGCCCCTAATTTACATCGGTGCCTCAAATATTTTGAAAACTCCTTTTTTTTTATATAAAACATCGAAACAAACGACCCTCTGGCTCGCATCCACCTCGAGCCAAACGAACCTCCCCCGCTGCCTTCGGTACCGGATAATCCCTTAATTTGCACATTGAATAGTACAAACCTCTAACCGAACGTACCTCCGACCCTGGTCCCCGCTGCCTTATGCACCGTATACCGGTGGTGCTACGCACCGGATAATCCCTTAAATTGCACATCGAATACTATAAACCTCTAACTGAACGAACCGCCGGCTCGGGTCCCCGCTGCCTGCGGCACCGTATAGCAGTCGTGCTGCGCACGCGCTGCAGTATAAGTTGGTTCCACATTCCACCACCAGGTGGCGCAATCTGTTTATACGATCATAACTGAAAACGCTAAGGCTTTCGATGTCGAGTCGAATGAGCCATACCCCGTCGTCTTCGTGCCCATAGAACCGGAGATAGGAAAGCGCCCCCTGGTGGTGACAAAACGAACTGAAATCGATAAGCTCTATCGATGCCGAGTCGAATGAGCCAAACCGCGTCGTGATGTGACCCATAGAACCAGAGTTAGCGGCAAAATCCTTTAATTACACCTACCACCACCAGGGGGCGCAATCTGTTCTATGCGAACTAACCCAAATCTGTAAAGCTATTGAAATCCAGTCGAAAGAGCCAAACCCCGTCGTAATTGTGCCCATAGAACCAGATTTACGGAAGCGTCCCCTGGTGGTGGAACTGGAAACTAAAATATGTAAACGCTAATGATGTCGAGTCGAATGAGCCATACCGCTTCGCGATGGGACCCATATGACGGGAGATATTTTGAAAAGAAATAGCTAATTCCTTAGCTTCTTTTTCTTTTTTTTCCCTATACAAAAATCAGGATTTTGCTAAAATAAAAAATTATGGTCGGAATTCGAAAATTTTTTGAATCCCTGAAATGTTAGCCCAGATGCATATATTTCATATTCGAAAATCCGATATTATTAAAATATTTTATCACCTATAAAGACATTAATACTTTTCAAATGCTTTGTTTTATCAATTTATCTCTTGTCAGAAGCGTCGCGATGTCTCCTATTCTTCCACTGATATTATCAAAACACCTGCCAATCTCAGTATATCTTCCTCTTCGGTAAGAAATAAATTTATTTTCCATTTTCATTAATGAGTTTTAATTGATATCTTTAAAAATTACTGGTCGATTTTTACGAATTTTTTTTTGTTGAATTTGCAATTTTTTTATACACATGTGTGCAAATTTTCGTGAATGTAGAGTCATTATTTCCACTTGTTTCAAAAAGGAATGAAGCGATTTGATCTCGGATGTGTCAACCCGGCATTCTTTACAGCAACCTTTTTCCCGTCTGGGGTCAATGTTGGATGTCTGGTCAGTTTTTGTCCGAAATAGAGAAAAGTTACAGTCCAAATTTAAAAAAATTTGACTTTTTGGAACGACAAAAATCGGCCGCGTGTGTACCCTGATTTTCGGATCGATACCTCCGGTAGATTTTTTTTTATTCGATGATGCATTAAAAAGCGACAATTTGGATGTCTGCGATTATCAAAACGGAAATTTTCTTTTCGGGTTTCGATAAAACTGCTTCTTGTTTTGCTAATTTTGATGAGGTTTTTAATTAATAACGTTCTTAATTAGGGGCCGACTCCTTCGAAAACTATAACTCCGGAATGCCCGGATTTTTCTGAATTTTTTGACATAAAAAGTGCTTCCGTCCGGCATCTCCGACCCGACTTTTATCCGTTTACAGACAGACAGACGTTTACCAACATTAATAATAGTGACTGTTGTATTATGCTTTCTATGTCACTGCCCACTGTCAATAATTTGCTATTTTTTAAGGCTGCATATAAATAAAGTATGTGTGATTACAATGTGCAACCGGCAAGTGATTTATAGGAGAAAGTTATAGAATATGGGAAAATAGGGCTGCCAGACTTAATAATTTTTCTTTATAAGTTTTAAAATGTCTTTATTTTGTTTGTGATAACAAATCATTTTAGTGTCTATTTATTATATGCATACACATAAGAATAATATGGAATTTTTAGATTTCATCTAAGTAGAACATTTTCACAACTAAAGAAACCTGGCCAGAAGCTATTTACATTTGATATATTCCTTTTAATTCCCAATCTTGCTTCCATGTACGAATTAATTAAATTTCAGAATTCCTAAGGCTTTTTCATGGATTTCTTAGACGTCTTTAATGTGTTTTAGTTAGTAACTATTACCGTTTTGTTGTTCTGTCATGAAAATTGTACTTACTTTTATTCTTATACATTTTGAGAATTTCTCTTTTAACAGAGTTTCTAAACATTTATTGTGCTTATAAAGTTATTTTGAGTTATTTCAGACAATTAGTCCATTTTACATTAAGATCCATATTTCTAAACAATGATTGAAATATTTTAAACATTGTGGTTTAATTTCAGCTTGTCTTATGTTACTTGCTGCCAAACCTTCCAATTTTCCAAATCAAACACATTTTGAACCAGAAAATTTATTTAATAAACTGTCTTTCCATGTCATACTTATTTGATTTCATTTAGTAAATAAAATTTCTGGTTCAAAATATGTTTATTTCACTAGAAAAAAAACCTAAAGTTCTGCAGCTAAGACCAGAAATGGAAAATTTAAAAAAATCTTATCAGCTTTTTTTTTTTTTTTTTTTTTTACCAGTTAGCAAATTTTCTCAAAATGCAAAAATAATTCATTACAATGCACTTTCTTAGTAACATTTTTATAAAAAAGTTTAGCATAAAATTAAAAGATATACAGAGGAAAGTATATCTTTGAAATTTAACTTTGATATTTGACTGGAAAGCATTGCATGTACATGCCAAACCCATTAAACTAGAGTTTTTCCCTGGGGACTAACTTTTTCTTTTTAGTACTTGTCTCTTTTACTGAGCTAGGCCCAGGGAACAGCTTGAAAAGTCTTGTATCTGTAACATCGGTCTTGCCAGGCGTGAATCGGCAGGTCGCTGGCACATTAGCTGAACAGGTACCATCTCATTTTCAGGAAGTTTCAGGAAGTTCGGCTGTCTTTTGGGGGCAAGTGATAAAAGTCCACACAAAAAACGTAGTCCAAGTGTTAAATACCATGAAACTACACTAGATAACACTTTGCAAATCAGGAAATAAAATAATTTAATTGGTTAATTAGCTCCTGCATGATTCCCGGGATCATGATAACAAAATGAGCCCTGGAACCCACAAACCACGAACAACTGAAAGAATTGTCAATTTAGCATTTTTTATCTTAAGGAGGACTCAAAATTAATGTCTGCTCGTAATAAAAGTATTGTAATAAAATTTAAGTTACAGGGGCAGAATAGAAACAAAGACCGGACTTTAAAATTTAGACATACAATTTAGGGATTTTAAACTTTGAATTTTTATATTTTAATTTCTGATTTGGAATGGGTTTAACTAAATATTCTTTCATATCTATCCACATCCGTTCGCAATTAAAATTCTTTCATGTTATTTCACATTCATTTCATATATATACATAAAGTATGTATAAATATATAAATGTGTATATTTTGTGAAAGTAAAGGGGTTAGTTTATCCATGTGTTCCTCTTTCTGTAGTTGATTGAAATGTTTTATACTGTTTTTTTTTTATTAATATACTTAATTAAAGTAATTTATTTCTTCTTAAATAGTGATTAAAAAATGTGGAAATGAATTTTATAACTTTTCCTTTAATAACTGTTTTGTTCTCGTAAATGGACCAATTATCACTTTTATGTTTTTTCACAGATGCAAGTGTCTTTGATTATTTATGTGGAGAACTAAGAAGGGGTTACTTATTAGAAAATGATGAACAAAGATTTGCAGAGAGACGAGAAAAATTCTACATATTTCTTAGAATACCCAGAGAAATAGAAAAGGTACTTCTTTAGTTTAATTTGTCAAATTTCATGTTTTCACATTTCTTTTGCTACTAAGTTTTGTTAGTGTTTTCATGATTTACTCGAGTTCAATTCTATATATGTATATATATATATATATATATTTTACAGTTCATCATATATGGATTCTTCCAGTGTGTAGATGCCTTTTTATTTTTGTTTACTTTCCTGCCTCTAAGATCGGCATTGTCAATATGGTTGCTGGTTTCAAGAATTGTAAAGATTGTGCTCAAGTGAGTGATCCGATTTTGCCTATAGGAAATTGTATATCTTTCAGAATGTAATGAAAATTTAAAATTAGCTATTAATATTTTTCGATTCACCTGTTTATTTAATCAGAGCAGATTGGTGAATTTGAATTACAACATTTTTTAGAGTAACAATGCTTGCAATTCCTCTAAAATTCCTAATTTTTCTAAAATTTTACACCTTTCCTTAAAAAAATTAGAAAAATCCCAAACATATATAAACAGGGTTGTCTGGTTTTTTCCACTCTGGAAAAAACCGTCCCGGACAAAATATCATTTTGTCCACTTTTAATAAATTCTAAATTAAAAATGCAGAATTTAACAATAATAAAATTGGTTCTTTCCATTCAAGAAACAACTTTTATATCAAAATGTCACATATACATATTTATATACACAACAGTATGTGAAATATTTTGTGTGAAAATAAAAAACTAAGTTCAGTTCATCTAAAAGTTTTTTTATGCAAACATGTTTAAAATAAAATGTATATCAATATTAGGTCATAATGTATTAAATAGCAATTGTAAAACATAATACATTTGCAGTAAATTTTAACTTGTTTATCTGTCATATGGCAGTTCCATTGCAATTAATAATCAGTTTACAAAATTAAAAACAGAGATAAAAATTTTTTTAAATGTTTGACAGCCTTAAATCTTATTTAAAACAGAAGTCATATGATGCAATAACAAGTTAATGTTAATTAAGAAAACATGTTGAAATGAAACCTGTGCTTGTAATGACATTAATAATTTAATATATACAGAAAAACATTCAGTATATAGACATTTTACTATGGGGGGGGGGGGGATATCAATAAGAAGTAGAAAAATATAATTATAAAAATTTTCGTTTAGTTAAAATATCAAATGCAAAATAACCAGGAAATAATAAAGAAATTAACAGAAATGCATAAAATGCATACTATGAAATTTTGTTATTCAAGATACATACAGGTTGTAAAATATTTAATAGTCGTCAAATACTTTAGGATCAGGAGCAAGTTGTTTGTCTTTAGAATTTAACATTTTATAAGCCATTAAAAATTTTGTAGCAGTTTTTAATCTAAGCCTATTTCTAAATTTGTTTTGAATCATGTTGAATTGGAAAAAAAATCATGCAATGCTTGCTGATGAGGCTACGCAATAAAAAAGATGACATGCAAAATTTAGAATATTTTCTAACTCACTGTATCTTTTCAGTGATTCCCACCATTCTGCTGGTGATAGATTGTTTATGATTGCATCAGGAAATGGAGATGCCTTTAATGGAAAATTTAACAATCAATGGCAAAAATTTGTATCAGTGTCATTCACCCATTTCCATGCTATTTCTTCTTGATCATTAGTAAGTCCCTCACCCATGTATTTTGGATGCTAGAAAGGTAGCATAGGTAAGATAAAATGTGAGAGGGCGTGATACAGTCATCAAATCTTTTCTGTAAACATTTATTATAAGTTCTTCAAATTTCAAAAGTGTCAAGAATTCATTGGTTATTGCATCTGCAATAGTAGAGGAATATCTCTGTAGCACATCCAGTGAAATACTGATGGGTTTCAACAGACTGATTAGATGTTTCACTTCTTTATATAAAGCAATATTGTTAATTATATTCCTTATGTTTGTATCTACTTCTTCATGTCCATCAATAATTTTCAAGAAAACATCTTTGTTTTACACATACGTCTCCAAGCATTTAATGTGACTTCCATCAAGTTTCGTTAGGAAATTGAGGCATTACACCACCATAAGAATTTAGAAATCCTTTAGCTACATGATGACTGAAATTGTTAGACAGAACTAATAAATAATGTAGGAATATAATTCTATTACATAATAGCAATAATCCCCATGGCAGAATGTATGCAACGGGCGTCGCAGACTTTTTAGGGCACCTGCAGACTAAAAACATACAGCGATGCCGGTCTCTGAAAAGATGCAGCATTCCTTTAGAAAACAGCAGACACACAAAGTTCTATGCTTATTAATATAGGCATAGTTTTTAATCTGAAACAATATACTCAACTAACTTTTGAAAATTTGGGTTAACCAGAACCCAGTTTGCAAGAATCTACACTCAACCTGAAATCGACTCTAATCAAAAGCAGAGTAATCCGACCTGCAACAAGAATAATTATTGCCGAGAGGGGATTTTCTCCCCTCCCACCTCTGCTGTAACCTTTCAGAATATTTGCTGTGAATTTCAGAATTTTTTTTTTACTCAAAGGCTGATAAATGCTGATGCCTTAATTAATTAGCACTACAACTACAACAGCAGCAAGAATAGATTTATATGATATATTGCGTATTGCAGACTATTTTTTAAAACATTTATTAGCGTTACACTTGAAGATAGTTCTGCCACCAGGGCAATAATTTTATATGTCAAACATATGGAACATCAGCAAATTTTCATTTTGTCCAATTTCTTCCGGTGTCCCGGACTTTTTTACAAAAAAGTGGACAAAATAGCAACCCTGTGTATAAATGCTTTTTTGACAAAGTATGATCGTTACTGGCGGAATCTCACATTGTGGCAGATTTCCATTCTTTTAAAATTTCTTCATAAATTTCAGCCTCTACTACCCTCCCCCCCCCCCCCCACCCCCACCCCCAAAAAATAATAATAATAATAATTCACTTCTTTGTTTGCTCTCACAGTATACAAAGTTTAAAACCTTTCAAACTCTTTTATTTAAAAAAAAAAAACAAAAAAAAAAACTAAACTTTTATAATTCTGACTTTGTAGAAAGAATAGTTTTATCAATCATCTAAATTCCCTCTAAAATCTGCACTTTGTCCTCCCCAGTATGCAATTTTTTTTTAAAATATTGTTTCTGAAATAGTTTTTTTTTTTTCTGCTTTATTTATTATACTTTCCAGTAACAATAAATAATCAAATCACAACATACTGCAACAGTAAAGCAATAATGTTGTGCATCACCCAGTGCCTTGTTCCCTGTCCTGCCAAAATACTGCTTCCCCCTTTGTCTCTATCTGTATATAAAGTTTTTAATCTTTAAAGCTCTTTAATTTGTATATTTTTCTACCCTATTTGTTAATTTGTAATAATAATAAATCATTTGTCTGCTTCCCCTCTTTACATCTCCTGTACAAGTTTTCCCTTCAAATCTTTAAAACTCTTTAATTTTTAAAACATTTTCTTACCTTTTAATTAGGCAATAAAGATAGTCTAAATTCTCCTAAATGTTTACACCTCTCCCCCCTCATTTTTGTTTTTACCCCCACCAACGGAGAGTGGGATCGCAATGGGATCAGCAGTTATGTTAAAAAAACTGATGTTAAACACCAGTTGGGGCTGTTATTTAAAGTTGGCACCTTGCCAACTTTATGATTGTGCTAAAGATAAGTATTGTCTTATTAATTTTAGTCACTATTTTTTTTATTACTGTTGATCCCATTGAGATCCCACTCTAAAACTTTCAGAATTTAAAGTTTATAATATTACAAAAAAAATATATATTTTTTTTTTAAATTAAATTAAATTTACTTTTTTAACCAAGCATAGTCAACTCGTATATTAAATTAAACCTTATAAAATTACCTTTAAAATGAGGGGTCAAACAACTCTTTACTCCTTATAGAACTTGAGAAATTCAAAATTGAAAACATTTATGCAAGCCAAAAAATGATAATTTTTCAAATTTAAAAAAATTAGTTGTATGAAAATTTACTGAGATAAAAAAATTATGAAAGTATATTCTCATTTGTTTCATCAGGGAGAATGATTCCTGAAGGTTTCATTAAAATCTGAAATGGTTAGGTTGAATATTGAAAATTTTTGGTTGATTTGACGTGGAATGACCCAAATAATCATCTAAATCCTCTTCCACTGAAATTGTTGCTCTGCCCTCCCCCTTTGTCACTACACTAGTTAAAAAATTTTAAAACTTTACATTTTTTGTCTTATTTTTTACTTTGCCATAATAATAAATAAGTAATCAACTTATATCAGGCTGCAAAAGCAAAGGTGGATAATAGTAGATTAAAATTTAAAATGAATTAAAAGTTTTTCCTTCTTCTTTAAATATATATATATATATACAGCAAAAACCTCGATATCTCGAATCTCTGAGGAAGAGAAAAAAAATTCGAGATACAGAGGTTTCGAGTTATCAAGGTTTTGACAAAATTAAAAAATCTAAATCTCACAAACTGCTTTTTGCTGTAAAAAATATGATTCATCAAAAACTATACTTATCCTCAATCTACTAATAATTAACAAATTACTCTTAATAATTTCAAAGTTATGTTATACACATACCTCTTTTGACTAAATATAATAACCAGTTCTTCATTAAGAAATGCATTCAGTTGTTTCGGAAGAAAGTGTCCTTAATTAAAGTCTACCATCTCACAGAATCTTTTTGCAATTGCACAGTTTTCTCTGATGTAGCAGTTATAATATTTTCGTTTGATTCAAGAAATCTTTCAAGAAAATCAACCGCCTTCTCAACTTTTTTCATGGTAATTTTCTTGTGATTTTGTTGATCTTGTAGTTTTTGAATTTCTGCATTAATGCTCGAAACATCGTTCTGCACGTAAGCTCATTGTCTACATTCAAGAATTCTTCAAATGAAATGTCAGTGTGGCACACGTTTTGTATCGATTCCAACTGTTCTGGATTCAGTTCTCCTTCTGTTGCTTGCTTAATGGAATCTACCTCCTCTGTTTCACTGGAAGTTACATTTTCTAAAAAATCCTGCTTTGATGAAACAATTTCTTATTGTTGTTTCTGTAACATTTCTCCATGCATAGTCAGCCGTTCACATTAACTGTAAGATATTGATAGGTGTGCTAGAAAGTTTACCTTCACTGATGCTATCTAGAAATCTCACAATTTGCACTCAATAACCAACTTTGAAGCCACGGATTATCCCCTGGCCAAGTGGTTATAACTTTGGAGTCGTGTTTGGCGGCAAAAATTTAAGTGATATTTTTTAGCGTCAGAAAATTAGAGTGAGTTTTACAATTGTCTATGAAGAGGCGAATGTGTTTTTTACTTTTAGCCATTTTTTTATCAATTCCTATCAGCCAATCAGCAAAAATTGCATTTGTCAACCAAGCCTTTATATTTGACCTGTAGAGCATTGGAAATGACTTAATTTTAGCAAAGCATCTCAGCTTTTTAGATCGTCCTATCAACATTCAGTGTCCACATTTGCAGACATATACAAAATCCTATTTCCAGCTCAGTTTTTCCTTTAGAATCAACTAATTCTGGTTGCACTGTAATTTCAAAACTAAGGGGTAGATTTCTTAAATTTCTCGATTAACTTACTCGGGATCATTTATATACTAAAATTTATGACAAGTAATAATGTATATAAATCGAATACTTTGTGCGAATTTTAATTCATACAAAACCAATTACAACGTTGTAACGCACAAATATAAAAATTGAGACAAAAAACCACATACGGCCGTTTCAAGGATGCATCAATCCCCTTCCTCAGTGAAAAAAAAAATAAAAATTATTATTAATAAATTAATTGTTCAGAAGCTAAAATTATCCAAAAATGTAATTCAGTTATAGATCTCGACTTCCACGAAGCTTACCTTATTCACAAACCTAGTTCATCCTTGGTTAATGATATGACCAGCACCCCTTTTCTCTCGCACGTGTGGAGAGATCCTGCGCAGTGACTCATTTCTTCAGTTAATTCCGGTCAGCTACGTCACTTCTTTGGTATATATATAAACTCTTGCTTTAGCATTTTATTCAAGCCAGTACTCGGGGCTATAACCGAGGGGTTCTTTGAATCCTTTTTTTTTTTTTTTTTTTCACTGAGGAAGGGGATCGATGCATCCTTGAAATGGCCGTATGTGGTTTTTTGTCTCAATTTTTATATTTGTGCGTTACAACGTTGTAATTGGTTTTGTATGAAGTAATAATGTAGTTCTATTATTATTAATTTAGGTATTAAACACTTAATAATACGGGTTTTTCTATAATTGGGTTTAATTTATGAGTTTTAGAAAATTTATTTTCATTACACAATCATATCATAAATGATGTGATATTTAATAGAAAAAATATATAGGTTGAAATTATGAATACTCCTATTCCCTGGTTTTAAAAATTCAGCTAATTTTACTCAAAAACACGAAGCTAAAGCATGGAACCTGATTATAAAAGATTTTCAGTTTTTGTTAATACTGAATTTGAATCTTTAGTAATAGGAATAAGGGTATTCGTAATAGGTAATATTCATAAAGTATTCCCCCACACACATATATATCTAACAGTGTTTGCCAGCATCAAATTCACACCCCAAGCTTGATTATATTTGGCAGAATATCACCAAATTTAGCGATAAAAATAGGTCACCATAAATGAAGTCAAATTGTCAATAGCTGACCATTCAAATTCAATTTCTTAATTTCAATTCAAATTCAGTATTAACAAAAACTGAAAATCTTTTATAATCAAGTTCCATGCATTTTAGCTTCGTGTTTTTGAGTAAAATTAGCTGAATTTTTAAAACCAGGGAATAGGGAAGGTGTTCCTTCCTTTTCCTTCCAGTACTGGTCAGAACTTTTTATTTATTTATTTTTTCCTTGTGACATGAAATTTATTATCTTAAATATGTTCCCTCTCTCTCTTTCTATGTATTCATTCCAAGTAAAAATATAATTTCTTTAGTAATTTGTATCGTTTCTTTTGTAATAAATTTCATTTCCTTTCCCTCTAGTACCATCTTTGGAACACAATATTCCCATCGTCCGTTACAAGCAGCAGAAATATGTGATCTTCTCAAAGTTTTTATATTGGGTTGTGTAAGCTTTGTCATGACATATGTGGATACATCTATGTTTTACCATGTAGTTAAAAGCCAATCTGTAATTAAGTTGTATATAATGTTCAATATGTTGGAGGTATGTTTTGCTTAATTTAGTTTTTTTTTTTTTTTTTTTTAAGTAAATTGCTTATAATGATTTTCACTTTTTTCTTATTGCCTCTTTTTTAAACTGATATCTTATATTTAATTCTTATAAGGCAATTGATAATTTTTGCTTTTTTAATTAAAAAGATATCAAACTTGATAAAAAGTACTGAAATTATTACATTTACATTTTTAAGTTTTAAAAATGTGTACGAGTGCTTATTGGTCTGTATTTGTGTAATGTCATTATCAGCAATACTGCTATTGAAGCTCTGCTGCCATTTTTAACACTTTCCAACCTAGTTGAAAAGTGTTTATGACTTCGGTTTGTCTGCCATCTGTCCATGCTCTAACTCCCGTAAATATGCTCGGATTGCACTGCAATTTTTATATGTTACTAGCTGACCCGCCCGGCGTTGCCCGAGCCTTTGTAATAAAATTAAATCTCTTAAAAAACGGAACTCTGGCCACGGTCTACGATGACTTCGGAACCGTATACCCGGCATGCTCGTACGCTCTAGAAAATCTTTTATTTCCCCCTACCACCGCCAGGGGAGCATTCTGTTCTAAACAAACCTCTTTCCGAACGAACTTCGGAGACAGGTCCCCGCTGCCAACGTTACTGTATAGTAGGCGCACTACAAAATTGAGCTGGTTTCGAGAAGATTGGAACGTTATTAGCCCAGTTATTGCAATAAGGCACAGTTAGAGAAAATAACCTTGAGTGAGGTGCCGAGGGGAGGGGATGTTCGAGTGTCCTTCAGAAAATGACTAATTAGGAGGTCTACTATGCATGCATAAAAATTCGTTCGTTTTGTTAAGCTAGGAACTTAATTAAAAATTTGGCTTAAACTCTTATTTGTAAATAGTGGTAACCGCTACTCATAAATTTAATTTAATGTTATAATGGGTGACCATTAAGTTAAATATAATGTTTGGAATCACTTGCGTTGAAATCGGAAAGATAGTTGCTGATATATAGAAACAGGCATAGTTAGAGAAAAACCTTGAAGGAGGACGGGGGGGGGGGGGGGGGTTGTTCAAGTACCCTTCAGCAAATGACTAATTAAGAAGAGCACTATGCATCTTTCGAAATTCGTTCGTTTGCTTAAGCTAGGAACTTATTACAAATTTGGCTTACCCAGTTAAAATTTAGATTAATGTTATAAAGAGTGACAATTAAGTTAATTATAATGTTTGGAATCACTTGCGTTGAAATCGGAAAAATAGTTGCTGAGATATGGAAACGGAGCATAGTTAGAGAAAAAAAGAAAACGGAGCATAGTTAGAGAAAAAACCTTGAAGGAGGTCCCGAGGTGGAGGGGATGTTCAAGTGCCCTTCAGCAAATGACTAATTAGGAGGGCCACTATGCATCTTTCAAAATTCGTTCCTTTGCTTAAGCTTTGAACTTAATTACAAATTTGGCTTAAACTATTATTCGTAAATAGTGGTAACCGCTACTCATATAAATTTAGTTTAATGTTATAAAGAGTGACAATTAAGTTAATTATATTGTTTGAAATCACTTGCATTGAAAGCGGAAAGATAGTTGCTGAGATATGGAAACGGAGTAGAGTTAGAGAAAAAACCTTGAAGGACGGGCCGTGGGGGGGGGGGGTTTGTTCAAGTGGCCTTCAGCAAATAACTAATTAGGAGGATCACAATACATCTTTAAAGATTGATTCATTTGGTTAAGCTAGGAACTTAATTTGAAATTTGGCTTAGACTATTATTCGGAAATTCTGGTAACTGCTTTCTAGAAATACATCTTGAAGCTTAAATGTAATTAGACCCTTGCCGCTCTTCATTCCTACAAATATAAAAAAGAATCTGTTAAATAAAGTTTTCTGTATTAACAATCTCCATCATAATAATAAATGTCATGTTTAAAAAAAAAAAAAAACTTAAACTCGACTAATTGTCATGAAGAAAAATGTGCCTGGAAAATAATTCAATCAGGGGTACGTATCTGTAATTTGTCATGTGCAGGTGGCGCGACATTCGCATGGCTCTTCGCTGATAACTTTAATCCATATTGACACTATTTAATTAGAAATCCTTATTTATACATTGCTACTCTGGTTTATTTAATTACTTCTGTGAAGAATCGATGCAACCAACCAGTGAACCAACCAACCCAAGAGAAAAAAATCGTATTTTTGATCAGTTTTTTGCATAAATTAAAAAGAATTACCAACCGAATTTTTCAAAACTCACATAGTCAGATACAGAATATTTTTTTACATATGCTCAGAAATTTTCAAATTGATATCTCAATTAGTTTTCTTAAAATTTGCTAATTTGTAAAATAATTTCGAATTTGTTCATTTCCGGTTTCAAATCCAATGTGCCGGTTCATTTCTTTCGCCATTTTGATTTAAAAGATGACATTTTAGAAGCGATGGTTAATGAGAATCTAATTAATATCTAGGTTAATTATCAAAATATTAAAATTCTGAGGCTCAGGTGGACTATCCACACCTAAATTTCCAGACTTCTCGGTGGGCTAGATTTTCTTAGCCATCGCCAACAGACAGACACACACACACAGAGCGAAACTTTCTTTTATTAGTATAGATTGTCGATATCTATAGCATGTTCCCTATTTCAACTGAAGTGTGTAACACTTATAGTTTTGTTACAGGGACACTCAAAAGAATTCCGTTACATTACGGTCTATGGGGAAAAATCATTTGCGGTTTATTTTAATGATGTTATGCAATTGCAAATACATTGTAATTGATATATATGAGTAAGGTGCATTGCAAGAAGCTTAATATGGAATAGAGTGTGCATAGCACTTATAGTTACTTTACAGGGACAGTCAAAAGAATTCCGTTACATTACGTGTATGGAGAAAAATCCTTTGCGGTTTAATTAAATAATGTCTCACTATTTTAAACGCATTGAAATTTATATATATCACTAAGGTATATTACAAGAGGTTTACTACAGAATATTGTGTGTATATCAGTTATCATTCATTTACAGGGACACACAAAAGAATTCTCTACTGTCTGTTAACAATAATTCCTGGAAGTGCGTTTTAATTTACTGAACGCGATTTTAAATTTAACTCACTTTTTGTCTATTACTTGATGTGTATAAATGCTATATTTCATATACAGGGCAGTACAAAAGTTCGCGAACACATTTCCGTTTGTTGACAGAAACTCCAGAAGGAGAATTTTAAACTGTGCTACGCGTTTCCTAACTAAACTAAAATTTAGCATCCTATGCAGTATATATACAAATCTATAGATCCTATACAAGGCTGAATAAAAGTATTCAGATATTTTTCCGAATATTGTATTTGTTGGAAATTCCTGAAATTTCGTTTTAAAATATGTTATGCGTTTTCCAAACTGTTTACTTAGATGTTGTCTTTCAGCTTATTAAACAGTAATGATTTGTAAAATTATTTTGGAAGCGTTGGAAAGTGTTACATAATCTATGCTTGACGCATGATTTTTCGTTCCTGTTACTGATGATGATAGCTGATTATGCTACTGAAATTGAAATCAGTATTCCACTCATTCATATTATTTTTATTGCTTACAAACATTGTTCATATTGTTAATTAATCAATGCTATATATATATATATATATATATATATGTATATATATATATATATATATATATATATTCAAACACCTTTTATTGATGTAAATTTTCAAATGTGAGCAAAATGTATTCCATTTTTTAACCCTTTAAGCCCAAATCCATACGAACGTGCAGGTTAAACAATTAACTAACATTTTAACTTCCTGGTTAGTCGTAATAAAAGCCGAATCAAACGATCATGCTGGTAAATAAAAACTATATAGTATGAATTTTTGTCAACAGATGCTGGTTGTAGACCAATTTCGAGTTAGTCTTCAACAATTCAACTTATAATGGTTTACAAGTATAAGCGAAACAGCTCGACAAAATATGTCGTAATTGCATAATTATCAATTTATTTTTAATTGCTTAGATACAAATTGTAAGTTTAATGTTTAAATAAGTGGAATATAAGAAAAAATATAAATTATATACGAACTTTTTTTTGTTATTAAGAAGTGATATTGCTTTACCGGCGCGGTTGTGCTATGTCGACATTAACGCTTATTAAGTTCATTGCCATAAAGATAAGTTTTTTCTCCATGTAAGTTTTGTTTTTTGTTTTAACATTGTTGAATACAGACAAAATGATTAAGAAAAACGTGAACGCTGTTACAAACAAAAGTTGGAAAAGGGGGGTATTAAATATAATTTGAATAATAATCTGAAGTGGAATTTTTAAAATCGCTGAAATATGTGTTAACCAACTTTTAGTACATTTGTTATCTTGAACTTCGCTCTTTTAACAAAAACTGTTGTTGAGATATGGTGAAAAGGCAAAATGACCTAAAACTTTAGACCTCCCATTTAACCCCCTTAGAGGTTGAATTTCTAAAATTGCTGAAATACGTGTTTAATTATTTTTTTAGTAGATTTGTTATCTTGAAGCTCACGCTCTTACCTAAAACTGCTGATGAGACATGGTGAAAATGTGAAATCACATAAATTTTCAACCCCCCATTTAACCCACTTAGTGGTTGAATTTCTATCCAAATTTCAGGCTCCTACTTAAAACTCCTGCTGAGATATGCCAAAAAGACGAAATTATCTAAAACTTTCAACACCCCCCCCCCCCCCCCCCCCAATTTGACCTTAAGCTGTGAATTTTCCAAAATCCTTTCTTAGTACGCGCCTACATTGTGTAAAGAACATGTCTTCTAAATTTCATTGTTCTACGACAAACGGTTGAGGCTCGGCGTTGATTATGAGAAAATCAAGCTACTCCTTTATAAGTATAGATAGATATTTAAATTTAGAAATTTGTTGAAGAAGAATTTAGAAAGTGTAAAAAGAATGAAATTACATATTGGCCTGTGATCTAAATACAATTTATAGTGGAAGTACAAAGGAAGAAAAACATTGTGAATATTAATAAATATATCTTAATGAAATCATGGTGAAATAATAAACAAGAATACATGACATACCTGAAATAGATACAGCTACCTGTAATACATATAACTAGAAATTGTGCTCAAACTATCATTGCAAATTATTTAAATCTTTTTGATTTCTAAAAACTATTTATGTTTAATATGAATTCAAAGCAGAATCCTTAATCTCATTGTTTTGTCAAACTGTATAATTAAATATGAACAATGTTTTATAATTTCTTCTATATATACACTATTTAATTATTCTTCTAATTAATTTTTATTTTCCAAATAAACTATATGGATTTTAAAGGCATATAAAGTATCATTATTATTATGTATATCAACATGTATTTATAAACACTAGTAAGAAAAACACATTTTATATGAAATTATTATCTTTATTACAGAATAAACATATGAATAATATGGTTAAGGATTCTTTGCAGATTCACTTTTATGGTATTGATTATTATATTTTAAATAAGCTTTAGTAATGGTTTTATTACAATATATAAATTTAAAATATTTTCTCAAGCCGTACTAACATCAACTGAAATGGCTATGTTGTTACATAAAAAAAAAACTTTTTTCACTAGTTTCAAATAACGTTACAAAGAAACCATTAATGAAGTTAAAAAACAGAAGTGATATACAATAACCTCCAGAAATACAGATTTTTTAAAATTGATGACATCGTAAAAAGTTTGAGCAAATCTCTAGTAGCGAAACTTCAATTCCATAGGAAGAAGTCCTCATAAATGTTCTTGTATATGCATACGAACCCATCATTGAATCACTGGCAAGGTACCTACACACAGTATTCTGTGCAGGCCAACTTCATCATCTCAGGCATTCACCCGATGATTATTATTGCTCACTTTATTCAGCTGTACTCCAGAATAACATGAAGTCAAATTAACGGCAACCGTCATTGATATAATACCTCCAGCATGCATCAGTAAGAAAATCACGAAGGGCAGCTGATGAAAAGACTGATTCCAATTTAGATCGCCCTTCGTCATAAAAATCTCCTAAACCCATTCCTCTGAGTTCTAAAAAAAAAAAAAATTAATTAAAAAACGGGAAGCATATCAATGGCAAAATATAAAATTTAAGCCTGTACCTCATCCTGGACTTTTGGATTTCACTAAATTGAGGGTATTATTCTTATTCATATTCTTCTTATCATTGTTTTCAATAAAAGTGCAATGTATATTTATGCCTATTGAAGAAAAAGACGTGTTTCAAAGATTTTCACTGTAAATAAATATTCAATAAAATTGTAATAAATTGTTAATTTACATATTTGCTTCAACTTCAGTTATTTAGGGCATTATTTTTTGCAATTAACTTTAACTGAGAAAAAGCCTAACCTGCATGATCGGATCGTGCGTATGACCCCCACACTTCAGGGAGGTTGGTAGATTTTTTTAATAAATTTTTCAGTGACATTGTGGTCAATGTCTAGCTAAGAGCTAAAAAGGAGTAAAATTTAAATGCAAAAAAATTTCCGGTCTTTTAAAGGGTTAATGATAATTCAGCTAGGGGAGGGGGGGGGACAATTTGTATCAAAATATGCATAGCATATTTTCATTAGGCATTGCATTATTATGATTTGTACAATTTTATTTGAATATATTCATTCAGATATTTAAAAAGACATTATTTTGTAAAATTGAGAGAGTAAAATAACCATATTTCCTACATATTTTTACTACTGCTATTTTTAAATCAAAGTTACTTGTATGCTTTCGAAGACTTAACTAATTCTGGTTATATTGCAGAGATTAACTGTCAGATATAGCAAATTATTACTTTATGTGTCTATATGTATGTGCTAACATTGATCATCAGTATCAAATTCCAATAATTCATGCTAAAATGTTAACCTTATTGGGTCTGGCATCTTTTAATAATAAGATATGTCTTTACATTTTCTACTGTCACTTCATTTATGTTTTTGTATCTATAATAAAACAAAAGAAAAGTTTACTCAAAGCTCTATATACCATTGCTGAGACTTTTATTTCAAAGACATGTTTCATTCTTTAAATTTAAAAATAGAAGTTACTTGTCTGAAACAATAATTTGTGATTAAAAAAAATACAAACAAGTTATGTCTTTTTAATACTATTGTAATAAAACATCTTTCTAAATGCTTTCAAAAATTCTTGTAGCTTATTGTCATATTAATAGTACACAAACTATCTATATTCATTAGATCTCTGAGTAAGTGACATATTGTTCAATTTCAGCAAATTTTAATTTTTGTCATATGGATATAAACTTTTAATTTTTTTAATCTAAAAGTAATTTTTCACACACACACCCTCCCAAAAAAAAAAAGGTGAGGGGGGGGGAGCATTTAAAATATTTTAACTTATTTCAGATGATTTTTTCTTTTTTCAGAATTGGCAGCATTAAGACTTGATAATTAAAATATGTTTATTCTTACTACATTTCTTTCTAAACAAACTTTAAAAAGCCCCACTCAGCCTAGTGGTTAGTGTTAAGATATGTTGAGGTTTAGGTATGTAAATAATTAATAACTTTGAAAATCTGTTTTAGGCATTAATATATTTTCAAGTTATTAATATTAATTACTTAATTTAAATGTAAGAGCAATCATTATTAATAAATATCCCAACTTCAACAAATCAAAACAGACCTTTGTAGTATAGTGGCTTAGAAATATTAACTTTACATTGTGGTATTAATTTATTAACTATAAATATATTCAAGTTCATTTTCAATTCAAGTTTTTGTGAAAGGTCAGATGAAAAATCCATAAAGCAACTCTGTAAAAAAGACTATTTTCTACTTAAGGTTTAGTACATTCAAAACTTAGAAACAAACTGGAGTATGCAATTACAATACCAAAAGAAAAATATATATGTGTTACTGTAATTAGTATTATTGCCGTTGTTGACATGGTGTATCTTCCTACTACAGAAAATATGCAAGCACCAAATCTTACAATAACTTTATATATTTTATTGATCATATTGAATTCAAGATTTAAAGATTCTTTATTATGTAGTAAAATATATTTTTGTTGTATCTTGTATTATACCTTTTCGTCTCTTTTTTTCTTTCCTAATAAACTGTCATATGAATCTTTAGAAAAGAGGTTAATTTTTGCTGTTTCATATATTTAGCTATATGTAATGCTGATCAATCTTTCCCAACATATGCTTAGAATATAGTTAAATAAAGAATTTAATATTTAATAGAATAAGTAAATATATATAAATAAAATTTAATATTAATAAGTATAATTTATTGCAGGTTGCTGACAAATTATTTTCATCTTTTGGGCAAGATATCTTAGATGCTTTATATTGGACTGCTACTGAACCTAGAGGACGAAAAAGAGAGCATTTAGGATTAATACCACACTTGGGTATAAGTGTTGTTTATGTCTGTATCCTCTTTCTAAGTTATAATTTTTGGAAATGATTTTGCTTTCATTTCATGTTCTTTTTTCAAAATTATAAATTATAAGATAGTAAGTATCTATTACTTCTAACTTGATAAGAACATTTGAGGCCCATTGCTTTTATTTATTTTTCACTTTTATATTGGGCCCAAATTATTTTGAAAAATTTTCATAGCTTTTTTTTTTTAATATATCTTCATATTTTAATAAAAACTTATGTTCTCAAGAGCAGGGTCTCCAGATACAATTTGATTTTTTAAGACATTTTCGAGTTTTTTTTAAATAATACACATAGACAAAAATGGTTTTTGGCATTAAGTGTGTAACTATTGTCATATAAAAATGTTCGTATTTCAATTGATCTAAACTCTTCAAAAGTTCACTATGCACAGCATTCGTGCTAAAACTCTGTACATGATTGTGTTCTTAATATCACATTAAAAAAAAAAAAAAAAAAAAAAAAAATCAAATTCTCCCGGATTTTGAATATATATTAAATTAGTTCAGTACCTCAAATTAATAAGTTAAATCAAAATTTCACAAAATGGCGACTATTTGAAATTTGAAACCAATTTTTACTGCTAATTTTTCATTTTTTAAACTGTTTAAAAAATTAAAATGTTAAAAAGTTTAATTTTTTGAAGATATGGCCTTCAATTAAAAGACTAGTTTAATTTTAAAAACAAAATGTCAATAATTTGAACAGTTTAAGTATGCTGATTTAAAAAAAAAAAAAAAAAAAAAAATTGTTTCAAGAAAATGCATAAAGTAATCATTTTTCCAAATCGCAGAAATAGGGATCTGCAGTACATGCTTAGTATTTCAAATGGTGGTGTATGCTTGTAATTGAGTCTTGCTCTTGCTCTTTGTCTTTGAGAAACTGTAATTTACATCTTCCCAAAAAAATCCTCCAATTGCAATATTTCTTTTTGATGGGATACAATGAATAGACCCAGACAATCTAGGCATATATATACAACATATTTTAAATTCAAAAACATATTTTTAATTATGAAAATTATTAATAAGTTTATATTTAAAAGAATCTCTATATAATAAAACACAGTGTAACCATGCCGGTTCCGACCACTCTGGTTTGTGAATCGACCATAGCTAAACTCCATGTTAGGCGTAATGAAAAACATATGACAGCTAAATGATAATTTGTTCAACTTGAAATCATGTCTGTTCAACATATTTTAGTATAAAACATGTATATCATATCCAGTTATAATGTTTTAAGTTTTAAATTAACAGTACCAGATTAAACATCGGATTACCAGATGTAAACAAACAAATACTGTTGCCATTCAGAAACACAAATTCCAAATCTAGAAAAAAGTGAATGACTCTTTGAATGTTTCATTAAAATATCCGATTATGCTCTTAAAATATTTGTAAAAGCATATTAGTCTTTAAATATTTTAAAGGATTTTTTTAATTTATTTCTGTAAGCATTTTTTTCCTGTAAGCCCTTTTTTCAGAAATAGCAGTGATAGCTTTCATAGAGGGGCTTTGCGATGATCCTCCAATATTTTACATTCTGTTCCTTATGCTGTTCTGGCGCCATCTATTGGCAATAAATTTAAACGAAGGAACTTTCTATTGAAAGAAATATTTTATATAAAATATTAATAAAGTTGTAAAATAATATAAAATGTATATAAGCATATTTTTAAAATTAGAAAAATTCAGGATATATTGATTTATTTTAAGACTAACTTTTAAAAGCTTCTGCTTAATATTACTTCTTTCTTAAAATTTTTATTTGATTACATCAACTTTTAAGAGCCTAGCTTATATCCAATTAAATTCGGAAATTTTGGTTGCATTGTAAAATGAATATTTCTTATGAAAATGAGAGAATATTTCTTATGAGCATATTTTCATATAAAACATGTATATCAACATTTCTGTAAACAATTTGTTCTGTAAACATTTTTTTTTCCTTCTGAAATAGTGGTGACAGATTTCATAGGAAGGCTTTGCATATTGTTTTGACACAGTCTATGGACGATTAATATAAATGAAGAACCTTTCTGTTGGAAAAAAAATATCTTATTAAAATGTATATAGGCATATTTTTAAAATAAGAAAAATTCAGGACGTATTGATTTATTTAAAGATCAACTTTTAAAAGCTTCAGTTTAATATAATTTCTTTCTTAAAATTTTAATTTGGTTAAATCAAATATTAATCGCCTAGCTTATATCCAATTAAATTCTGAAATTTTGCTTGCATTGTAAAATTAATATTTCTTATGAAACACAATTAAAATATAAGGAATATATAGTACCGCATATCACATATGTATGTTAATTGTCATGCAGATCAAATTTTGATTTTTATCATATAGTAATATTTAAAGCTAACTTTGTAGTGAAAAAAAAAATTGTAATTTAATAAGAGAATGTGAAAAGATATTTTTCAGCCATACTCATGCATTTAATAATTTCAATTTACTTATGAAATAAAATAGGATGATTTTTAATGATCAAAATCTATTATAGATTTTTCAGGCATATTTTTAAAATAAGACAAAATCAGACTTTAATTTGAGATATACTTTTAAAAGTTTAAGTTATATAATCTACTTTCATCATTTTATTTATTTTAACTATTTCTTCATTACTGGAAAACTTTGTTTTCTCTGTCATTTTAAATGGGTTGTTGTCCTTCTGTAAATTAAGAAGCTAATATACATAAACATGCAATTTTCTGTCTCTTTTTATGTCTTTCTGCTATATATTTCTTTCATCATTACTGGAAAACTTTGTTCTTCTAGAAATATTAAAATTCAACTCTATTATACTATTTACTTAGACAATTTAAAACGAACAAAATTTTAATGTTTTGTGCAATCGTTAAACCATTTCAGAATTTGCCTTTAATTTTTCTTATGTAACCAAACAATGAGCTGTGAGTCAAGCTCTTTAGAAACTCTTTAATAATTTTTTTTTCCAAAAACTTTTGCACAGGGATTATTTTTTTTAATATTTTTGAATGTTTTGTCAAATTGTTGAACTATTTCAGAAATTGAATATCGAGTTAAAAAAAAATCCTCATCATTTGTATTTGTAGAAAGCATTTGGCATTCTTAAAATGTACTTTTCTACAGTACAAACCTTTCAATAACAATATCTTCATGCTGATTGTTTGTATGAGGTCTTATGAAAATGAAACTCAGATCAACATTCCATCAATTTTGATGGGGGGGGGGGGTTATATACTAGTATCAAATATAACTCAGATTAATTTTTACATATAAAGAATCGCTGTCATTGAAAACATGGCTATGTGCTTTTACAGCTTATTTTGTACATTAGTTTCTGAGATATACAGAAATTTTACTTTGTGACAGTTTAGGAATTAACCTGTAAGACATTTTTTTTATATATAACTCTATGAAGATTTACGAAAAAATTGCGTAAACTATCTTTATCTGGGGTGATTTCATTGAAGGAGCTCAAAAAGTTTCTAAAATGGGTATTTGTTACTATTTGAAAAAGGAAAGTTGGTACAATTTTTAGTATGCAAATGACCACTAATTCAAAAATTGCCTTCATTTTCTGAAAGAAGACGAAATTCTGAATCTAATGGCATATTGTTGTGGTTTTATTGTAAACGATTTGCAAATAAAGGTAGGTGTGTCTTTTTTTCTTTTTACAGACTGTACATAAATATTTTGCAAAATAATTAAACAAAGTTTTTAAAGAATCAGAAGCATTCTTTAAATTTTTATATATTATAATCTATATATTTAAAAGCAATCATATTTTTCTAAAACATTTCATAAAATCTGTATGTTGATGCCATTATTTAGCTAAATGCAGCAAATCCGGATGGCATTCTTCCTAGTACTTACAACCTTTTACCAAATATCCACAGTAGAATCGCCCGAAACCCTGTGTTTGACCTGCCAAGATATCAGAGCCTAACAGTATCATAAATCTTTTCTAAATGTAGAATAAAGTTGGTTTTTTTCCCTGAAAATTGAAAAATCTCGCACAATGCAAAGGCAACACATATTGTTACTCAGCTAGTAATTGTGTTTTTCCTTAACTTTTGATCAGTTTGTCATTCAATAATTGTTCTAAGTCAAGCTACTACTCTCAATGTTGCTATCAACTCTCAAAACAAAGCGTTATTAACAATTATGTTATCCAATAATGTAAGTATACATTTATTTTATTTTATTTTTTATTTATTTGTTAATTTGCTTATTTATGTAATCTTTGGTATCTTTTCAGTTTGTTGAACTTAAAAGCATGGTCTTTAAAAAATTTGAAAAAAATAATTTATTTCAAATGTCCTGCAGTGATGTTCGAGAAAGGTTCCACTACTTAATTCTTCTCTTCATTGTAATAATTCAAACAATGAAGGAGTATAATTGGAGTTATGGTACGTTTTTTATTTTTTTAAATATTTTAATAGCTTAATTTTAATCTGGTATGTTTTTTTTTTTTTACAATCAGTTTTATGAATTTCAAATTATATCCTTTTTATCATTTTGTATGTAAGCAAAGTTCTCCTAGTGTCACTTAATTTTAATTTTATTTTGAAAGACTAGTGTGAAATTCTGTAATGTTTTAGACATTTTTATTTTGTTGGAAATATATATTCTTCTTCTGTTTAAATTTTGACTGAATGACAAAACAAATTACTAACTATTCAAAGCATCTTATTGGGTTCTTTTTCGTTATACCAACACCATGCCAAAACATATGCTAATGTGCCATTTATTTCAACCCTGACTGTGCAAAGGATTTTTATTGTGTGTCAAACTTTCTGGCTTGCTATTTATTGAACGTGAATCATTTTTTTTTATTATTGTAACCATGCAAAATATGCACAAGCAATTTTTTTTTCAATATTTATACAATTTATTTAATATAAAGAAGCCATTTATCTATTTTTATATACAAACAGAAGTAATTCATAAAAAAAAATAATAATCATATATGTATCTCTCTATGTTTAAAAAAAAAAAAAAAAAAGTAACTGTGCCACAGCTGCTGTGAATGAATTTTTGTGCCTTGGGGTCTTTCTGGGCTAATATTCTGAAAACTATAGTATATAAAAATATATAAATTGGTAGTTTTATAGAGAAATGTTTGATTAAAATGCTGAAGCAGACAGTTTTTAAACTGAAGAATTATTTTAAGAGATATTTAATATTAAAGTCGGTCAAAATAGCACTCCTAAAAAAGTTTTATAGGAACAAAAACTGTGCATAGAAATTTAATAATATTTTGAAAGGATATACTTGATAAGCTTGCGGTGTGCAGAATGCAATTATTTTTTTGACTAATTTTTGAGGGGTTTTTTAATTTTTAATTCAAAATTTATTGTTTTAATTGAGAATTATTTCATATTTAGAAAGTCCATCATTTAAATTGTTGCCAATTCCCTTTCAATTAAAAAATGCATTCACATGTGACTATTAAAAACAGAAATAAAACTTTAAAATAATAATTAAATGATTACGTGTTAAAAGCAATAAATGAAGAAAATTACGTCATAAAAAATTTAATTACGCATGAATATTAAAAAGAGAAATAAAACGTAAAAAACAGAATTCTTTCACAAATGTGAAAAAATTGCCGTGGAATGTGTAAAAACATTAAAAAACGGATTGGAAATCTCATTAAACATCACTAAATTTCAAAAATCTACAAGACAAAATTTACTGTCATAAAATCGTCGCAAAACACACACACACACACACAAAAAAAAAACTCAAATTGCATAAAAAAATTAGCCAAAAGTCAAAAATTGCTGCACGAATTCCGAATAAATTTTATTGAAAGGAAGACAAAATTTATTAAACTGGTGGCTATTGAAACCGGATTCTTTTTCATAATGTCAAAAAATCATCCCAAAACGCGAAAAAATCTAAAACTCATATAAACTGTGCAAAATTTAAAAATTGCTGCACGAATTCCGAATAATTTTTATTAAAAAGAGGCAACATTTACTGTATTGGGCTAAAAAAAATTGAAGCCAGATGTGGAGAAAAAAAAAAGAAAAAAGCTAAAAATTGCTAAAAATTCAAATCAAAAAACATAATTGCAGAAGAACAAAAATATAAAAGTTTGCAAGTGAATTTTTTTACGAATGTCAAAAAATTAGCACAAGTCACAAAAAAAAAAAAAAAAAAAAAAAACCTGTAATTTTCATAAAAAATTCAGGAAAAATTTAAAAATCACTATACAAATTTTGAATAAACTATTGAAAAAAAGAAAAAAAATTACAACTGGGCTAAAAATTCTTAAACTGAATTCCTTTTATTAATGTGAAAAAAATCACCATGAAACATGAAAAAAAAAGGGGGGGGGGGGGGGTACAAATTGCCTGAAAAATTAAATTTTAAAAAAAATCTTAATCAAAACATTTAAAAACTAACTTTAGACATGCAGGTACTTTCCTGCCAAATCTTGTAGCTCTATGCGCAACAGTCTCTTCATCACACAGATAAACTTCTATATTATAGATATAGTTTTGTTTTCAGTTTTGATGGAGAAGTATTATCTCAGCTATTAAAGGAAATCATAATTAAAATTTCTTCTTTTTTTTATAATGTTTTCTTTAATATATATTTTTATCAGAAGAAAATATTGGAATCATGAAAATAATTTCTTTTTTTTTTTTTTTTTTTTTTTTTGTTTAAGGATTTACACATTTTAGGTTGACCTGAATACAATTTGATTATTTTTTTTAAATCTCTCTCTGTATGTGATACATATTTTGTAGCCATTCTATATCAAAATCTGAAGCAAGGAATTTCATCAAATGGCTGATTATGTTTTGGCATATATGGCCCAACAGGTGGCACTGTTATGCTGCATTTTTAGATAGATTTTGTTAGAAATACTACCTATTACATTCTGCCCTGAGTTGGAATTTCTGAAAATTTTTTGCAGATCTACACTGATCATGACTCCTAGAACCCAAAACCACCCCCTCCAGTTCAAAAATTTATCTATCTATCTATATCATTTTTTTATGGACACGATTGCTTCAATAATTCTGCGCAAATCTTTTCCAAACTGATACATAAATCTCGGTTAAGTTCATTAATGGGCAAAATCAAACCAGGGGGAGTGGAAGGGGGGGGGGGGCTTTGTAAAAACAGAAAAAAACAATAACTTTTTAATTATGATACATATCAAATCCGTTTAAAGTTATTATTACTTCTAGGAAAAGGGCCAAAAATTTATGTATGACAAATTTTTGATTTCATTAAAAATGCCTTCAAGGGGATGTGGGGGGGGGGGGAAATAGGAGCTTAAGAAGAAAAAAATTCATAACTTCATCAATTCACAAGATATCAAATCCGCTTAAATTTATTATAAATCTCTTTAATATTATCTACAACTTTTATACTGACAAGTTTTTTTATAGGACCAACTCTTATAGCAAAAAAAAAAAAAAAAAAAAAAAAAAAAAAAAAAAAAAATCCCTGCTGGCTCCGCATACAGGCACAGGTATATTTCGAAGTGGGCAGTCCCAACTGCTGCATCATGGCAAAAAGGTCTTCTGCAATTCCCAAGAAACAGGCATCCCACGGTCTGCGTCTTCGAAATTTACGTGTGCCTGTAGGCCGAGCCATCAGGAATTTTTTTACTTTTTACATGAGGTATTTTAATAAGACAATCTGAGTAAAATTTCATCAAACTTCACATTAAGTTAACTCTTAACATAAATCGATGCTGATTAGATTTTGGTGTATTTCACCCAACAGGTGGTGCTACTGGGTCGCATTTTTAACTATTTCCATGGTAGCCAGATCTCGGCATATTTGGGATAGAATTTCACCAAATTTAATATGTACGATGATTACGAATATTGGTTTTGACCACTACCAAGCCTTAACCTAGGAGGAGTTGCCATACTATGCTTTTTCGAATGAACATTATAGCATCTCAGTTTCTATTGTATAGAAAGCAACTGAATTTTATGTTTGAGTTAATAATTAACAATATATATTTATGTTAATCTAATTTTAAATTTTATTAGTTAACAGAAGGCGCTGTTATGCTGTGCTTTTTTTATTCACTGATTACTGTTACTACAAGTTAAATTCCAAGAAAAGCACTGTTTTTTTGTAATTGTTAATGTATAATACTGCTAACAATTGATTCATTTAATATTTTCTTAGATCCATTAATTTTTACTATTTATATTTTATTCCAAATCATTTTTTGCTGTTCTAAATATAACCCATCTTGGCGTAGGATATTTGAGTGTGTTAAATAAAGCTATGTATATTGTTTAGTGACAAGATAATCAATTAACATATTTTCTGAAGTAAATTAAAAAAAATTTGCATATTTAGGGAAACGTGGTGCTGTATTTTTAGAGATGTGGTCCCTTTTCAGTCACCTTTTTAAATGTAACTGGTCCCCCAAAGTTCCCTTTTTTTTAGTATAAATGATCCCCAAAGTCCCCTTTTTAAATAAAAATGTTCCCCTTTCCCCCTTTTTGAGGACTAAAATGTGTTGGGAGCCCTGCATTATGGTCCTTATTAATTTATAGATCTTACTACTCATTAAAGACCAATAAAAATTTGCCATTTTTTACTATTTTTGCCCTGGTTTTTGCCACTGTCCTGGCAGAAATACCAACCCTGTTTTCGTTTAATTGTAATTCAATCTTCCGTAATTGTTATAGAGTTGATCAAATTAGTTTGTTTAGAGTTAAAATGGAGGTTGGTGAGTGTAGCTCGTAGAGGGCAGAGCCCCCTAGCAATATATAAAATGCTTATATATATATAAAATAAGAGATGTCTGTCTGTCTGCCTGCCTGCCCGCCCGCCTGACGAAAGCACCGTAATTATAACACCTGGGCCTCTGAAATTTTTGTCATGTGTAGATGCTGTCACTGGAAAGTGCACCTTGCAGCCGAATTTTTAAATTTCAATTTAGATTTTTATTATTATTATTAAAACGTGCATATGGAATTTTGGGTTCAAAGCTATTTCATGCTCTCTGCCAACCTGCGGCAACGAAACAGCCAGACAATGAGAGATCCAGTGAAGCAACGGCAGTTCATAGCTAGCTTGGGCAGTAAACCAAAGCCACAAACTTTACTGTTTTGTTTATGTGTCATCTGTTATGATCTTTATTTTAAAGAATTTCACTCATTAATTGTGATATTTTGTATTTTTTTTCAATTAAGGTTCACGTAAGTTAGTTTCAATTATATTCGTTCTTTGTATGTGTAGTCAGATGTATGTTTTAATTCAGATTTGTTATTGAACTCATTTAAGAACATTTTTAGGTACTTTTCGGTTAGCCGGGTGCCAGTGATATATGTACATATATAAATACATATGTATATACATATATTTATATATATATACATTATATGTATATATATGTATACATAGATATGTGTATATGTGTGTATATATATACATGTATATATATCACTGGCGCCCGGCTAACCGAAAAGTACCCATTTTTAGTAGCCCAAGAATGGAGAGTTTCATATGAAATGAAAACATTCAGTAAATAATAATTAAAGTCTTTATTTCCATTCGGGCGATTAAACATTTATAGTGAAAATTTTGAGTATTTATTGTTATTTACAGTCTTTCTTACTGTTTGTTAATGTTTTTGACTACATTTTTAGTCCTCAAGAACAGTGAACTCAGATATTAAAAATATAAAAACCCATGTGATTTCTGTCAGATTTTTTTTTTATATAAAGTTCAAGAAAAACATTCGATTCTTGGGCAACTAAAAATGTTCTTAAATGAAACAAACAGTTCAGTAACAAACTTTAATGAAAGCATACATCTTACACTTTTTTATAAAATGTACAATTCAAAATTTATCGCATGTTAAGAGTTCACATTTCTCGGGAACTAAAAATGTAGTCAAAAACAGTAACAGGAAGAAAGATTGTAAATGACAATAAATAAACACTCAAAAATTTAGTGTAAGATATATGTTTTCATCAAAACTACTTAATTTGTAAGTATGGGGTAAAAAAAACAAAAACAGCACAGTTTTCTCACATATTATGAGTTTATCAGAAAGTTAAACATTAAGTAAATATGAGTGATTTGCAGAGCTGTTGGTATCTATGAAGTCAAAAACATCGCCCAAAAACCTCCAACAAAAAAATAATTACAAAGAATAAGAAATTGTCTTTAAAAATATAAAAACTTATGTGATTTCTGGCCAGAGTTAAGATACTGTAAATATTTCTTAAATGTTATGAGCTTGCTAAGAAATGAAAACATTCAGTGATGTGCAACATGTATGTTTTCATCAAAACGGTTTAATTTGTAAGTATGAGGTAAAAAAAAAAATACCATTTTCTCACATATTATGACTTTCACATCAAGTAAATATTAATGATTTGTTGAGCTGTTTCTGTCTAAGAAGTCAATAAATGTTTAATCGCCCAAGAATGGAAATAAAGACTTTAATTATTATTTTCTGAATATTTTCATTTCATATGAAGCTCTCCATTCTTAGGCGACTAAAAATGTTCTTAAATGAGTTTAATAACAAATCGGAATGAAAACATACATCTGACTATGCATACAAAGAACGAATATAATTTAAACTAACTTAAGTTAACCTTAATTTTAAAAAAATAGAAAATATTACAATTAATGTGAAATTTTTTAAAATAAAGCTCATGACACATAAACAAAACAGTAAAGTTTGTGGCTTGCCGCCCAAGCTAGCTATGAACTGTTTCGCTGGATGCTAGATCATTATATTTACCGCCTGCTCTATTGGCTGGCTGTTTCGTAGCCGCAGATTGGCGGAGAGCATGAAATAGCCTCAAACCCACAATTCCATTCGCACGTTTTAATTTTTAAAAAAAATCTAAATTTAAATTTAAAAATCCGGCTGTGAGGTGCACTTTCCGGTGATACATGACAAATGTTTCAGAAGCCTAGGTGTTATAATTTCGGTGCTTTCCTCGGTCAGACTGGCAGACATCTCTCATTTTATATAGAGAGAGATTATTGCTACTGTTGTAGTGCTAATTAATTATGACATGAGCATTTATCAGCATTTCTGAGTAAAAAAAAATATTCTGACTTTCACAGCAAATTTTCTGAAAGGTTACAGTATCCCCCCTGTAAATTCCTTCGGGAATAATTATTTTTGTGGCAAGTTTGGTTAACTGTGTTTTCGATTCAGTTCGATTTCAGACTGAGTGTAGATTCCTGCAAGTTGGATTCAGGTTAACACGATTTTTCAAAAGTTAGTTCCTTATATTATTTCAGATTAAAACTATACCTATTATAATATGTTTGTGTGCATTGAGGTTTGTATAGATGTTTGTGTGCTGTTTTTAACACTAAAACGGCGGTAGGGGTCATTTTGACACCTGTGCACTTTCGTCCGTTGATTACTTTTGTTTGACTGGAAGAAATCGTTTAAAATTTTTTTACTTTTCCTAAATAGATAACATATATTTCTTAAAAAAAATTCAGAATTCTGGATTTGTTAGTTTTTGAAATATTGGCATGTATTCCTAGAACGGTGGACGGGGGTCATTTTGACCCGTTTAGTAAAATACTCTTTGTACTCGAAGCATTGTGAACCCATGAAAAAAATTCAGTGATAAGCATTTTTCGATTGCATTCATACTGTCTCCCATAGGGATAAAAACCGGTGTGGTCACATTACATTGTTATCTATAAGTATGTTGTTTTTCCTTTGTTTGCTTTTTGACATGCTTTTGAACAAAATATTTCAAAAAAATAAAAAAAACAGAAAGAAAAAAGAAGGTGCAAGGTTTATCATACTTACATTTCTATTCAGAAATAGACAGATTTATTTTCCCATTTGTTTCTTTTGTTAGTTCAGATTACTCACTACATGTGGTTTTAAGGGATTTTAGAAGTAGAGTACGAATTCCATTGTTGAACATATAGTCGAACAAAGAGTGTTGCTTTTTGGCATTAATCCCTTTCTTGACACCTTTCTGTTTTCCTTCTCGCAATAAAAGAAAGATAGATGATGCTAGTGTAATGAACAAGTCTCGATGGGAGAGCGAGAATTTCAATGACAGTTTGGCTGGAAATTCTGCCGTAAAATTCATTATCACCTTACCTTTACGCTGTGAATCATTTGCTAAAACATAGACTCTATCGTTTGCTGATATTCTGACATTTTCCCGTCTTTTTTTTTTTCAAATTTTATGAAATATGTCTTATAAGCGAAAAAGAGGTCTTACTAATGAAGAAATTCAAAAATTGTTGCAGGAGCTCTCTGAAAATGAGTCTGATGGAGGTGAAAATGATATTTTTTCTGTAGAAACAGAAGATGAATTCCAGACACAAACCACTACTGAATCCGAGGACAGTGATATAAACGAAGCACAACTCAACAGAGATAAACGAAAAAAAAGGGATCAGGATATTTTCAAAACTGTCTTTACAGCTCCTGATAACACTATATGGAATGAAAAAAATTCTAAAAATTCAGATGTGCCGAAAATACTCCGTTAAATCGGCATCTAGACGATAACCTGTCCATATTTTTTTCAACATTTTGGATCATGCAGCTTTGAACGCCTGGGTAATTTATAAAAGTGTAACAGGCAAGCCCATCAGTAGAAGAGATTTTCTGTTAAAATTAGGAGAAGAGTTAAGAATGGTTCTTATGGCTTCAAAACTCCCAAAGATCCTTCCTGAGTCTTCAGAAAAAACACACGAAAATAAATTAGATATGAAGAGAAAAAAGTGTCAAGTAAAAAGATGCAATGGAAACAAATCTCAAAAATTTTGTGCATCGTCTTTCAAAGTTTTGTGCGGAAAATGTACTGGAAAAATTGTAAAAAATTATTTTTGTATCAACTGCATTAATTCCTAATACGTGTGTGTAATTTGGAGTATTTTAAGCATTAAATAAAATTCAAATGAAATGCTTTACATATTAACCATACAGTTACACTTATAATGAAATAACGGAAACAAAAAACATGCATCTCATTTATGGATTTAGAGAGTGAATCATTCAGCGAGTAAGTAAATGAAAAAAAAATTATTATTTTATAAATTGTGCTTTATTTTAGTTAACATTAGTTTTAACTTGTGAAAACATTTATGTTAAACCAATTTTTATATAAAATTAATGAGTTTTTTCAGTAGTTGTAGTGTGAACCAATTTATCGCCCTGTAGGCATTACATATACAGTACTTTAAAAATTCATTAAATTATCAAGTAATATTAAATATAAATTATGAAATATACAGCAATTCCATATTTTTGTGAATGTACGGCATTTAAAACTGTTTTAGCGTTGTTATTTCAGTAGTTTCATCGAGGGGTCAAAATGACCCCTACTCGCCGTTCTACTGTTAATAAAGACAGTTGCATTTTTTTCCCAACCCTTTTACAAAACTTTTTTTCCGCGAACTTTTTACAAAATTCACATTTTTTCTGCGATCCTTTGACGAAATTAAAGTTTTTCCTATGATCATTTGACGAAATTTGCTTTTTTTTTTTGTGTGTGTGTGATCCTTTAACAAAATTCGCGGGGTTTTTTCTACATTCTTTTGTTGAGATGCATGTTTTTTCAGCGATCCTACGATGTAATTCATGTTTTTCAGCGATCCTTTAATGAAATACGCATTCTTTTAATGAAATGCACATTTTTCTGTGATCCTTTGACAAAATTTGCTTTTTTTGCGATCCTTTGACGATATTCACGTTTTCTCTGCAGCCTTTTGACAAAATTCGGGTTTTTTCATCGATCCTTTGACGAAATTCACGTTTTTCTCGTGATCCTTTGACGAAATTCACATTTTCCAGCAATTCTTTGATAAAACATGCTTTTTTTTTATGAAACACAGTATTTTCCATTCAGTTCTACAATTTATCGCATGTTATCAGTTCACCATTCTTGGAGACTAAAAATGTAGTCGAAAACATTAACAGGGAGAAAGATAGTAAATAACAATAAATACTCAAAATTTTCACATCATTAAATTAGGCCTAAGCTTTGGACTAATATGCCTGGTACTGTCAAAACATTCAGTTAAGTGCAATATATATGTTTTCATTAATATTTCTCATCAAATTCATAATATATGGGAAAGTGGGAAGAAAAGATTAGTAAAAGAAAAAGAACTGAACGGAAAATCCCAAAATGTTTAATTAATCCCATCGCTTTCGTACAGTCTTTTAACCCTATCACTATATCCTGGGGTCCATGCGGATCCCAAGCACTTTCAACAAGTTGTCAAAAAAAATCTATCACTCACCAAGTAGTTTCAGCCGGTGACATCTCATATCATAATGTTTGTAACACACGGTAAAAATTAAACTGTACAAATATATGTGGTACTTGTTTTTTTTTTATATGAAAACTAGATAGCATATTTGTCCTGGGCAACAACAGAGCATGTTTTGATAGGACATAATGATAGGGTTAAGCATGTAATTTCAATGCCAGACATAAAGGCGACTCTATCCCCAGATTAAAATAATAAATTAAAAGCCTATTGATAACTAAAGAATCTGAGCTAAGATGTTTAAACTGCATTTTGGGTAATTAAAGTTTTTCTATTAGAGTGCCGGCCAGGTATTATGATAGGGAAAAGCGGGCTTTGCCTGCTATCGGATTGGGACATTAGATGTAATTAAGAAACCTTTGTATATTTGTAATATTTTTGCGGGAATGGCGAGATGGGGGGGGGGGGGGAATGACTTTTTATTAAATATTGCATTTATTCTACATCAACTTGTGCTCACCACCAGGAGGCCCTTTGCTATCTCTGTTTCTATGGGCTGGATCATGACGAGGTATGGCTCTTTCCACTCTACATCGATAGAGCTTATTGATTTTCACCACCAGGAGGCGCTTTCTTATCTCTTGTTCTATGGGCTGGATAGAGACGGGGTATGGCTCATTCGACTCGACATCGATAGCATGTTCGTATCGAACAGATTGTGCCCTCTGGCAGTGGAAGGTGTAACTAAAGGAATCTGCAGCTAACTCTGGTTCTATGGGTCACATCACAACACGGTTTGGCTCATTTCGACTCGACATCAATAGAGCTTACCTATTTTAGTTCTGAGTTTCACCACCAGTTGGTGCTTTCCTATCTCTGGTTCTATGGGCTGGATCACGACAGGATATGGCTCATTCGACTCGACATCAATAGCCTTAACGATTTCAGTTATGTTCATATAGAACAGATTGTGCCCCCTAGCAGTGGAAAGTGTAACTAAAGGAATTTGCAGCTAACTCGGGTTCTATGGGTCACATCACAACACGGTTTGGCTCATTTGACTCGACATCAATAGAGCTTACCGATTTTAGTTCTGAGTTTCGCCACCAGTTGGCGCTTTCCTATCTCTGGTTCTATGGGCTGGATCACGACGGGGTATGATTCATTCGACTCGACATCAATAGAGCTTATTGATTTTCACCACCAAGGGCAATTTCCTATCTTTGGTTCTATGGGCTGGATCACAACGGGGTATGGCTCTTTTGACTCGACTTACAGTAACATATGGGAGTGTGCATGGCATGCCCAGTGTATGCTGTCTAAGGTAGTGGGGTTCCCAACATTAGATTTGTTTAAAAATAAAAAATTGTTCAACACTGATTTCAGGTACATTTAAGGTTGTTGGCACGGGCAACGCCGGGCGGGTAAGCTAGTATGTATATAAATAAGCATAAAAGTTCATCAGGTTTGTTTTTAGAGCTGTTTATATCGTTAGACAACAAATCTCACTTTCTGAAGCCCGAATTATACCACGGTCCCTTTAATAGAAAAGTTGTTGTTGTTTCTAATCCCAGATGGTTTAGCTATGCTAAACCATCTCCACAGACTTCCAGAAAATCATGAAAGAGCGCTGGATTTTCCAAGATTTCACAGCGGGTAAAATTTAGGTATTTGATAATATGCAGAGGAGAGGCCTGGACTCCCGGGCACCTGTGACACTCAGAAAATGTTTTCTGGCCCTGATGGAAAGATAGTCCTCTTAAGTGACCACTCATAAAGTGTGAGAGTGCCGTCTGTTGCTTCCTACAAAGATTAAGTTGGAGAGACAGAGACCGTCCTGGTGTTTTAATAAAGTACCATGGATGAATAGGAGGTACTCTCCAAAGTGAATTTAATTCTTGTTTCTTAATCGAAGCTATTTCACTATAGGTTAATATTCCATCCTCCTGGTGATCTTCAGCTAAGGCAGACTTGGCCAAAACAGAAAAGTATCTATATTTTATTAAGTTATAATGTACATTGTTTGCAGATGTTGAGATGGGTTTTACCATTTGGCAGTTAAATGATGATTAGGAATAGGAATCTGCACTGTAATTACATTATTTCAGAGCTATGGGATTATACATAAAGGAAGTATTTTGCAAGCTGTTGGCTACGAACATTTCACAGTAAATTACAAATATAATTTTGTTGACACTGGATGTCATACCCAATCTGTTGAGAGATAATGGCACATTATCAATTGCAAAATGGCCTATTAAGAGACAGCACAACCCTTTTCCTCATTATTTACAATCCATCACATAAAGTTTATGTGGCGATGTATTTTTTCAAAAATTTAAATGTTAACTGCAATGCTAAGAGACATTTACAATTTTATGCCAATATTAATAGTTTGTGAAAGTTTATAATTTTCAAATGTGATTTTTAGGGTTTCATTCATCTCATGTAACCCTATTCGTCTCGCTTCTCTGTCTGTATGTCACAGATTCTGTTCTCAGAAACTGTATAAGTTAGAGACTTGAAATTTCGTGTAATATATTTTTGAAATATATTTTGAAAATACTTACAGCTGAATACCTACTGTCATGCTGAAAATCATAAAATTTTGAAAATGTCTTTGTTAACGCAATATGTTAATTAAAACCTTAAAAACCCACTCATTAATGGATAAAAATATTCAATTAAAGCGCAGAATTTAATTGAATTGTTGCCAATTTGTAAAGTAGCACACATAATAATATTCCCTTTCAAATAAAAAATGTATTTACACGTGACTATAAAAAATAGAAATAAAAGTTTTAAAATATAATTAAATGATCTTATCTTTTGTTAAAAGCAATAATAGTTGAAAATTACATAGCAAAAGATATACTTGCACGTGAATATTAAAAAGAGAAATAATTAAATTATTACACATTCAAATAGGGAAACTTACGTCATATTTAAAATGCTCAACTAACAATATTTCCAAACACTTTCAATATAAAAATATATTTACACGAGATATTAATTTATTTCGACAAAATATTTTACCTATTATTTCAAATTTTAAAACAGCTTAAATAATAATATTTCTCTTCAATTAAATATTTTTAAGTTTAATAATAGGAAAAAAACTTAAAAAATTACGTCATATTGGAAACAATACATTTAAAACGTTTTACTGAAAACAATTTTCGGTACTTCTCCATTGTGCTGTTGACAACTTTCCAGTAAAAAAAAAAACTATCTCCAAATTATTCGCCAAACTCTAATGCCCAAAAAACCAATGGAAGAATGTTGCCATTGTAATCTCAAGCCCCATTCAATAAAGTGTCAACTATCAGTAACTTTAAACAATAAAATTTATAATATACTAGCTAACCCGCCCGGCGTTGCCCGGGCCCGAGATATTAATAATATGTTCTACACAAATATGACTGAAATCTGTATGGCTATCCAAATCAAGTCGAATGATGCAAACCCCGTCGTAATCGGGCTCATAAAACCCAAGATCGGAAAGTGCATCCTGACGGTCGAAAGTGCAACCAAAATATTTAAGGCTATAGATATCAAGTCGAATGAGCCAAACCTCGTCGAAATCGGGCCCATAGAACCAGATATACTCCTATAGTTCCACCTTCCACTGCCAGGGGGCACAGTCTGTTTTGGAAGAGGCCTTTTCAGAACACTCGACCCAACCAAATTTCCTAGTAGAATTGAAATTTAACCACGAGTAAACATTGCCAAAATAGCAGAAATTGGAAAGTGGGTTATGTAAACAATCAGTTTCAAAAGGGTTAATGTAGATATATTTTAAAACCCAACAGTGCATTTTGGAGTCTACTGTTTGTCCGTACTCACATTTCCCGAGTCAATGCCGATTTTTAAATCTGGACCGAAAATTGCATGAGTGAATTTTGGAAAGGATTTTTTTTTTCAGAGGGTTAAAATTAAAATTTTGGAAAATGGATACCAGATTTTAAAAAACAAAGGGATGTAGATTAGGCGCGGTATTTTTAGTTTTTCGTATCTTATTTATAAACGTCAATTCGGATTTTTAAAGATAAGAGAAATGGTTTAAAAAGCAAAATTGACCTAAGGTAAAAAACATTTTCAAAAGGGTTAACGTGATTTTTTTTTAAACTAAAGGTTCTGCCCAAACCCAATAGAATGTAGATGTCTTTAGGTGTGTTTGTTTTTTGTTTGGTTATTTTAGAGAGCCGATGCCAGATTTTATATATCGCAGAAAATCTGAATTCGCAAAAGAGAGTCCTACGCACGAATTTTTTTTTGAAGGGTTAATATTCGTATTTTTCAAAAACAAATACAGATGTCGAAAAAGGAATAAATGTAGATATTGTCTGGTATTTTTAGTTTTTCATACCTTTCTCTGAATTGCCGATGCGAATTTTTAAAAATTGCCAAAATCGCAAAACGTCTTACAGAAAATATACTTTTTCGAACGGTTAATTTATGTATTTTTTAAAACCAAAGGTGGTTTTGAAAAGGGCAAAGTCAGCTCTGTAATTTGGTGACCTTCGTTTTTCCGTATCTTTTGTATTCCAGTGGATACAAAGCTCGGGAAATGGCAGAAAATAAAAAACATGAATTCGTTGCTTTTTGATTTTTTTTTTGAAAAGGTTAAATGTAAAAATTTTTCAAACGAACCGGATCGTTCGAGATGTAAAAGTATATTCTTTCAAACTATGTAGACAGTTTTTCCGTATTTCTAGCCGTTCGTCCATGGCGAATTTAGAAAAACTTTTAAAAAAACGGGATGACTTGTGCTTTCTTTCTTCTATTCCCGAAGATACGGATATTGGTTTCTGAGCATGCGCAAGCTAGCTTCGGAAGAATGACTTTTTTATTTGTGATCTTTGATCAGTTTTTAATTAATAACTATTATAATTTTCAAAAATTTAAAATTCTGAGGCTCAGATGCACCAGGAGAGGGTTTGGACTACCTAAATCTAAAATTTCAGGTTTCTAGGTGGGCTTGATTTTGCTAGCCATCGCCAACAGACACACAGATCGAAACTTTATTTTATTAGTATAGACTAGCTAACCCGCCGGGCGTTGCCCGGGCCGAGGTAATAATACTCTGTTCTATACAAATATGACTGAAATCTGTAAGGCTATCGAATTCAAGTCGAATGAGGCAAACCCCGTCGTAATCAGGCTCATAGAACCCAAGATCGGAAAGCGCATCCTGGTGATCAAAAGTGCAACTAAAATATTTAAGGCTATAGATATCAAGTCGAATGAGCCAAACTCTGCCGTAATCAGGCCCATAGAACCAGAGATACTCCTATAGTTTCCACCACCAGGCGGCGCAATCTGTTCTTGAAGAGGCTTTTTCAGAACACTCGACCCAACCGAATTTTTAAAGATAGGAGAAATAGTTAAAAAGCAAAATTGACTTACGGTAAAAAACATTTTTGAAAGGATTAACGTGAAATTTTTTTTTAATTAAAGACCCACAGGGATCATTCTAGAGAGTTTCAGAAGGGCGACCTGCCCTCATGCCCTTTTTAGATAAAATCCCGCCCTCCTTGCCCCTTTTCCAGGTAGAATTCTACCCTCCTTTTATTCCTGGGTAGAATCCTGCCATGTTTGTATTGTACTTTCAAAAATTCTTTACTTATCTTTTATTTTTAGAATGCTAGTATGGTACATCAGGAGTACTCCTCTTTCCCTCTTTATTTCTCTGTGAAAAACCCTGGTATGTCTAATCTTTGAGCGATTCATTTTTTCATTTATCATTTTTTCCATTGAACAAGACATAGGGTAGCAACTAAGGGTCATTGATTGATTTCACCTTGTCTAGTGAAATATAGTATTAGATCAGGCATTCCGGCCTTTGACCACATGATACCTTACATAAGTCCTATAAAAATTTGAGAAGTAGCTTTTGAACTTTTATTTTGTAGCTTTTTCAAAACCAGTTTTGCAAAAACTGGGAAAAAGTTATTGGGTGAATAAATGTTTTAGAGAGAGAAGTTTTTGAATATCGTAGGGAAAGGGGGAAATTGCTGTGAATATAGTAAACAATTTTACAATAAAAATCGAGAACAAGTTTCATTTTGCTATTTTTAATACTTTTCAAACAGTGAAGTTATGGAAATAAAAAATGTTATTGGATTTTTTTAATTAAAGAGTACTTTAAGCTGTTGTCAGATTTCCCTCCCCACCAGTATATTAGTATATGCGCTTATTACAAAAATGCCCTTTTTATGAAATGATGTGCCCTTTTCAACAAAATTGCCCTTATTATGTAATGTGCACCCTGCCTTTTTTTATGTTCTAGAATAATCCCTGAGACCCGATAGAACGTAGATGTCTTTAGGTGTGTTATTTTTTGTTTGGTTATTTTAGAGAGCAGATACCAGATTTTATATATCGCAGAAAATCGGAATTCGCAAAAGTGAGTCTTGCACGCAAATTCTTTTCAATGGGTTAATATTCATATTTTTCTAAAACAAATACAGATATCGAAAAAGGAATAAATGTAGATATTGTCTGGAATTTTAAATTTTTTATACCTTTCTCTAAACCGCCGATGCAAATTTTTAAAATTTTTCCAAAATCGCGAAACGTCATACAAAAAATATACTTTTTCGAAGGGTTCATTTTCGTATTTTTTAAAACCAAAGGTGGCTTTGAAAAGGGCAAAGTTAGCTCTTTAATTTGGTGACCATCGTTTTTCCATATCTTTTGTATTCCGGTGGATGCAAGGCTTGGAAAACGAGAGAAAATAAAAAACAGGAATTCGATGCTTATTGATTTTTTTGTGGAAGGGTTAAATATGAAATTTTTTTCGAACCAATCGGATCGTTCGAGACGTAAAAGTACGTTCTTTGAGAATATGTAGACAATTTTTCCATATTTTCAGCCGTTTGCCCATGGCGAATTTAGAAAAACTTAAAAAGAAATGGAATGACTCACGCTTTGTTTCTTCTTTTCATGGAGGAACGAATAAATGTCTTCTGGGCATGTGCTAGCTATTTTCAGAAGAGTGATTTTTTATTTGCGATCTTTGATAAGTTTTTAATTAATAGCTACTCTAATTTTCAAAATATTAAAAATCTGAGGCTCAGGTGCACCAGGAGAGTGTTTGGGCTACCTAAATCTAAATTTTCAGGCTTCTTGGTGGGCTAGATTTTGCTAGCCGTCACCAACAGACACACACACAGAGCGAAACTTTATTTTATTAGTATAGATTAATGAAAAGAGAAACAAAAAGTATTCTTAAATATTTATTTAGTTACAATATTTTTCTTAATTATCTTCCTCGGCTGATGGATAAGTTTTTATCACATCAGTTGAAATGGATCTGTTGTGCGTAACTATGCCTAGCAACATTTTTTTCAATGTTTTTTCTGTTTTAATAGCATAGTGCGCCGTTTAAGGTCGTTATTATTTTTTTAAATAATAAAATAACTAATAAATGTGTAAAGTATCATTAAAAATGCAGATAAATGTCACTTAAAAATCGCTCGGTGACATAACAAACGCATGTAATGCATCTGATGTCAATTAAATGTGACATCACAGTAACACACTTTTTATCCCCTATATTTTGGCTTTTAGTTTTTTTCATTTTTGGATAGTGGTCGGCAGGATAACGGATAAATACCCAATTTTTTATAACATTATAAAATTCCCTGATGTAACGACACTGTTTACTTAGCCATTTTACACAGGTTGATTTTCAAATGTTTAATTGGTGTTAATTAATCAATCACAAAAACAGTTGTTAATTCTTTCGACAGCAGTTGATTCTGCCTTAAAATACCTCAGTGAAAGGAAAATTAATGGAAACCCAATTACAGCAGATCGCCACTGGTTGCTTAAACAAATTAGCGTGTTTGTAGAGTTTGCTGTCAGAACGGGAGTTGGCTAGCTTAGCTCGTAGGGGACAGAGCTCCCTAGTAGAAAAAAGAAATAAAACACTAATGGACAATGATGTAATTAATAATTCTAATAGGGATTGTTAGTAAAGAAGGGGAAAGGGGGTGAAACTACTTTTTCTTTTTTAATTTCACATTTAGTCTACATGAGATATTATTATGACAGAGTATAATAGTGGGCTTCTCCCGCTATTGGACCGGTTCACATATTCAAAAAAAAAATAGAACAGTAAATTTTTACTTTATAAAAAACATGGCCCCTTTTTTTTTAAATGAAATTTTTTTAGATTAATTTAAAAAAAGGATGAAGTGTTGTGAAAGGAATATTAAATGAAACCCTTTGTGCGATCTTCTATCACACTTACACACTAGTTTTAAATGATCACTTTTGCACCAACAATGTTAATTTGTCCACATGAGATATTATTATGACAGAGTATAATAGTGGGCTTCTCCCGCTATTGGACCGGTTCACATATTCGAAAAAAAAATAGACCAGTAAATTTTTACTTTATAAAAAACATGGCCCCTTTTTTTTAAATGAAATTTTTTTAGATTTATTTTAAAAAAGGATGAAGTGTTTTGAAAGGAATATTAAATGAAACCCTTTGTGCGATCTTCTATCACACTTACACACTAGTTTTAAATGATCACTTTTGCACCAACAATGTTAATTTTTTTCAAATTTTCCATAGGTGCTAACTATTACGTTTGGCAACAATGGTGTTGTGTTCGTATAATGGAAAAGTACCTCTTATTGAAATACTGTTTATATGATTGTTTTATTTATTATTGATCAGCATAGCATTTTTGCATTAGCTTCTGCTGATGCTTTCATTACGTACATTACTTAAACACATTTTCATGTCTGTTTTTCATTGCATTTAAATTACATTTGTTTCTAATGTGCATATTTTAAGCCCAAATAGTAAATTTAAATATAACTAATGAATTGTTCACAAATAATTTAAATTTGCTATTACTTCTCAAAAAACTTCGTACTGAAATTTGACTCATTGAATTTAATATTATAGTCCATTGAACTTCCTTTATGGCTTAAATCTTGTAGAAACTTCAAAAAAATGATTAAAAAAAGTAGTAAATCTTTGTTATAAATCTTTTAATTTAGTATGTAGAAATTTAAGATATTAAAAATTCATAAGATTCGCAGTAAAAAAGTTATGCATGCAAATTAGTACATAATCTGTAAAAAGTTATTTTTCCTCTTGTAATTGTATTGTTTAAAAAGTTTGTTACTTGGATTAACTTTTTGAGTATTACGGTGTCCAGATGTCAGCATATTTTTTTAACCATTTTGACTTCTCTTGCTTCCAAGTTGAAAATGTTTTCATCTGGGTGAAAATGTGTCCAGGCTCAGTCTGTAACCCACGATCTTTTGGTCTGTCAATGCTCTACTAACTCAGCTATCCTTCACAAGCCCAGCAGACAGTATTCGCTCCGACAACCTTTAGGTATTGACATCCGGTCTGTGATAAATGATGCATCTCAACAGATTGAACTTCAGGCAATGGAATTCCACATTAAACAATGGATTCATAATGATACTGAATTTTTTCAACTCTCTTAAACTTATTTATAAAAAAATACGTTGAATTTTTTTCCCAACTGAGTGAAAATGTCTCCAGGCCGAGACTTGGAACACATGATCTTTTGGCTTTTGCTGCCAAACTCTACCAACTAAGCTATTCTGGACAAGTCTGACAGACACAATTCACCCAGACAACCTTTTGATTACTAGATTGCCATTGTGACCAAAGTATTTTAAGTAATGACTAGAAGCATCAACATTCAATAATCTGATGATGATTCGCCTGATTATCCCTTCGATTAATGATTATAAAACAGATAAAGCTGTCAGTAGGGAATACTTTGGATAAAAAATCTCGAGCCCAGGGTATTTTGCCTTTAGTTCCCAACACTCTACCAACCAAGCTATCCTAGCTGACACAATTTACTCAGACAACCTTTAGGCATTGTAATCTGCTCTGTGCTAAATGACACATCTCAACAGATTAAACCTCAGCAATGGAACTCCATATTAAATGATGGATACATAATGATACTGAATTATTTCAATATTATCATTCAATCAAACTGATTGATAAAGAAATCATACTAGTCAGAATCATTACATATCCATCATTTAATATGCCTGAGGTTTAATTTTTTGACCTGCATCATTTACTGCAGACCAGATGCCAATGCCTAAAGATTGTCTGATTGAATTGTGTCGTCTAGACTTGTTCAGGATAGCTTAGTTGGTAAAGTGTTGGTAACTATAGCCAAAAGATCTTGGGTTCAAGTCTCGGCCTGGATACATTTTTATTCTGTTGGCAAGAAATTTCAACTTGTATGATTTCTTTATCAATTAAAATTATCTGATCATTCAATCCATGCATGTTGCTTGGCTTCTCTGTATGCCCAAATCTTAAAATAAATTTACATTTTTAATTCAATTTTCAATGGATTGATGAACATGAAAATAAAAAAAAGTATATTTTTGTTTGTTCTGCTTTCCAATCTCTTAACTAAAAAAAAAAAAAAAAAAAAAAAAAAAATCAGTATTGTTTGAAGATAGACTGTAATTTGTTCTCAAATAGTAATTATAGCCAAAATAAATTTTTACTAAAATAGAAGATCATATAGAATATTTTGGAGTGTTCTGATATCTCTTTAAAACACAATCAAATGACTACTAATACACTGAAGTTATAAATTTTTCTAGTAGCATACTGAAATTTCTGTAAATTTGAAAACTTGCTGAACACCATTAAAATACCCTTCCAACATTAACTGGCATGGATGGTAACATATCCTAATACTTTTCTGTGTTCTGTAAAAGAACATCAAGTGTTACATGCATTTTCAATTGGGAACATGATGTGATATACTTTAATAACTTGTTGAATTTTAAATAGAATGTCATTTAAATGTATTTCAAACAAATATTTCTGTGGACAGTAATACATCTGAATTCCTTTAATTGCAGCCCTGTAAGAAAACTGTAAATTGCATATGTATAATTTTGCTCTGTGTCTCTAAAAACAGTTTGACCTTGTTTTGGTACTATCTGCATTCCAAAAAACATTTATTTAAAAAAAATATCACAAAAATCACTGCTCATGTATAGTATATTTGAATTATTTGGTGTAATCCCTTGAAGGAGTTGAAGTGTTATTCACATCATTTTCTATTTTATTTAATAAATTTTTGCTAAGTTCTGAATTTAAAAAAAAAATAATAAAATAGTTGTTAGCTTAAAATTTCGTTCTTAAATAAATTAAATGAAAGTTTCTGGGAAGCACAAGTAATATTAGTAAATATGAAGGCTGTTTAATTCTTGTTTGGTAGATTTTTTCTGTTAGAATTAACCTATTTTTCTGTAATTTACTATAAATAAATCCTTCTATGAATTACAGATCAGTTTATGGTTTTGCTGCCTTATTGTTTTGGAGTTATTTTTGCTGAAGTACTTGTTGACTGGACAAAACATGCTTTCATTACTAGATTCAATGAAATTACATTTGAAGTAAGTTTTTTTTTTTTTTAATTTTTTCCTTCTGTTTGTTTAATTTATTAGTTTGTGTGAAACAGTTATTGAAAGGTAATATGTTGTTTTTTAAAAAATATAATAATAATGTAAAAAAAAATTTCACTTATGCACTAAATCAAGTTTGCACAATTTTTCCAATAAAAAAATAATTACTCATATCTTACTATTATTCCTGCATATTCTGTATCTTTCACCTCCCATTAGTTAAGTATAAGTATACTGTATGGCAATGTTTTATGAGTTTCTAGTGCTGTTTTCTGGGAAAACTAAATGATTATTTACAAATAAATTAAATAAGGAAATTTTCTATTTGTATATCTTGTCGGATTTATAACTTGTAGTCTTTTAATGAAATGTAGTCTCTTGTATTGTCTAATTTTTGGTATGAATAAAGGAGGAAGTATTTATACTGTCAAACTGTCTAGCCTTTGAAAAGTTATAGTGGCCAACAGTTTACAAACTATTTATAAAAAAAAATAATTCACATTAATAATAAAAGCCAAATCAAATATTTCTTTTTTCATTACAGATTTATCGAGATTATACTGTAAGCTTGGCATATGACTTAGCTAGTTGTAAATTAAAAAATGTAAGTTTCTTCAAGTTTCTTAATTTTTTAATTCTTTCAATTCAATTTTATATTTAATTATTTTTTCTTACCTCCCCTCCCCAGGCATTTGCAGACCATTCTGATTTGATATCTAGACGAATGGGTTTTATACCATTACCTCTTGGAGCTTTAGTAATAAGAATTGTTAGTGGATCCATCCCAATTGCTGGTTTTTGGGGATACACTTTATTATTCCTTGTATATTTATGGTAAGCTATTTTTAGATATTTAAATTTTTAGTTAGAAGAATAAGAAAAACGTGTATATGCATCAATTTTCTTCTTCTTTTCCAAGGTATTGTAGATTTTAGTAATCTGTTATGGTAGAATAATGTAAACTGTGAACTTAAATGTATGTATCTAGTATTTATCAATTAAACTTGTAGTTTGATTTATTGTTAAATAAAATTAGAAAAAATTGTTCGTTTTGATGAATTTGCGTCCTATCTGTTAAATAGCTTTCACTTAAATTAAAAGTTAGAATTCTACTGCTGGAAAAACATGTGTATCATCAATTTTTAATTTATTGCATTATTGAATCCAATAATGTATAGTTATAAATTGTACTATAAAAAAAGAAAGAAAGTTATTAATATAAAAAAATCTGCACCAATTAAGACATGTCTATGACAAGTTGAAATGAATGTGATATCAGTCATTTATCTTTTTTTATTTATTTATTTAATTAATTCACCTTAATTTGATTATTTTAACAAAATTGAAATCTCCTAAAAAATGAACCTGATTTCTAAAAATTTTTAGGTAATTTTTAGAATAAATAAATGAGAAATTCACTTACATTAAACTTCGATTATTCATGTTTTCAGTTTTTCTAATTCGTTACTTTCATTACTTTTGTTTGTATTTTAAATTTTCACTAATGGTATGTAAAGGGGAGGATAATTAGAAAAAAGGTGAATGCGAGGAAATCACTAACAGTTTCAAAATTTATTTAATGTAAATCACAGACCTGCAAAAAAATACTTTTTTAAAATTGCATTAATTTTGATAACTAATTTTTATGTTTTTTTTATTGCTGATTTCGAAAATGAAATCCATTTTTTTCTATCACGTAAGGATTTTTCACAAAATGATTGCATAATTTTAAAGAAAGAGGTGAAATCACGAAATTTTGACATTTCATTTAAATTTCATTTATTTAAAAATCCGTATAAATTAAATTTATATCTAAGTTAAAGTAATAGTTACTTATATGTAGAAGGTTACAGGTCCTTAGAGTAACGTTTTTTCTTTCCATCAAAAGTTTTTTTGTCACTTTTCCTCTTGTGAACTTTGCAAGGATTGTCTCTTTGTAGCATCCAGCAGTAGTCGGCTATCATGCTGACATTCCATTTGCCTTGATATCGCCTCTCCATTTCCTTTATATCCTGGTGAAATCTTTCACCTTGTTCCTCACTAACTGCACCTAAATTTTCTGGAAAATAGTCAAGGTGTGAATCGAGAAAATGAACTTTTAAGCTCATATTACACCCTAAAATCTTGAAATTTGTTATCATCTCCTCTACAATAAATTTGTAGTTTGGGTCCTTTTTGTTGCCAAGAAAACTAGCAATAACTAGTTTGAAAGATTTCCAGGCTTTTCTTTCGTTTGTTTTCATTTTATTCTCAAAATTTTCATCTTTCATCATTTTCCTTATGTCTGGTCCTACAAACACACCTTCCTTCAGTTTTGCTTCGGATAAACCCGGGAACTGCTCACAAAGGTATTTGAAACATTCACCTTCTTTTGGTAAAGCCTTGACAAATTGTTTCATAAGACCTAATTTTATATGAAGCGGTGGAAGTAACACTTTTTTTGGATCCACAAGATTTTTCCTTTGAATATTTTTGACTCCAGGATCTAATGTCTTCCTGATTGGCCATTCTTTCTTAATGTAATGTTGCTTTCTGTCTCGTCTGTCCCATTCACAAAGAAAGCAGGGAAATTTTGTGTACCCTTTCTGCTGACCAAGCAACATAGAAATCACCTTCAGATCACCGCAAACTGTCCATTTGTGATCTGAATACGACAGTTTATTTAGGATGAAATCAAGATTTTCATAGCACTCTTTCAAATGAACTGAATGCCCAACAGGTACAGAAGCATAATCATTTCCGTTATGCAATAGTACTGCTTTCAAACTTCTTTTTGATGAATCGATAAAAAGTCTCCATTCGTCAGGTTCATATTGGACTTTGAAACTTGCTATGAGGCCTGGAATATTGTTACAATAAACAAGTTCCCCTTCTTTAGAAAAGAACGGAATGAAATCTTTTTCTCGGTTCCGAAACCAAGAAAATGACGTACCAGGAGCTAGCAAATTTTTTTCTTTTAATCTGGAACCTAAAACTTCTGCCGAATCCTTAGGAAGATTTAAATCCCTGACTAAATCATTTAACTCAGATTGCATGAAAAGTTTAGGTTCATCGCTAATAGAGTCATATACCTCATCAACATCATCATCACTTTCACATTCGGGTACAGTATCTGAATAATCAAAAATATTTTCCACAGTTTCTGGAGGAGAAGGAACCGGAATACCAGGTCCATGAGAAACAGGACGTATGGCAGACGGAATGTCAGGATAAGATATTTCCTTTTTGTTCTTTAAATTGAAACCTTTCACATTACAAATACAAAAATAGCAGTCATCACTATGATTTTTAGGTTCTCTCCAAACCATTGGTATACCAAACCGAAAAGATTGCTTTTTACCTTGAAACCATTGCCTTAATTCTTCTACACAAATACGACAAACTTTATGTGGAGCCCAAGGCTTGTCTTGATCACCCAATTTCATGCCAAAATAAGCAAAATACACTTTTTTTACAAAATCAGAAATGCTTCTTTGTTGTTTTTTCACTGTATAGTTACCACAAATATAGCAGAAACAATTCGGTGAATTAGCACATCCTCTGGAAGCCATGTTCTCTAATGCAGCCAAAACTAGAAGTTAAAATTACTACTATAACTTCTAACTCACAGCTCAGAATAAAAACACATGTGTACTGCAAAGAGTAAACAAAGACACTGATTCAGGAGTAGAGATAAGGTCAGTGAAAAGGGGTGTGAAGAAGGGGTGGCGTACAGACACCTGCAAGCAGAAAAGATCCGATTTCAAGTGGATTCCTCTGTCTTGAATATTGTATTTAATAGGCAGTTTACCGATTAAGAGAAATATTCTGTATTGAAATAGTTTCTTCTTTTTTTTTTATTAGTTTAATTTACCAATTTACTATATTAAGTCCAAAAATTTATTTGACAAACTCATATAACTAATAATTTTTTGGTCTGAAATATACTAATTTCATAAAATAATAGATTGTGATTTGTGATGAAACTGTACGTGATGGAATTTTTTCATTATTTTTCTAGTAATCAGCATCCAAATAACTATAAAAAATACCACTTACTATACCGGCAATTTTTTCATCGCAGGCTTGTGATATTGGTAAACCTATTTATTCTCTAAGATAATAATTTTGAATAATCATCTTAATCTTCAAAATTTTGAAAGCAACTCATTGAGTTTTATTGAATTTTCTTTAATATGATTATATGTAATGACATGCATGATTAAGTTAAAAAATGTATAGTAGAATTTTTAAATTGCTTTGAAATAATTATGCATAAATCTTTATTATATTTAAATCTTCAATAAAAACCCTTAAAATTTTTTATTTACTTTTAAAAATTAGTATATATTACTATCTTTTATTTAAATGGTTATGCATATTGTTACAGTTTTACAGTTTGGTGTTAGTGCTTATACTTATGTTCAGGACTTGACAAATGTGGACGCCAGGTTGCCAATGGCAACCAAATTTTTTTTGTCTGGCGACAAAGTTATTTAATCTAGCGGGTTTTTTTTTTTTTTTTTTTTTTTTGTATAAAAATTGACCTGAGCTTTCTTCAAATGGGCACAAATGCCATTCAATCTTAAAAATCAGGGGATAATTTAAAAAATTCCCCAAACCTGGGGAAAACTGACAAAAATGATCAGCCACTCTGGGAAATGAGGGAAATCACTGCTATGTGCTTTGTGTTGTCATGATGAAATCAAATTAAGACACGCTTTTTAACATTGTGAGATATAGAATTGAAAAGAAAATCTTTCTCTCAGATTAAATATAACATATATTGTATTTAATCTGTGCTCTTTCTAACATCTGGTGACATCCATTCAGACACTAGACACACCTTCTAACATTGTGAAGTCATGAAACTAAACGTCTGTTTCCTTCCTTCAAGTCATTCTTTGAATTTTGTGGGGATTTTTCTCTATGATAATTATTCTTCACTCATGAAGTCTGCATTTGGCAACAGCCTCAAATTTGTTTTGAAATTGATACGCATTGTTTATTAATTCTTGCCAGTAATATTGGGCAGTTGCGATTAGATTTATTTGTTTGAAAATGTTAAAGTTTTCAAAAAAAAAAAAATTTATTAAAATGAGCTGGTTGAAAACTATTTTTAATTTGAACTGACCAGGTAAAAAATTAAATATAGAATTCAAAATTAAATACAGAATTTATCTTATTTTTTGATTTTTTTTTTTTTTATGGGAGGAGGGTTACATTATCATAATGATAAAAAAATGATGTAAATTGTTGACATGCGAAAATTATTTCCTCCTGGAAAATACATCAGGGGATTCTCAGAGAATTTTATTTTAGAAAATGAGTATGAACCCTGTTACAGTTTGGTGTTAACGTTTATACTTATGTTAGTATCAAAAAACGGATTAAAAAGAAAGAAAGAAACTTGTTTACTTGGTTACTCGGGTTTTCATGCTTATCATATGTAGCAATCAAACTTTAGTATTTATAAATTTGGTTATTTAGTCATTTATTCATTTCACTATTTTTAAACTTCTAATAAACGCATGTTTATTGTATCAATTATACAGTGTGGCCAGCAAACCGGGAAAAGTTTGAAAATTTTGATTGAAGAATGAAAATTTCATTGCAGTTTCAAAATTGGCCTTTCATGGCAGAATTTCATAGAAAAGAAAGAGCCATCTCTTAAAAACTTTACAAAATTTGTAAAAAATGGTGCTTTAATAAAATGCTTCATCTCTAACATTGATATTTTTCAGAGTAAATAAAATTATTTTTGTTCACAATTAATATGTGAGTACTATTATCTAATTTTAATAGTTATATAATTTATTTAGTTTTAGTAATAGTCTATGTTTACCTGTAAGCCTTTGAATTAGGCATCTATGTAGATGCTTTCAGTATTAGATCCAGTAGTTCATCTAATTACTTTATTAAAATGATTTTTAAATACTTCATAAGTTAATATTTCATGTCCATGGCTTTGTCAAGCTTCTTTTAAATGCGTATTTGTGTGTTTGTTTTGTTTTTGGAGGTAGGAGAAATTGGTGCGTAAGAGATACTTTAGTCGTTATGGGTTAAAACAATAATTTTACTTTCAGTTTGGTGAGTTTTAAAATTGGAATCAGCATATCTCTTCTTGGTAAAGCATGTGATGAAATTGAAGCGCATCGAAATGCACAAAAAGAAAAAATGCCTCATCCAAGACAGTGTAATAGTTTGCCATCTAGTCGTCATCATAGGTATTGCATTATTAGCCTTCCATTAATATATACCAGTCTACTTACAATTTTAATAAATTTATAAAGAATGCATTTTTAAAAATTTATTTTCACTCCCTTTTTTTAAATTCTATAAAGATATATTTTCTGAATTTTAATGTCTTAAAATATGATTAATATTTATAGACTCTCATTAAACATGTAACTTTTTGTAACAAATGCGTTCTCATAGTGTTTATATATCTATCAATTTATTTACCCTAAGTATTCTGTTAATGTAACTATGCATGTTTCTTTATTGAAATATGGTTAACATATTTGGTATTAGTTTGAAATATGTAAAAATAAATTAATTAAATAATTTTCAATAAGTATAGTAGAATCTCCTTTAAAATGTTTTGATCTTTCTGTAGTAATAGTTTAAATATGCACTGTCAACTCTGTGCAGTTTGGAATCAAAAGTTTTGTAAGTTATAGTATTTGTTTATATAGTTCTCCTTTTACAATATCTGTTCAAAAACTTAAGTGCAAAAAATAAAAATAGTGCAAGAGTAGCTCAATATTTAAAAAAATTAAATCAAAATTATTTATTTAAATTTCATTGGTTATTTAATTTTTTAAACATTGACATAGGGGAAGTTTAAGTTTTGGCTTCCAGTCAATATTTTTTGTGCTTGTATTCTATCAATAGTATCTTTCTAGTTCTGAAATAAAATACAAATGAGTTTACTGATTTTAAAAAATTTATAAAGAATGCATTTTTAAAAATTTATTTTCATTCCCTTTTTTTAAATTCTATAAAGATATATTTTCTGAATTTTAATGTCTTAAAATGTGATTAATATTTATAGAATCTCATTAAACATATAATTTTTTGTAACAAATGTGTTCTCATAGTGTTTATATATCTTATCAATTTATTTACCCTAAGTATTCTGTTAATGTAACTATGCATGTTTCTTTATTGAAATATGGTTAACATATTTGGTATTAGTTTGAAAAATGTAAAAATAAATTAATTAAATAATTTTCAATAAGTATAGTAGAATCTCCTTTAAAATGTTTTGATCTTTCTGTAGTAATAGTTTAAATATGCACTGTCAACTCTGTGCAGTTTGGAATCAAAAGTTTTGTAAGTTATAGTATTTGTTTATATAGTTCTCCTTTTACAATATCTGTTCAAAAATTTAAGTGCAAAAAATAAAAATAGTGCAAGAGTAGCTCAATATTTAAAAAAATTAAATCAAAATTATTTATTTATTTAAATTTTATTGGTTATTTAATTTTTTAAACATTGACATAGGGGAAGTTTAAGTTTTGGTTTCCAGTCAATATTTTTTGTGCTTGTATTCTATGAATAGTATCTTTCTAGTTCTGAAATAAAATACAAATGAGTTTACTGATTTTAAAATAGCATTGCCGGTGTTGTTGAATTCTGAAAAATCATTGCTTATTAGATTCATTAAATTGAAATTTTATTGATGTTAAAGAAGTTATCTTTGATCTGTTATTTTACTGAAGTGGCAATTTTTTAAACTAATGTATTACATTACAAAATATATATTATAAATTATAATTTTAAAAAATGAGGGAGGGGGTAACTTGCTTGTTAATGATAGCTCAATTAAAGTATTTTATAATGGTCGCCATTTGAAATGGGAATGTTCCGGAAAAAAATATAGGTGTTTTTTTTTTTTTTTTCCGAAGGGGTATTTTTGAATTTTTTGCAAATTGGAAAAATTGAAATTTTATTTATACATTCTGATACTTTTCTTTATTATTTTTTTTTTCATATTCAGTGTCCTACATGAAAGCATTAACATGGAAAATCTTATCTGTAAGCAGGGATCTGTTTAGGAAGAGCTTGAGTCCTTTGAAAGACCCTTGACAATTTTTTCACGTTAAAACATATGCCCCTTTACAAAATTCTTAATCATAAAATAGACATTTCAGAAAATTTTTCAATCTCTCTTCACAAATGTAACGAACTAAAAAAAATAAATAAATAAATAAAAATTGCATATTAACAGAATTTTCTAGCTGTATATATGTACGAAAGACCTTCTTAAAATTGTATAAATAAGAACGATATACCGGGTGGTTATAATATAAGTATCTCTATTTAAAGCTGTCTGTAGCTTGAAGGAATAACCGGGATGAAACCAAAATCGGTACACTTACTACTCGAGAAGGGACAAGAAGAATGGAACAATAAAATAAATTGCAATAATCACCGACAGATGGTGCTTTTGAGTGTAAAATTTAATGTGTAATATTGTGTACCGTGGAGATGTCGCAAACCTCGATGACTTTACCGCATATCACAACATGTGCAAAACATCACTCCTTATGCGTTACATTCTGCAGTTAAGCACGTCGGGCACCACCTGGATTGTGTCTTCCAGCACAATGGCCATGTGGAACCAGAACATGATCGGCACCGCCATGCGAAAGCGTAACCACATTCACTGTGACATTTTCCAATAAATTAGGTGTGCCATCTGGTTTGACGCCTTAATTCTTTATTCTTGTTTTACATATTACACATCACACTCAGTAGCGCCATCTGTCGGTGATTATTGCAATTATTTCTTTTATTGTTCCATTCTTCTTCCCCATTCTCGAATAGTAAGTGTACGGATTTTGTTTTCATTCGGGTTATTCCTTCGAGCTACATACAGCTCCAAATAGAGATACAGTGAAGCACCGTTTATACGTTTTTCAAGGGACCAAGAAAAAAAAACGTATAAACGAAATTCACAAAAGTACGAACGTTTACCAAAAATAAAGAATTTAGAAAATAAATTAAAATACATAAAATACAAGAGGTATGTAATCCTAAACTTCTTATCCCCGATATAATTTACAACTTACTACTATTCATATTCACTCACCATGTAAAAATATTTTGTTATTTTAGGTTGTACGGAATTTTTGGAATGCACATAAAAAAATTCATTGTTAACAGTTAAAAATGCCATCTTAACATTATCATTCAAATCACTGCTAATGAGGTATTCTTGCATGGTGTTAAAACCTGCCAAAGCTTGTTGAAAACTTGCCAGTGGCTTTTTAGTGCAGTTATCCTCCTCTTCACTGCTAGTTTCCTCATTTGCGATCATTCATCGATTGTTAGTAGAGAACATGTTGCAAGTTACTTAGCACATTCCACAAAATCTTCAAATGTAGCAATATCTTTTTAATTTGACCAGTTTTCTGGTGGAGCAAAATGATCAGGTTCGGCGTTTTCAATAGGATTGACATCCACTGGAGTTAAAAATCTGCCAATTGCGAAGCAGTTTTTATCATTTTGGGTAAAACATTTTGCCAAGCCATCATTATGAAATTCATAGCTTGTAAGATGTTAATGTTCACATTTGCGAAGTCACCGTGGTCTAAACTGGCGATAGCTGTTTTCACCAAAAGTTTTGAATAATGTTGTTTTAGGGATTTTATGACTCCTAAATCCAGTGGCTGCGATGTGCTGGTACAATTTGCAGGGAAGAATTTCACAGTTATGTTTTTTAGAAAGTCCGTATCAGGTGGATGAGCTGGACACTGATTAATGAATAAAATGATTCGCCGCTTTTGGTTTTGCATTTTATCATCTAATTCTTTTAACCAATCGGTAAATTAGAAGGACATTGTCATCCATGATTTTTTATTGGCCAGATACATTGTTGGTAATGTTTTCACATTTTTGAAGCAGCGGGGCTTTTTTGATTTGCCAATAATTAAAGGAGGCAATTTTTCTGATCCCTCTGCATTGGCACACAATATTACTGTTGATCGCACTTTACCACCATGACACGTATCGATTTGATTGCAAGAGTTTTTGATGGTAGAAGATTATAAAACAAACCGGTTTCATCTGCATTGAAAATGTCTTTTTATTCATATACTTTTATCAGATCTGGCAGCTGGTTTTGAATCCGACCATCCACTGTTTCGCAATCAACATCTCCAGACTCTTCACTTACAGTTTTGCCTGTTATGCCATGTCTTAATTTAAACGCAAAGGCATCCTGAAGAAAATGATGCATTGCATTCCACATTCAGCTTCTTCAAAATTTCTCGTGCTTTCTTCATAAGCAAAGGACCGCTGATGAGAATTTTTGCACTACGACACTGATTAAACCACTGTAAAAGCAATTTTTTTAACATCAGCGGATTTTCTGCTTTAAACTCGAAGTTTATTTTTTTAAGCACTACATCCAGTTTCATGATGGCTTTGATCGATGATCTTACGATTATAAATTAGCGTGTTTAAAGTTAAAACTGGTAAACCTAATTCTTTGGTAAGATCCACTCTTTTTAAATGTTGGTTTTCATCCACATTTTTTAAAATGCACATTTTTTCCTTCAACGACAGAGATTTTCTATTACGCGAAGTCATCGTAAACCGCTAGTGAACGATACAAATCTAGACACTGAAGCTGCCAGTAAATTAACTTTCCCTGCTAAACCTGGGGAGTGCACAACAACAAACCTTATCTATAGAAAGTGGGATGTTCAACATTCTCTTCCTGACTTGTTGAAAAAACGTATAAATGAAATTGGCGATTTAAGGAAAAACATATAAATGAAATTATTTAACTTTAATATGCATTGGATTTTGCCGGGACAATTTTTAAAAAACGTATAAATGATAAAAACGTATAAACGAGAAACGTATAAGCACTACTCAACTGTACTTATATTGTAACCACCCTGTATATATATACATAGGTCCAATAATTTCTAATTCACAAAATTCTAATTAAATTTTTTACAAGTATATGCAAAAGTTCACAATTTCACAAATATAGGATCATGAGAAAAAAAATCCAAAGAAACCTCTGATAACATACTTAAGGTATCTTTCCATTATATCAAGATCATTGTCGCCAAGTGTAATAATTAGCACAAAATCAAATTCACATTATGGATGGGACGAATACTCTGTCACTATTCGGCCTATTCAGCCCTTTTGTCGAATACTGAAGACTAGTTGGCCAAATGCTTCGGCCAAATATTGTGAGACATCTCACTGAATATTGCTTATATATCACCAAATTTTGCTAGATATCTTGCCAAATAAATTCAGGGTAATAATTTTTGGGAAAAAAGTTTTCTATAATCCAAACTGTCTGCTTTTAGACACATTCATGAATTTATCTTCGTTCTTAATTGCACAAAATGTACAATTATTCATATACCACCATTATTATTATATATATTAATTTACATCTTCCTTTAATCATATTTTTGTTTCCAATTTGTGTGCATTCTCTTAATGCGTGTTGAGTAAGTTGTAGAACTTTGTATTGTTGTACATTGTATATGCTGGTTTAAGTGTCAAAGATTTTATTAAACAAATTACTATTTTAACCATACCTCTTTCTTTAACTGGATTTGCAATTTAAGACTAGAGACTAGTTTCAGAACATAGACTCATTTTTAGGGTTTCGTTCATCTCACGAAACTCTATTACTCCCGCTCCTTTGTCTGTCTGTCACAGAACTATTCTCAGAAACTATGTAACTTACAGAGTTGAAACTTTGTGTATATAGCTGAATACCAGCTATGAAGAGCTCAAAATATTAAAATTTAAAATATTCATATTATTTTAATAAATACAGATAAAGAGCCAAAATTATCCAATTTCGGTATTATCCAATTTCGTGTGATGTCACCTATATCACTGTTGTTGTTATTATCCCCATCACTAAAACTAAATAATTATATTAGTAGTTGGACACAATTTAAAATTCAGATCTTTCTTATAAAGACGTTTTATAATTATTGATTAATTGAGGAGTTGTACAGAGCAAAACAATTATATATACACTTTTACATTTAAATTTATCCTTTTAAGCATTATATATTTCATTTTTCCTGAGCACGCAGGCTCACGTGTGTTCGTTATTACATTTTGTTACAGGACTAAAGAATTAAAGTCATAAGTTCAGAGTTTTTCATTACGTCATTCTTACGTCAGTGGAAATTACATAGTTTCTGCGTAAGAATGTAATCGGCTAATAATGTTTTTACTTCCTGCTATAATTATTGTTCCAATGTCTTTAACATATTTCACATAATTATAAGTTCATCAATTTAGAAAAGTTTTTGATCATGTACTTGAAGTTGAGTGGCCATTAATCTTATTTTGTAATTCATTAGGCGTTGAAAGAAATGTTGATTACTTGACGCTATATCTTCTCTTTATAGATGATCAAGGTCTTTTTATTTTTCCCCATTGCAAGAAGAAATGAAAAGTATGTTTTTTCTATTTAATTTCTCGGATGAGGTTTATATTTCTAATAGAAATATTCGCATATTTTAACATTTTGAAGGTGTACAACATGTTTAATTTTGAAATTATTTTTTTATATCGCATTTAGTCTGTGTGACAGATATTATTATGACAGAATATAATAGCCGGCTTCGTCCGCTATCGGGCTGGTTTGGATACTCGAAAAAGCGAAAAAATAGACCGTTAAATTTTTACTTTATAAAAAACAAAAAACATGAGTTTTGTAGCTAAATGAAATTTATTTGGATTTTTTAAAGAAAGGATAAAGTGTTTTGAAAGGAATATTAAACGAAACCCTTTGAGCGATCTTAGATCACACTTACCCACTTGTTACAAATTTGTTAATCACTTGGGACGCAAACTCTTCACAAATAAAATTTCCTTGCTTAAAGGTTATTTCAGGAAATATCTCACTTTAAATTATGAGAGAGAGTAAGTATTATCATTGATTTTGAATGTAAGAAAGGATAAAAGTATCATTGTGTAATAAAGGTGAAGTACATTCTTTATATTTTAATGGAAGTAACTTAACATACCTTCCTGACTTACAGAAAATCAATTTGATATATCGAAAAATAAAAGGATAAAATGTGATTTTGTAACTTTCTGTGCTAAAATAAATTTTCTAAATTAAAAAGTTCATTAACAATGACTAATGAGTTCTTATTTTACATAAAATGTTTATGAATTTCTTTCCTGTAGATAAAATTATACTGTTATAATTTAGATGTAGTAAAAGTTGTTTTATTATTAGCAGCAATCAAGCTATTTGAAATATTAAAAGAAGAACATGAAGGGATTAAAAATTTTAATCACATAAAATAAATAATAAAACACCAATTTCTGTTTAATTCTTTATCCATCTTAAAATTTGAAAACTGTATATATAATCAAAAGTTATTTTCTTTTTTTGAAAAAAAAAAAAGTTATTCGGTCGTCAAATATTCGGTATTTGGCCTAAAATTTGGCTGAACAAAAACTTTTTTTTTTATGTATAATTTAAAAATTTTGAAACAACTTTATTCCAGCTTCCTTATCATCACGTAACTGCCAAATAGTAAAATCCATCACAGTGGCAGTAATAAATGTAAGTTATAATTATAACTTAATAATAAATATTTTCAATTTGAAAAATAGCAAATTACAATGTTTTGCTAGGTTACATTTAAATAATGACAAAATAAATTATTCACATTCAAAAAATAGCAAATCTCAAAGTTTGGCACGGTGTTCAATCCTTTGTACAGTCAGGGTTGAAATATATTGTGCATTAGCATACATTTTGGCACTATGTTGGCAAAATGGAAAAGTACTATAATTAAATGCAACTTCTCTTGTTAAAAATGGAAATTAATGTACAAAATTATTTCAATAATATGTCAATTAATAAACATGGTAAGGTTGGAATTTTAATATAAAATTTGAAACATGCATTTATTTTAATTGGCATAGCTATAATTTTTCACTATTATTAGAAAATAAAATCTTTTTTAATAATATGCAGTTGAAACTATCTACTCTTTTCTTTCTTTTCTTTAAATATATATTCTTAGAGTTGTGTAACTGTATTTCTTAAAAATATAAATATTTTGCAAAGAAAATGTAAGCAGTTGTCTGTGAAAAAGTTAGTCGAAAACAACACGCACAAAAATCCACCGGTTTTAAAACTCATTTTTTTAAAAAAATACCACTTTCATATTAAAAATCTGAGACTTAAACTAAACCATAGTTTTGGTTTAGATGGGAAAGCTATACCAAAACTAAATACACAGGAAATGAAAATTATAATTGTAAGGGGAGAAAAAAAAATAAATATTTTAAAATAATACCGATTTTTAAACAATGGAAGATTTGAAAATAATATTTGAATAATGCCACAACTACTATGGTAATTTATTTCATTAAACTGGCATCATTTATATATTTAAAAACAACACTATGTAGATGGAATGTATAATACAGTTAATTGGCTTTCAAACTGCAATAATATATATATATATATATATTTAAAAATGAATACACATGTGAAGAACGAAGGATAAAACACCATAAGAAGCAATGTAATGGACACTGAAGGAATTATACTTAAAAGGATTAAAAAGCAAAAATGGAAAACTATGAATATCTTATAGAATCTTCAGAAGGGCTTTATAAGAATATTCATAGTAAGTATATGTTATTTCAACAAATATTGTCAGCATTATGCCTAATATCGACAATATTAAGCCCCTAATAACATATATAAATGAAACAAGAAAATTGAGGACCGACATGAGGTTCAAATGACAAAGTAAAATGAAACAAGAAAATTAAAACCTGACATGAGGTTCAAATAGCAAAATAAATAAATAAATAAATATGCAACTGAAATAGAAATCAGATAAATAAAAAATGATTCAACTTAAATATTAAATAGAACATAAAATAATGTTCAAGACTCATTAAAAAGGACAAATTTGAAAGTAGATGTAAAAAGATTGTAGTTACTTGACATTTAGCCAGACACCTGCTCCTGCTGCTCAAAATGGCTGCATAGCAAAGCCCAAAACTTTACTGAGAATAGTCATAATAAAATTATGTAGTGCTGCCATCTATCCCATAAAATTATAAGTGAAATCTAAAATTGTAGACAAGTTAAAAAAAATGCTAGTGCTGCCATCTGTTAGTGATGAAGATGAAATATAATAAAAAGAGAGAATGAGAAACATATATTGACAAGCAAATAATATTTAAAATGTGAGGAAACTTAATGAAGTAAATAAAATTTAAATATAATAAAGATCATATGGGAAGACAAGTATGATAATTAGCAATGTATAATAAGACATTGTGTGTATTTACGTTGTAGAAATTATGTTGTGGTGTGAGTAAAATGATTAAATGCATAAAACCTATTTTTTTTTCTTTTAATAAAATTTTTTTGTAACTTTTTTTAGCAGTCCTGCCACATCCCTCCTAAATGGTATTTTTATTTTATAATTTTTTTTTTTTTTTTTTTTTTGGGGGGGGGGGGGGATTTTGTTATTTTATGATTTTTTTATAAATTGTTTTTTTTTTTTTTAAGTTTTAATATTTTTTTCAGCAATCCACACCCACCCTCATAAATATTGTTTTCCATTTTATAATTTTTACACATATTTAATGCCCATACTGGTAAAATTAGATGAATATTTTAATGTTTAATCCATGTAGAAAGAAAAGCAAGGGGATAATTGCTAGACAAAGCTGTATGTTTTAAATGTAATAAATTAGGCCTAATGAAATGAGAGAAGCATAATCGTTTTTAAATTAACTCTAATTATATTTTATATTTTTTAAGAAAATTTAACTTATTTTTGAGAAACATTTGTAAGAAATCAATTTTTCCAAATTTCCAATTTTTCCTGAAAAAAAACTGTTTTTTTTTCTGCCACTTCAAAATTTCCAGAACTTTTACATCTCTAGTCACCGTACAAGTCTAGTCTACAAGTAAAATAATATTTTTATTGAACCGATTTTTACTCACTATTTAAAAATTATAGAAATGATTGATTTTTTTTTAAATTCAAAATTGAGAATTTGGGATTTTATTCAATGGATTCGAGAATATTCTAATGCATATGAGCTGTTATACATCTAACATATTACTGTTAATGTGTTCTAATATTATTTTAATTGTTTTTCAAAGAAATCAATGCAATGTATTTATACTGCTAATTATAAAAGCATTTCACAATTTTTTTTTTCATTTTTTGCTATTTTATTGCTTGAATGCTTTAATATTTAAATAAATTTATTTAATCTTAATTTATATATCCCTAATTCTCAGGAAAATAACCTATGTTATTTGTTTTATGAAATATGTAAACTATGTTATAAATGAAAAGCATTAATATAAGTTGGAAAAATAATCTTTAATTGGAAAATTATCAAAATTCAAGATATTCCTTTTGAAATAATTTACTGTTATTTATTATGTGTGTACATTGTTTTCGCTAGCAATTAGTTTGTAAATATTTGTTTTTTATTTAACAGTACTGAAGACCTCACTAAAATTGCTTCTCAACCAAAAAGTATGCCACAAAGTGAATGTGCCAGTGCCTCATCCAGTATTGCTGATATTGCAGCTCGTGCAGAAATTTTGCAAGAAAATTTAGAACCTAATCTTCTTTTTTCAAATAGCACTGTCAGTTTAAATAGTTTGGGAATGAATGAAAATGTTTTTGGTAGTGATCAGTTTGGCAGCGATAAATGGAAGGCTACTGCTACATTTGGTGGGATTCTAAGATCTAATACAGATGTAGAACCTATAAAAAGACGGATTTCTCTTCAGGAAAAAGTTGAGTTTTCTGAAAATAATGAATCTTGATAAAATTGCCTTATATATAGTTTTATCTGATTTAATTTAAGAAAATTTTCATTTATTGAAAAACAGCTTTTTATAAATTTTACTGTTAAATAATTTTCTGTGTGTCACAGGAAAATGAAATATTAGTAAATTACTTATGCAAAAACAATTGCTAATTCATTAGTGAAAATATGTATCTACTATTTATATAAAGTTATACAGTAGAGCATCAGTTGTCTAGAATTATTTACATGATTCATTATCTGAAAAGTTCTTAATCAGAACTTTACTGTAAACACTACGTAGATGCTAGAAAATGTGTTGATAGACCAAACAAGACATAAATATCAGTTTTCCACCAATTAAAAAATTGTAAAAATTTCAAAATAAGCATATAGTTCCCATCTTATGCTGAATTCCACTTAAATGCTTATCTCTTGATGTATTTTAACTATAAATCTTGCATTCATTGTAGATATTTTTCTATAAAGTCTCCAAAGTATATTTCCTTTACTATCTTCAAATGCTAGGGAAATTTGTATAGCCTCAGAAAATAAGAGATTTTTCAATTTAACACTGAATTCAGAGTATTAATCAGCTTTCCAAACACTATCAATTCTCCATTATCAACACTTTAAACTTTCCACAACAGCAAAGACATGTGTGTTCCATCAAAATTTTTGTTTTGTTGGTGGTTTAGATTTATCCCAAAAGATTGTATAAAATTGAAATGCCAGTAAACTCAATGCTCAAATATGTAATCACAATGTTTCTAAACTAGCTGTTATATCTTAATGCGGAAAGTTATTATAACATAAAGCCCAAAAAATGTCAAAATATCCATAGAATAAATTCAGACATGAAAGGATAGAATATATAGATTCTTTGAAAAGTTTTTGTTTTCCTTTATTATTACTATGCACTTCAAAATATATTAGAGGTATCCATGTCAACAAAAAAATATGATTGCTCAATTCAGCACTGTACATTAATCTATTATCACTTTATTCCTAATTAATCGATGTAATTGATGCTCTACTGTTTTATTTTTAGTATTTTTTTATTATTATTATTATCTATAAATGCTGTCTTTTTTTAATGAATGTTGTAACACATACATTTTTTATTTAGTTTTCAACAAAACAGTTCAAAAGTTTTATGTTTTAATTATAGTCTTTAGTATTAAAAATATAATAAAATATTTTTTTTTCAATAATTTGTAAGTTTTAAATTTAAAGCAATTTTTAAACTATGAACTTTATAACAAATCATCAATTTATTTAAATTAAGCACAGCTGGCATTTTCTGAAGTGTAATTTTCATAGGATTGTTTTGTTATTTACTGTACATAAGTTGTTGAATATTTTTGTATTTTACGTTTTGTTGAAGAGATTCACTCATTATATTTATTGAACTTTTATTGTTTTGTTTCTGAATCATATGCTTAGTTATTGATATTGTATATCTGCTCTGTGATACATGTTTACAGTCAATTCCCATTTTGAGAAAGTCATTATAAATTTATTAATTTGTTGAATGTATTTGATAAAAGGGCTTTCAAAATTGGTCTTTCTTTTTTTCTAAAAGCAAGAATTTTTAATTTGGAAAAAGGGCTTATTTACATGTATCGTTTACTTAAGGAATTATGGGAGTTTTTTTACTTGAAAAATAAACACATTTTATGAAGTTGTTTTGTTGTCTAGAAGTGAGATAAAAATGTGTAATTTGAAACTTCAAAAAACAAGTTTGTATAAATTGGTATTGAAAAATGCACTTTTTCAACTTTAATTTTCTCAATGTTGTGCAGCGTGTAGCATTCCCTGGCACCAAAACTTGCTAATGTTTTTAGAAAAGTATCGGTCAAGGAAGAGGGAAATATATAAGCTTTTGTATTAAGAAAAAGCTAGGAAAATGGCTTATCTGCTATTTCTCTGAATGGTTTCATCTGAATTCAATAAAATGAAGAGCACATTAAAAAATATCTAGTCCCTTACAGATTTTTTTCCCCCTTTTGCATTTTTAACATAATGGCAGGTTATCAAACTTAATTTATCAATTTTCCACAACATAAAAAAACTAATATTGTTTTGTTTATAAAAAATGAATTATTGTGCTATCCTCTAAAAAAACCCCATTTTTTAAAATTTTCTCTATATAAGTCTAATAAAGAATTTATAAAAATTGAACAGGGCTAAATAATTACAGCTTGTTCTGACTAAGATTTTAATGTTGAGCATTTTTCATTTTTTCACCTTATTACAAAATGGCAGCCAATTATTCGAGAATTTGAAAAAAAAAAAAAAAAACCACTTTTCTAAAAAATGACCCGTGTTACCTGAAAACAACCCACACCTGACGTAATCAGCTGAAAATGAAGCATTTTATTACATATTAATGGTTTAACATAAAAAAATAGTCATTTATGTAGATCATTCTAAAATTCTATTATAAAAAGAAAATCTGTAGAAATGAAGCTCGTGTTTTGCCAGAATTCTGCATTTATTAATTTGAATTATTTTAAAACTAAATAAGCACTCCTTAGGTATTTTTAACTAGTTTTATTATTCTAAATGGTGCATTAAAACAGAACAAAACAAAAAAATTGACTTAAGTAAAATATTTGGTGTAGTACTAGGGTGAGTTTTTTTTTTTTTTTTTTAGGAAACATTTCAGTGTGGGTTTTTTTAGAAGACAGCACAATAATTACATATTTTAAAAAATCATTAGTCTCGATGAGGGAAATTTATAAGCTTTCATATTTTAAAAGGAGGGGGGGGGAAGCAAAGAAAAATGGTTTATTAGCTACCAAGATATTTCTGGTACTGACTTGCAAGGCATTGTTTTGAAAAAAATGTGTTTAAAATTTTGCAACAAGTACTACTTGCTCATGCAGGGTGCAACAATAATCACAAAGTTGAAAAACACTGACAACTCCTTAAAAAAATTTATTATTTTATTTTATCCTGACTAATTTGTTTACTTTAAAAGATATGTCAAGTCCTATTTACCAAGTCATTTGTACCTATGAATTGTTTTTAATAGTCAAAATTTATAAATAACTTTATTTATTTATTTTTAATGTATGCACAATTCTTTCCAGTGATTTTCCACTTTTATTATAGTCTATTCAGAATTAAGAGAGATGGAAATGAAATTAAATTGAATGATTTTATAATGTGTTGTCTACAAATAATACCAGCCATGTGTCATCGTTGATTTGCTGTAAAAGATAACAAATACTTATCCAAAATAAACTGTTCATGTTGTATAATCAAAAAGTAATCTATAAAAAAGGCAGAAAAAATCACATTTTAGCAAAACTGAAAAGAAAATGGTTTTAAATACTTATAATGTGGAAACTCTGAAACTGCAATAATAGGTTTTGATAATAAATTTATCCAAAACTCAAAATAACTCTTTAATTTGTGCAATTAATGTATCAATTAATTGTAACTGTGTTATTAGTTAAATTTTAAACAATTCATGTTTGACAAAAAAAAAATTCTATTTTTTTAAGGAGTGGGGAACAAATAATTATATTTATTTTTATAAAATTTCCAAATAAGTGATAAAAGCACAAAATTGAAACTCTATGGCATAAATTGGCAATGCTTATGTTTATTTAAATTCTCTCTTAATTTTGAATGAACTATAGGTATGTTTTTAATCTGTGTCTTTGTATCTCCACTTATAGGAGATTGGGAGTTGGCTGTCTAAAATTTGTTGTACATAGTAAATTTGAAACATGCACTGTTTTAAGTAGTAAGTGTAATATAGTTTACTGTGATTTTATATTAGTGCTGGAAATAAATTTCATTAAATTTAGCGCAATTCTAAAATCTTAGTTTATTATCATTTTTACAAATTACTTTCCTACTTATGAAGTATTGTTTTCTATTCACTATGCTCAGTTAATTGTTGCTTCCGTGGAAAAGATTGAACAAATTAATGTAAAAGCTTTAAAAATTTCAGCCAGTATCAAGAAATTATAATAATGGCTTCTAGATTTATTGGTTTCCTTTTCTTATGCATTTTTTCGTTTAATTTGAAAGGGGGGGGTGTCTTTAGTTCTTACAATTTAAAATTTTATTAAAAAGGAATTGTTATTTTTTACACTAATTAGTTCAGAATTTACTTATACAAAAAATCTCATTAAACTATTACAGATGTAATAGCAATTTCTTATCAAATGCTTTTATTTGGCTCTGTTTCTTTATTAGGTTCATAATATGTTTATGGTTTCCATTTGTTTTCTGTTCTTATATTTTTCATGACTCTTTTGATCTGACTAAATTTATATTATAAAGCAAAACCATGTCCGTGAGTAATGCTGACATATATTGACAGTGGCAACATCTGATCAATTAATTTCACTTTTATTTCTTTTTCTTTTTTAACTTCTAAACATCAAACAATATAAATTTTTACACCATTGAAAAAGAAGGGGGGTGGCATGCTCTTTCAAATGCAGTTTGTTTGAAGACTGACTTTCTAAAGTTTTCAAAATAATTTTCAAGCATTATTTTGTTTTTTAAATCTATCTCTACCGTGTGCAGACCAGTTACAAAAGATTAACCAGTTTGCACTTGAAACAATATAAATAGTTCAGCATTTGTTTCTGGCAAACAAAATTCCCACACAAAATTAAAACTTCATCTATAAATAAATAAAATAACATAAATTAAACAGTAATTTAACAGATATGTAATTGAACTACACGCTTAAAACACTGAAATTATCAAAAACAAAAGGCTGTTGTAAGTAGCAACCTTTAGCAATTTTTTTCGTTTATTAACACCTGGCATGCAGCTAATACAAATGTATTTTAATAAATTTCGAAATTTTATTTGAATACTTTATTGATATTTTTCTTATAAAAATATTTTTTTATGTTGATACTGGGCAATCTCAAAAAAACTATTAAATGTAAAAAATCTATTAGTTTTCAATATATATATATATATATATATATATATATATATATGTGTGTGTGTGTATATGTGTATATATATAAAAGAAAAAAATATTACCTATATCCCGTAACTTGGGAAGCCTCTTTATTTTCGCTGCCATATCCAGTGATGTCACTAGGCTTTTGAAATCCTGTGTCCCTGGGATCCAGACACTTCCAAAAAACTGAGTCCTTTTTCACAAAAGTGGGTCTCGTTTTAGAAATAAGACTAGTCAATGCATTTAATACAGAATATGTCTCTTTTGTGATCTTTCAAGGGAAAAGTTATGCCTCTTAAAGAGCCCACCACAATTTTTTTTTTTTTTCTTAAATGATGCCTTATAGCGCATCCCTGGCATCACTGATAAAAAAGAAACAAGAGAAAACATTAAAAAAAAAAAAAAAAACTAGTTTGCACTTTCTACCAAAGCGGTGAATTTTCAAAAATCGAGGAACATACCAAATTAATGTATTGTAACAGATTTTTTTTTTTTTTTTTTTTTTTGAACAATATGAATTCCAGTCAAGAAATTAGGCATGATTTTTAAGATGCTTAAAAAAGTCTTGTTTTGTAAAAAAAAAAAAAAAAAAAATATTTACACTTTTATCTCAAACATTACTTATATCAAAAAGGATATTATGTTATGGATACGAGCTATAATATGATTCCTAATTAAAATAACTAATAGGTTTTTTTACAAGATTTACTGTTTAAAAAATGAATATTATTATTTTAAATGGCTTTTTAACTACAGAAAAATATTTTAAAGTTGTTGTTCAGTTGGATTCTAATGACATCCTACAAAAGACTTTCACTGTAGATAAAAAAAACTTTTTTCTGATCAATTTTTTAATAGCTGTACGCAGGGCTTGACAAATATGGTCGCCAGGTCGCCTTTGGCGACCAAGTTATTTAATCTAATGGGGTTTTTGTTATTTCTTTTTTGTACAAAAATTGACCTAAGCTTTCTTGAAATGAGCACAAATGTCACCCCCCCCCCCCTTTCCCAATATTAAAAAAGTAAACTTTGAAACTATATTCACACAAAAAATATTTTTAACTTTTGTTTTTGGCAAAAATAAGTTCATCAAATGTAAATTTTAAAATAATCATATCAGAATTATTTGAGACTTCGACAGAAAAATAGGCGAAAACTTGTTTTCCTGCTTCACTATTTCTTCGATGCGCTCCTCAGCAGACATAGATTTTGTAGCATTCAACTATCCGGACATTTGAAGCAAAGTTTCATTAGAAAACTTAGTTTACATTATGTTTCTAAACTATGTAACTAGTAATTCTAAACAATGCCTTTTATTATTTTTCCTCAATTAATTCTTAAAAATCTTTTGTGCTTTTTGAAAATTAATGACGAGGAAGGAGGGGGTGGTAAATATGTTTTACTGGCTACTAGAATTTTTTTCTGGCTACCAGATTTTATCAAATTTGTAAAGCCCTGGCTGTATGTATGATGCATAGAAATTTTCTTTTCTCACATTTTATTAATCACATTGATTTTAATAGCTCAATTTCAAAAGGTTTGTATAAAAACATTTATTTAATTTTTTTAAGGCACCTAATTGTTTTAATTAGTTTTTATTTGCTGGCTTACTGCAGAGTAAAAGTGTGTTTATAGTTTTTTTTTTTTTCTTTTAGAATTAAATTGTTTTGTACTACAGCTTTTCTGCAAAAAACTTATACAAAATTTCTCAAAAACATAAATGAACCGAAACTATCTTTTATGGTATTTGTATGCAGTTTTATGTCTATATGTATATATATATACATACATAAATTTAAAAGTATTGCATGTTATTTTTACATTTTTCTGAAATGGAAATGTGTGTGAGAGATTTTCAACATTACCTTAAACTTTGTTTTTGATATTTTGTTTATGATGGACTTTGTATTAGCTTTTATCTTTTTATACTGTATTTTAATATAATCTTTTCATTGATTCACTAATAAGCATAAATCTTACACTAATGAAAAAAAATATTTATTTTCGGGTTTTTTTTTTTTTTTTTTTTGCTTTTAATAAAATTTCTTTTAAATTTCGAAGATGGAATTTTAAAATTTTATAGATGAAAATATTTTAATCCTTTTTTCTCTTTTAATTTTTGATTTTTTTTTCCTTTTTTTATTTTTGTTCAGTTTTTTGCTCATGTTTCCATATTTTCTCCTCTTTGCTTATAAATTGTATATCAAAACATTTTTGTGATAACTAAAATGTAGCTTATTTTGATATTAAATTGTAAACAAACTTTTTAAAACTTTTTTGAAAGAAAAATAAACTATTTTGAGATGTAATCTTGTTCATCTGTTTCTACTTTTTATTTGCATAAACAGGTAAGTGCATTGCCCACAAATTTGTGCAAGGTTCATCAAAAATATATAATTCCTTATTTTTACTTTTTATTTTTAAGACCATTTTAAAGTACTTAATTTTTAACAATAGTCCTTCATATTTTTATTTATTTATTTTTAAATAGAATATTTTTTTGGTGATGCAATGTGCAATTGGTTTTGAATATTTCTAACCTCCTTAATTCTGCATGTGTGGCTCAATTTGACACTTTCCTGAATATGGGATTATATATTTTTGTATTTTCTCTCTCTTCATATATAGATTTTATAGAAATCTACAGTGAAGATTATTGTTTGGAATTAGTGGTAGACAAAATAACATAGTGCCTATAATTTTCACATGCAAACTTGATAACCCACAGCAATTGTGAGAACAAAGGATTAATCGGTGCCACAGAAACAATAAAATTGCTTACTAATTAGGAATGCAATGATTAATTATTTGGCCAAATACTGAATGTTCAAACACCAAACAATGATTTCATTTTTGTATGAAAGTAAGCTATAATAAATACTCTACACACAATTCTTATATATTTCTCAGTTAAAAGGTTATTTCTTTTTAAAAACTCAACTTGAAAAAATTATATAAGGAGAAAATAGGGTAAAACTGGGTACCTAACGTTTTTCCTTTGGGGCGCTGTACATACAGGGGCTGTTTACCGAATAGGCCCGTGAAGCCTGTACTTACCTTACTGAAATACAAAAAGGCCCCCAAATTTACTTTTCAAATATTTGTTGTCCGTGCACTGCTCTTAGCATTGGCAAATGCTACAATTTGTAAAGAATAAAAGATATTTTGAAGTTCAAATACTGTACTTCTATATTTGTAAAATCATTTACAAAAATAATTTGTTATCAGTGGTGTAGTGCTGGGAAAAAAGTGGGGGGATGCTCATAGAACAACATATTTCGGAATTCAGCAACGCTAATTTATGCAGTGAGCTTTTCATTAAAATTTGTTTTGTAATTTTTGTTTTGAAATACTTAGTGTATTTTTAATCTCCAGACATGTATAGTACAAAAAAATATATTGTAAACATTAAAAAATTAAAAAGACTATGAAATATTGGCATATACATTTGAGGTTCCCTGGATAAACATTTTTTTTTTTTTTTTTTTTTTTTTAAACAATGATTCTGTATGCACGGCATATCTTAGTATTTCTCTATATTCTCCAGTCCCCAAACTCTGTTTTTGCTGTCAAACAAAGGTTTCGACTATATACACCATTTTCAATAGAGGTAATACTGCAATGAGCATCAAAAACATTCATCAATTTTGTTGCAATTCAAGCAAACTTAACAGAAGTTAGAGTAAGAACAGACAAATGATCCGAAGTCACACACTTTTCAAATTTTTTGGAAACTTAAAAATTAGTGATTTATTTCTTTAAATTGTTAATTTATTAGCGTGCTTATCCTTTAAAAAAATTAATACGCTTCAAAAGTCTATGTCTTTCCGTGTCCTCAATGTCCTCCTGAAAATAAAAAAGTGGGGGGGGGGGGCACTGTCCTCCCGCATACCTCCTCGACTACACCACTGTTTGTTATGTATAATTATGTGTATAATAAAATAATTTGTCATAGGTATATATGTGGTTTCAGTTTAATATTAAAAGTGTCATTTACTCGAAATTTTGATGGCAAAATTTCAAGTTGATTATGAAAAATGGATTTAGTAAATGACAAAGAAATTAGTTGAGGAATAAGAGGCCCCCTGTGTGACGTCGGGCTTACCCTACTTCTAAGTCTTAAGCGGACCCTGTGTACATATATATAACGCTATCAAAATTTTGCTATTTTGGACCCCCTCTTACGAATCATACGTTATCATTTCTTGAACATTCCCCCCCACACCCCACCCGTCCCTTAATCATATTGTTATCAATCTCTAAAAATTCTTTTTATTTTCACAATCTTTTTTTTTGTGTGTGTGTGTGTGTGTGTTTTATAAGTTTGCAGTGACATAAAGATATTGTTATACATTTATTATTAGCATATTTTACGGGTTTAAATGAAGAGAAGAAGTCAATAAAATATCACTATTATATATGAAATAACTTTATATCAAATAGCATCAAAAAGAGATAAATAGTATTTAAATGTATTTAATAATAGTTTATTGTTACATAATGCATTCCATAGTAATATTGTCTTCTTGCACTTGTCCCCTGCACTGGGAAGATGAAAGTGGGAAAAACAAGTAGACAACATTCTTTATTTTTCTTTACTAGTAAACACAACAAGTATCATTTCAAACATATTTCACACCTGTTTTCTCTAACAGCGAATTATATGCGCATATAGCAGAAGAACAAGAAAGTTGAACGGCGTGATAGTCCATATTTTGGAATAAAATTATTTTACAGTTGTTTAATGGTTTTATTAATAACTTTGTATTTTCATAAAAATAGATAAGACAAAAGAAAAAAAAAAACGATAAGACTAATTTGATGTAAAGAAAAAGTTACAAAGAAAAAAAAAAGAAAGAAAAAATTTTGGTTGAATCAAAAATGATAATGATATCAAAAGACAACCCCCCCCCCCTCCCCCCTAAAGTGAATTGAAAAACCACACCTATTGCCACAGGAAATTTCTCTTAGGAAAAGGTGTTTTCTAGGACTATCTGAAACAGCTCAGAATTTTGCGGATAAGTTAAAACTGGGTACTAATCAGAAATTAAATTTTTACTCTTCCAGTAACAAAAAACTTTATTGTGATACATTTTGAATCAGACTTTGAAACTTATATACATTTTTTAATGTCAGTAACTTTTTTTTTTTTCCAGATTGGTTTTCAAGCAATTTTTAATGTTTTCATGTAATGGCTTTCTCAGCTTTTGCTTCTCGTATCTGCTGCACTCCTCATGTCCCCACTCTTTTCAGACTGAACATTGTATCCCTCCTTCACCACCTGTTACGTGAAGAAACAATTCATTTTAGAATTCAATGCAAAACTATGGGTTCCCAGTTTTGCCACAACAGACGACCAAAAATCAACATGGTTGTTCTCCAGGATAGCTGGGTGTACACACTTCTACTTGGCATCAAAATATTGTGTGAAAGTTATAGAAAATGGTGGTTTACTTGTCTAAATTGAGCTACATTACTTAGCTAAATATTAAATTTGATATTCAGCTGAAACCAAATATTCACCACACAGGCAGAATAACAAATAGTAACTGAATATCAATATAAAACATTGCATCTCTATTATAAATGCCAGGTTGACAATAATTCATAACAGCAGAATTTTATTACAAAATTGATAACACTTGACACATAAGATAGAAGTATGCACTGACTTGAGCCAATTTTCTTTCATTATACTTGCTTCGTTCCAAGTTGACAATAATTCATAACAGCATAATTTTATTACCAGATTGGTAATACTTGACACATAAGTATGCACAGACTTGAACCTGTTCTCTTTCATTATACTTGCTCCATGCCAAGTTCGGCTTTTTTTTTCTTCTTCAGATTCCAACCATACTATGTTAGGCTAGTAGTTTAACAATAGTTAAGAATTTGTTCTGTTGTACATTTCATTGGTGGAATTTTTATAAATTGTTGCATTAAAATTTATTTTGTTTTAATAAATTACAGAAAAATATTTTTTAAATACTAGGGGGTACCTGCTCGCTAATGCTCACCAACTACTGAGAATTGCGATGCAATTCACATTAGGACCACTATGCGGTCCCAGCTTTGCTTCACTTGCTTGCCACTTTTTACAGCAACTCTAGCCAGAATGAGTACTATCAGAAATGATTTTAATATTTATATGAAATACAAATATTTTTAATGTAAAAAGAAGTAACTGAAAACTTTTTTGAAAACACAATTAAAAATGCATTTAGTTGGTGCTACGAATGGGCATAAATCATTTTAATGTTATGAAATTTGCCAATTTTTAAAGTGCAAAATAATTAACTTAAAAAATGACCTTGAAAATACAATTAATTTAAAACTCATTGCACCTATAATATTGTACAGCACGGTTTAAATTCATTTTGAAAACTCTTGGAAAAACATGTGACAGCAAGATAGTTAAATATAAATCAACAATCATCGTTTAAAGTTTATTCAACGTAAAAAATAGAATATATCTCAGATGCTTGGCAAATTAACAAAATGTAAACAACACGTTTTTTGCTGTGTCTAAAAAATTCTTGAACAAAAAGCTGATTTGCTGAATGCATCACGTGACCATAAAATGAACCAATGATCATTGCTATTCATACATCGGCCGAAAGATGATGCTGTGTTCAAAAAGAGCTCCTGCTCTGAATTTTGATTTGCCAAATTAGAATTAAAAGTTAGTGAATATAATGTCATATTGGCAAAATCTATATACAGTAAAATCCCGTTACAACGAACTTCACAGGACCGCAAATTTTATTCGTTGTAACGGGAATTTCGTTGTAACGGAATTCAATAGAAAATTAAACATTTCAATTCAGATCCTCATATCATAGTTAATTATAAAAATATAGTAGTATAATACAAATTAGTAGATAATTAATTATTAAAAATAGTAATAAAAATTAGTAGTACCTTCTAATAACGTAAAGTTAGTATAATACAATGTATAATATTTTTTATAGAACTGAAAAATTGACTTACCACCATTTCAATGATCTTCAAATTGTACAAGAAAAAATTTAATGCAGAAAATCAGTGATTTTTTTTTGTACAAGGGAGTTTGAAGCTGCGGACAATACAAAATTATGTACATGATTAATATTAGAAAAAATGTTATCTGGTACACTGCTCTGTAAAGAAATAAAATTGCGCACTCTTTCTAAGCTTTCTAAGGCTTCAGCAGATGTAACTTTTGAAACCTCATTTTCTTCATCTTCAGAACTTTCTTCATCATTTTCTAAAATGCGATCATCAACAATAGACTGCACAATATCTGTCTCTGTTAATGAATAACAAGTTGCAGCATTGTCATCTGCAGTTAAAAAATCTTTAAAGCTTATGCTTTGAGACACACCAGATTTTTCTTTTACTAAGTTCCAAGTGGATTCGATCTCATATTCGACTGTCTGCTCCTCATCATGTACTACATCGCTAGATCCTTGAGCCGTCGATTCTTTATTTAAATCCTGGTCAATCTGCGCGTGTTTCCAACAGTGGGCTATTGTTTTCTGGCTTATATCATCCCACGATCCACAGATCATATCAATTGCCTCTTTCATGTTGCACTTTCTGTTTACGTTATTTTGCAGATCACAGAGAATGCGTTTTAATAACATAGTTTTGTATCGTGATTTTACGGCTCTGATAATGCCTTGGTCAAGAGGCTGAAGTATTGCAGTACAGTTAGGCGGGAAATACTATACACGAATGTGATTCAATATAGGAGGATCATTGTGTGCTGTGCAGTTGTTTATGAGTAGAAGAATTTTACGTTTTTGTTTTTGCATATCTTCATCAAAATTTATCAGCCATTCATTAAAGAATCCTTGCGTCATCCATGATTTTTTGTTGGCTTTGTAGATGCATGGTAAGGACTTAAAATGTTTGAAACAACGGGGTTTTTCAGATTTGCCGATTATGAGTACTTTTCGTTTTTCTGTTCCTGATTTGTTGCAGCAAAATAGGGCTGTAATCCTTTGTTTGGAAAGCTTTCCTCCAATACACTTGTCTCCTTTTAACGCTAAAGTCTTCCTTGGTTCTAACTGAAAAAATATTCCGGCTTCATCGGCATTAAAAACATCGTTAGGACTATACGTCTTGATTATTTTTTGTATTTCACCTTTACGCCATTCGTTTACAAATTCAACTGGGACGTCTTTTGCTTCTCCTGAAATGCATTTTGCCACTATACCGTATCTTTCTCGGAATCGATTCAACCATCCGACACTGGCTTGAAAATTTTCAATGTTTAGCATTCTTGCAAATTCCAAACCTTTTTCTCTAATTAAAGGGCCACTTAGAGGGATGTTTCTAGAACGAACATCCATAAACCATTTGTAAACAGCACTATCCACATCTTGAAACTGGGCATTTCGAATTCGTTTTCTGCTTGGATCAAAGACTTTAACTTGAATTTTTTTCAAAATGCTTTCTTTATCTTTTAGAAAAGTGGATAAAGTAGACGGCGAAATTCCATATTTGCTAGCAACATCAGATTTTTTCATTCCTTTCTCAACTTCAGAAATTATGGCTTTTTTTTCTTCCAAACTAAACTGTTTTCGCTTAACAGCCGCCATTTTATGACCTACTGGTAAGATGAAAATTTTCAAACTGATTTCGAGCTTTGGAAATTCCTTTGCGAAAGTTATTCAGGTAGGGAGGAGAGGGAAGGGGGAATGTGCAATACTCATTTCACGTTTTGTTAAGTTTGCCTACATTGGTTACAGCTTACTTGGACTTCCAAGAAAAAGGGGTGGAGAAAAGGGGAGAGCGAACAAAGGAAACATTCCTTCTGCAGTGAAATGCCTATGCACACCGATTTTACAACAAAGCTCGGAGAAAAGCGATTGCTTTAGAGATAAGCTTGATTGTCCCTAAGACTAGGCATCGAAAACAAAAATTGTCAAGCGATAAAAATGTACAACTGAAAGTATTTGCCGTGTCATATTATTTCGTTCTAACGAGATTATAAAAAATTGAATATTTCGTTATACTGAGATTATGTTAACATTATTTGAATACATTTCAAAACGGGACTCGCTTGCATTTCGTTGTAATGGAATTCGTTGTAACGGGATTTTACTGTATATATATTACGCTGTCGTACGTGTCACAGAAATCGCGATTATTTGTTAATTTTTTAATGGCAACACCCGAATGAAACACATCTTATTGGTTTTTGTGTAAAAGTCCTTTTGCAGGATTTAGGCCAAGGTAAATCGGATTTATTTACGTTTCACTCTTTCACTGCAATTATGGAGCTTCCAAAATATCATTAGAAATGCCCGTAAAATATCTCGACGAATAAAAACTCCTGGAAAATATTAAAACTACACTATTTTAATTATTTTTTTACTCTATAATTTTGAGAATATTAAACATTAAAAATTTTTTGAATTTGAAGGAAAATTGCAAAAAATCAAATTATTTCATCATGGAGCAGTGTTAACTGCAACTGGCACAGTTCGCACAACCGGCGCAGAAAGTGTATTATGCAGTAAACATTCGCAACCGGCAGCTAAGAAGAACGATTGAGCTTGTGGGGAAACACAAAATCAAATTAAACTGGGAACTTCTAATTCTTAGCAGTTAATTTGACATTAAAATATTGAGGGAATTTAAACAAGTTTTAAATTAATTTTTGCTTCTGATACGTATCAACTGGAGCTTAGTGATCCATAATGAGAAATCAATATTCTCTTAAGTCTCAAATTTCCAAGCCTTTGCTATTTTAAAATTTAAAATTAGTAAGATTTTTGAAGATTCACATTTCAGGAGGAGCAACCCCATCCCTGTATATAACTTCTTGAAAAAAGACAACGAGGTTGTATTAAAAACTCAAAGCAAATCTCCTGGAAAAAATTTTTGAGGCTCCTTGAAAACTCCTGGAATTAACTTTGTTAAAAAGGGTATGAACCCTGATTTATTAATTAATTGAAAATTATATAATTTTCAGAAATATTTTATTTTGTGTGTAGCAAGAGTTCAGTCTATTTAGGTACAGGAATAAGAGTCAGTGAATATGACGTCATGACTGACACATTTATAGTAAAATATTTTATATTCATGGATGAAAATGCATCTTTTGTTTTCCGAATAGCGTCATTTTCTCCATTGAAATTATTTTGCTTTACATATTACTTGCTACGATAAATTATTTACTATTATTTTATTTACACAGATTACTTAATATTATTTCTCAATAAATAATCTGTGTTTTGCTCTTCTGCAATTAGTGCATAATTAAATGAAATCATTTTAATATATTTACATGAAACCATTGAAATTTTTCTTGTCAATATGACGCAAGTTTCAGTAGTGAAATGACACTTTCAAATTGGTGGAATATAGTATGGCAAATTAATTTTATGTTACTATTGGTTGTTGTCAAACAGCAAACTGGAAATTCAGCCTTATGTTTGTGCCACGTAAGAGAAATATATAGATGCTATATTTTTCTTTGCAAAACCTTAAAACTATAATTTTCTTTAATAATGTTTTTTTTTCTTCTTTAAATTATATTATTTAAATAAATCAGCATTTGTATATAATTGTTTAAGGGATAAGTAGTATTGTTATTCTATATTCTATGGCTTGCACACATTACAGGGGTGCCATTTCAGAACTTTCTTGGGGGGGGGGCAAAGTTTTTTTAAGGTAGTGGCATAGCCAAGGGCGGTGCATCCCCCCCCCCTCCCCACCCCACCCCACAACCTCTCCGAACGAGAAACGTTTACTGAATCATATATACAGAGACAACAATACTTCTAATACGGAATCTCAAGTGACCTCTAAAAAATTCCGTTTTAGACAGGTTTTCGTCTTAGCAAGTAGAATTTTAAAATATTATGAAAGTTTTCAGTTATAGACAGGTACCGTTTTTTCTTCAGGTATTCTTTAAGACAGTTAAAACCTCCTTTCTATAAAGCACTTCTGAAGAGCATAGGTGTATTATAGTGAAACGTGTCTAATCTAAACCTGTCTATAACATAATTCTTTCTCAAACAGGCAAAAAAAAAAAAAATCAAGTTTCGACGAAAAAAACACCATACATTTATACTTGCTAAGATGAAGACCTGACTAAAATGGAGCTTTTTTACAGTCTTTTTCAACTCCTTCTTCGCAGGTTTTACTGCAGGGGCGCCATTTCAAGAATTTCCTGAGGAGGGAGGGAAACAATTTTTTTTTTTTTTAGAAATGGGTTGAAATATTGTGCAGGATTGCCCAAATCATGCACAAAATAGAAATAGGCCCCCACAATAAAAAAAAATCCCTGACAGTTCGGCCTACAGGCACAGGTAGATTTCGAAGATGCAGACCGTGGGGCACCTGTTTATTGGGAATTACAGAAGAAAGACCTATTTGCCATGATGTGGCAGTTGGGACCACCCACTTCGAAATATACCTCTGCCTGTAGGCGGAGCCATCAGGGATTTTTTTTTTTTACCGTAAGAGTTGGTTCTATAAAAAACTTGTCAATATAAAAATTGTAGATAATATTAAGAAGATTTATAATAAATTTAAGCGGATTTGATATCTTGGGAATTGACGAAGTTATGAATTTTTTTCTTCTGAAACCCCTATTTATCCCCCCCCCCCCTCCTTGGGGGCATTTTTAATGAAATCAAAAATCTGTCATACATACATTTTTGGCCCTTTTCCTAGAAGTAATAATAACTTTAAAAACAGATTCGATATGTATAAAAATTAAGAAGTTATGGGTTTTTTCTGTTTTCACGTCTGCTTGCAGGCGAAGCCAGCAGAGATTTTTTTTTTTTCCCCGTAAGAGTTGGTCCTATAAAAAACTTGTCAATATAAAAGATGTAGATAATTTTAAGGAGATTTACAACAAATTTAAGCGGATTTGATATCTTGGGAATTGACGAAGTTATGAATTTTTTTCTTCGAAAACCTCCCTTTCTCCCCCCCCCCCCCCCTTGGGGCCATTTGTAATGATATCAAAAATCTGTCATATATAAATTTACGGCCGTTTTCCTAGAAGTAATAATAACTTCAAATGGATTCAATACGTATCATTATTAAGAAATTATGGGTTTTTTTCTGTTTTCACAAAAAGCCCCCTCATTTGCCCCCCCCCCTTTGGTTCGATTTTGCAAATTAACGAACTTGACCGAGATTTTATGCCCCTTGATTTTATGTATCAGTTTGGAAGAGATTTGTGCAGAATTGTTGCAGTTATCGTGTCCATAAAAAAGTGACATATAGATAGATAGATAGATAGATAAAGTTTTGAACTGGGGGTGGTTTTGGGTTCTGGGAGTCATGATCGGCGTAGATCTGCAAAAATTCCAACTTAGGGGAGAATGTAATAGGTAGTATTTCTTACGAATCTACCTAAAATGCAGTGTAAGATTTTGCCTTCTTATCGTAACTTGTTTTACAAACATATGATTCTTCAGCGAATATATTTTTAATTTTAGTGGTAGTCCGCGAATTTTTCTTCTTTTTTTAACGCAAAAGTAATTCGTCAACCAATCGCGGTAAATATCGCGAATTTTACGAATTGGAATTAGAAAAAATAGTTAATTTGACAAAATTGGTTAAAATCGTTAATTTTTTCAAACGGCCGTGGAAAAATATTGCGAACTTCACCAAAGATC